>BSQW01000008.1:46233374-46781096 GCA_030161315.1 Eutrema japonicum | reverse complement strand
GAAAAAGTTTGAATTGGCACGAGAAAACAGTTACCATTGGATTTAATCTGTGTGTTAGTGGCATTCTTTGGTGGAGGTTATTTTTCTCCCGAGCTTTCTCTTAACTTTCTAAAAACCCCGAGAAGAGTAAAAATCTGCCAAGCAACAACCATCTCACGTAAACCCAAATATGCAATTTAACAAAAAAAAAAAACCAAATACGTCAGGGCAAGAAGACAAATTGTTCCAAAATCTGATAGAGCGATGAGAGAGAAGACGGATATTACTTTTCTAAAAGTATATCACGACAATACACCCTGGACAAAAAAACGTCCGTTTAAAGCCTCCTGTTACAACTTTTTCACATACAAATTACAATACAACACAAATACAGAATTTACCAAACGAAAACAGTAATATTCATATTGCAAAAGATAAGAAACACATTTGTTCCCTTTTCTTACGGTTGGTTCACTCCATTTTTTGATTAAATTGTGAAAAACGAACGAATAGTGCATTCTTTTTTATCTGCATGTTATTTTTCATCGTGAGCAATCCTCTTTGGTCGCTGTAGTATAGACCGGATAAAGTGATGAATGGTTAAAATACCCTCCATAACACTACAAGAAAACAGGTGTATTTCCGACGGAAATTCCGACGGCACTAATTCCGTCGAAAATTTCGACGACTTTCCGACGGATTTCCGACTAACTTCTCATCCGTCGGAAATCCGTCGGAATTCCGTCGGAAAATCCGTCGGAAATATTAACCCGTCGGAAATCCGTCGGAAATTCCGTCGGACACTTTTCGACAGATTTCCGACAACGTTTTGACGAATTCTGATGTTGCCGACATACTGCCGACGGATTTCCGATGACGTTCATCCGTCGGAATTTTCCGACGGATTTCCGACGGACTTCCGACGGATTACCGACAGATGCCGACATGGTTGCCGACATCGATAATATCTACTTTATATCCGTCGGAAATCCGTCGGAAAATGCACAAAATTTTCCTTATAAAAACGTTTCCACGCTTCATTTATAATCACAACAAAAAAAAATCTCTGTTATCTAATTCCTTACGAAAATGTCTTCTTCAAATCCTTATAATTATTTTCGATCATGGATGGACAAGCCTCATCAAATTCCGGACACGGCCTAGTTACGGAGGAATTCAAAAATGTCTACAGGAATTCATGGCATTTGCGGGTATGCAGAAGAAAGCAAAAAAAACCGGTAAAATCTATTGCCCTTGTACCAATTGTGGGAATCGTAGATTTATCGTGATAGATGAAGTATGGTCACACTTGTATTGTCATGGGTTTATGTTGGGTTACAAGATTTGGTATTATCATGGAGAAAATGATACAATGGTGGATAATTATGCTAGTACTAGTGAACATTATATTGGGGATAACACTAGTTTAGAAGAACCCGCAATGGAAGTACAAAGTACTGTAGGTCATGTTCAGATGGTGAACGATGCATTTCGTGAAAGTATACCAACGGTTGCTGAGTATGGAGATAGGGGAGAAGAACCTAATTTAGAAGCTCGGAGATTCTTTGATATGTTAGACGCTGCTAAACATCCGTTATATGATGGGTGTAGAGGTGAACATTCCCCTTTATCAACTGCAACAAGGATGATGGGTATAAAGACGGATTTCAATTTGAGTGAGGAGTGCGTGGATGCAATCACTGATTTTGTGAAAGAAATTTTGCCAGAAGATAATCTTGCACCGGCATCATACTATGAGATACATAAACTTGTTCAAGGTCTAGGATTGTCGTATCAGATGATAGATGTATGCATAGACAACTGTATGCTCTACTGGAGAGAGGACGCAGATCGTACGACATGTCGTTTTTGTCGCAAACCTCGGTATAAGGAAACAGGTGGAAGAGTGCCAGTGCCATATAAAAGGATGTGGTATTTACCGTTAATAGAGAGATTGAAGAGGTTATATCAGTCAGAGCGCACAGCATGAGCAATGAGATGGCATGCAGACCATACAACAGATGGAAAAATCGCCCATCCGTCAGATGCAGGAGCATGGAAACATTTTCAATCCATTTATCCCAGCTTTGCGTTTGAGGCAAGGAACGTATACCTTGGATTATGTACCGATGGTTTCAGCCCTTTTGGGAAGCACGGCAGAAAATATTCTTTGTGGCCAGTAATTGTAACACCTTACAATTTGCCGCCATCTTTGTGCATGCGAAGGGAGTTCTTGTTCCTTAGCATTCTCGTTCCTGGACCAGAGCATCCGAAGAGATCACTTGATGTGTTTTTGCAACCATTGATTTATGAGCTGCGAATGTTATGGGACCAAGGTATTGAAGCGTTTGATGTTTCTTGTCACCAAAATTTCATCATGCGGTCGGTACTTTTGTGGACTATTAGCGATTTTCCAGCATATGGCATGTTATCAGGATGGACAACGCACAGAAGGTTATCGTGCCCGTACTGTCAAGATAATACTGATGCGTTCCAATTGAAGCACGGACGGAAAACGTCTTGGTTTGATTGTCATAGGCGATACCTACCTAGCGATCATCCTTATCGTCGGAGCACCACATTGTTTAGGAAGAACCGGAAAGTATTTGACGGTCCTCCTCCTGAGTTAGATGGTGAGTATTTGTTGACTCAGTTTAGAGATTTTGGTGCAGAGAGGACCGTTGATTGTGGTGGTAACGGACATCATCCTGTTGATGGTTGTGGCAACGTTCATAATTGGCACAAGAGGAGCATTTTCTGGGATTTGCCTTATTGGAAGAACCATCTTTTGAGGCATAATCTGGATGTCATGCACATTGAGAAGAATTTTTTCGACAACATTATGAACACCGTTCTCAATGTCAAAGGGAAGACGAAGGACAATCTGAAGTTTAGATTGTACTTGCCAGACATTTGTTCTCGTAGAGCACTACATGTGACAGGGAACGGGAAGCCTCCGGTCCTGGCTTTTCGTTTCGATGAACCTTCAAAGGCCGAGTTTTTTGACTGGATTACCGAAAGTGTTAGATTCCCGGACGGATACGCATATAACATTCGGAACTGCGTTGATCATGGAGAAGGGAAGTTTACTGGGATGAAGAGTCATGATTGTCATGTGGTGATGCAGCGCCTCCTTCCATTTGCCTTTGCATGTCTTCTACCACGTAATGTCCACGAAGCAATTGCAGGTACAATCATGAAATTATTTATTTACTACTTTATACAATATATACTTCATTATTTAATTATTCATTTGTTATCCATATTTTGCAGGGATTGGTGCCTTTTTCCGAGATATATGTTCTCGCTCTCTTACATCAGACGGTATCCGCAATCTTGGGGCTAATATACCTGTAATCCTTTGCAATTTGGAGAAGATATTTCCTCCTTCATTCTTTGATGTTATGGAACATTTAACAATTCATCTCCCTCGAGAAGCAGAGCTTGGGGGCCCGGTTCAGTACCGTTGGATGTATCCTTTTGAACGGTATATGTTACATCTAAAGAAGAAGGTGAAAATTTTGAGTAGAGTGGAGGGTTCTATCGTCGCACAGACCATCAATGAAGAAACCTCACATTTTGCCGAGTCCTACTTTTCATCACAAGTCAAAACAAAGAGTCGTAGAGCAGCTCGACATGATGACGGAGGCGTCCTACCTTTCTATCTGGTCGATGTACCTCATATATTTTTAGAGATTGGACGACTTAGTGGAAAAGGCAAGAAGAGGAGACTTTCACCACAAGAGCGAGAGCATTTGCATATGTATATTCTCACAAACTGCGACGGAGTTGATGAATATGAGAGGTATTATATTGAACTTAATTTTTAATTACTTATTGGGTTCTTGATTATATATATATGTACTAACGTGATAATTGTTTCAATCTCACAGGATGTATATGGCTTATCAACGTTTTGCATTTCCTGACAAAACAGAGGACGAGCTAATCGAGCTCAAACAGGAAGAGTTCGGACGTTGGTTAAGAGATTATGTAAGTCTTTTAATTGCCTTGTTTTTAGCAATCATCATATGTAATGAAAGATTTAATTATTTGATGTATTTTTATTTTAATTGTGCAGGTGACGACAGAGAAGGCTAACGGACAAACATTTCCCACGTGGTTAGAAGAAATTGTGAGATTTCCACTAGCAACCGTGCAGTCACATGTGATGTATAGCACACGGGGGTACGCTTTTAAGATTCTTCGGGATGATAGGAGTGCGACAACTTCAGATTACGGTGTATCAACTCAGTCAGGTGATCTTGTATACTATGGTGTCGTACGTGAGATTTTCGATGTTCAGTACCCGGGAATGCTCGGTCTAAGATGTGTTGCATTTTTATGCGACTTGAACGACCCATTAGTAGGAAGCGGTGTGCGACACGACCAATTTGGTGTTACATCATTACATAGCAGAAGAAAACTCCAGAGATACGAGCCATTTGTACTTGCATCACAAGCAGACCAGGTTTGTATTTCTTTTACGTTAATTTTTAATTTAGTTTTGTTGCATTCCCGTGGTTAAATTTGTACATGGTGTAGGTATGCTACATTCCCTATCCGCGGGTGACAAACAAGCAAGACCCGTGGGTTACAGTCACATCGATAAACCCGAGAGGTAGAGTTCATGGGATGTTTGATCATGAACCCCTCCAACAAAGCTCCGTAGGTTTGGGTTCAATCGAGCATTCCCTTGAGGTTGACCTTGTCGTTGATTTCACCATACAGGCAGACGATCGAGTATTTGAGGATTCAGAAAAAGAATTTGACGAATTTGGGGAACCTTCTGATTCAGGAGAATCAGATTACTCATCATCGGATTGACAGTAGTTTTAATTATAAAATTTGCACCGTAAAATATGTACATATATTTGAACTAGAATTGTAATGTGTAATATATCAGTTATGTCGAAGTTTTATAAAGTTAGACATTTGATTAAGTGTAACAAAATCGGAAATTAAAAAAAAAAATTTTGGTTACAAGGTTAACCTATATTATAACTTCTATATAAATTCTATATAACACATTTTCTTGATGTATATACAAGGTTAACCTATTTTATATACATCATACAAGTGTTTGTAAACTTTTGCCACAAAAAAAAAACCTATACACTATACCCTAAACAAGAATTTTGAATATATCCGTCGGAAATTTCCGACGGATTTCCGACGGATGAATATACCTCGGCTAAAACCTGGGTTATATCCGAGGGATTGATTTTTTAGCCGAGGCAACTGAATCCGTCGGAAATCCGTCGGAAATTTCTGACGGATTTCCGACGGATTCAACTCAAACCGTCGGAAATCCGTCGGAAATTTCCGACGGATTTCCGACGGATTCAGTTGCCTCGGCTAAAAAAATCAATCCCTCGGATATAACCCAAACGAGGATTGATTTTTTAGCCGAGGCAACTGAATCCGTCGGAAATCCGTCGGATTTCCGACGTATTCAGCTGCCTCGGCTAAAAAATCAATCCCTCGGATATAACCCAAGTTTTATCCGAGGTATATTCATCCGTCGAAAAGCCGTCGGAAATTTCCGACGGATATATTCAAAAATCTTGTTTAGGGTATAGGGTATAGGTTTTTTTGTGGCAAAAGTTTACAAACACTTGTATGATGTATATAAAATAGGTTAACCTTATATATACATCAAGAAAATGTGTTATATATAATTTATAAATTTTGATGGAAGTGTTTGTATAAGTTATAGTATAAGATATAGTTGATTTATGTGAAATGATATGTTTTGATGTTGTATAATTTTTAAACTAATGCAAAGCCTTTAATATCGATGAACATAATATATATATTGAATGAAACATGTAAATAACATGTCCCTAAATCATATAAAGAAACCCTAAACCCTAAACCCCAAATATACCCTAATTCCGTCGGAAATCCGTCGGAAATTTCCGACAGATTTCCGACGGATCTGAAAAATTAGACACTTGCTTGTTGACTGACCAATCGACAAACATGCAAGGAATATACCTTATCTTCTCCAATCCGTCGGAAATCCGTCGGAAATTTCCGACGGATTTCCGACGGATATGAAAAATTAGACACGTGCTTGTTGACTGACTAATCGACAAACATGCAAGGAATATACCTTATCTTCTCCAATCCGTCGGAAATCCGTCGGAAATTTCCGACGGATTTCCGACGGACTTTGATATTTTCGAGACCGCGGGAATATCAACCGCGTAAATAAAATTATTTTTCAAAATCCGACGGACATCGAATTATATCGACAAAGCGTAAGTTTTTTTCCTTAATTCTCTCTTCTTCCTCTCTCTCTTCCGTCGCTTCTTCTCCCTCTTCTCTCTTCTTCTTCCTTACCGAAAATCTCTTCTTCTCCCTCTTCTCTTCTTCTTCTTCACAATTTCAGTTTTAATCTTCAATTCCTCAACTCCTCTTCATCAATTCCTCAATTCTTCTTCAACAAAACCATATAAGTTTAATCAATTCCTTTAATTTTTTTTTAGATCTTGTTAGTTTTAGGGAATATATTAGTTAGGCTGTTAGAATTCTATTTATGTGAATTGTTAAGTGGTTATAATAGAATTTGTTATTTAGAATAATATTAGTGTTAGGGTTTATGTGTTTAGATTGTTGATTTAGAATTGTTAGATCTAGAAAACAAATTTATGATTTTTTAAAAACGTTTCTTTATATTAAAATCGTTTTTAGATCTTGTTTTATTTTCTAAAAATATTGTAAAAACGTTTCTATATATTGTTTGAATTTTTAAAAATATTTGTATATATTAAAATCGTTTTTAAAATATTGTTTAAGTAATAAAAACGTTTAGACAATATTTGTATATATTAAAAACGTTTTTAATATATTTGTTAAGTAATAAAAACGTTTTCATAATATTTGTATATATTAAAATTGTTTTTAAAATTTTTTATAGTAATAAAAACGTTTTTATAATATGTGTATATATTAAAATCGTTTATAATATTTTTTAACTAATAAAAACGTTTTTAAAATATTTCTATATATTTAAGTTGATGTTAAAATATTTTTTTAATAATAAAAACGTTTTTATAATATGTGTATATATATTAAAATCGTTTATAATATTTTTTAACTAATAAAAACGTTTTTAAAATATTTCTATATATTTAAGTTGATGTTAAAATATTTTTTAATAATAAAAACCTTTTTCAAATATTATTTTAGAAATAAAATCGTTTTAAATATTTTTTATAGTAATAAAACGTTTTCTAAATATTTTTATATATTAAAACTGATTTTAAAATATTTTAGCAAATTTTGAAAATTTTTGAAAAATTTGAATTTTTAGTAAACTTTGAATTTTTCGGAAAATTTGAATTTTTTGGAAAATTTGAATTTTTCGGAAAATTTGAATTTTTCCTAAATGTTTTTCCGGAAATTTCAAAAATTTTGGTAACTTTTGAATTTTTTGTTAATTTACTAACAATTTTACCGTTTTCCGCAGGGTTCACGACGAAGTTCTTCAGTTGGGAGGCGGCAACCAAGGACGCCGTTCTCGGGGTTCTCGGTGTACGCCTCCTCTGGGACCAACGAGCTCAGGAACTCACATCCCAGATTCCCAGCAATCCGCTGCTCGGAGCCACATTGAGATCGAGGAGCTAGTCCGGTAGCCTAACCGGGGCCATTGCATTCGACTCGACCCGAAGTTTGAGAACGGCACTTGGTAAGAAAATTTTTGTACATTATTTCAATTTATTTAGATTTTTAAACTTAACATATTTATATCTTTTCATAATGTTTTCAGGTTTAAGCTGTCGACTCAGATCACCAAGGCGATATTACGGATGCTCCACAACATGTTGGACAAACCGTACGAGAAGTATTCGGACATGCCTACCGAGGAGAAAGACGTGTGGCACCGGACTTTCGCGGTAAGTTATTTATTGATATATTATTTATTTTGAATTTCATTTTGTCAATTTTTCTTTTTGACATGTAACATATATTTTTAAAAAATTGTAGCAAGAGTTCACGTGGGACTCTCATCATACGCGTAAAGTCCTTGACACATTCGACAAGTATGCCGCAAACTCGTACTCGAAGCACATGTACGAGTGGAAGCAGAAGTGGAAGCACAACAAAGACAAGCCGAAGGACCTTGACGACGACGTCTGGAAGGACTTCTGTGAGTACTGGAGTAGGCCTGCGACGAAAAAGACCTCCGAGCAACAGTCGAAGAACCGAAATAGCCAACGAGGCGGGAAAGGGGTCTACATCCACAACGCGGACGCAAAGACCATCCAACGGGAAGCGATGGAAATGGTAAGTTTAATTTAAATTTTTTATTGCTAATTCTGTTTTTTATATTTATTTAACTTAACAAATTTTCGCAGGCGAGAGAATCTGGTTCCGAACCCGATTATATTCAACTCATCGAGCATAGACACACCAACAAGAAAACCGGTCAGATACAGGACTTGGGGATGCGGGATGTTGTCGAGAAGAGCAAGAAGACGAAGCTGGACCGTGAACTATCAATATCGCAGCTCACTATGGACGGATCGACGTCCTCGAACTCTTTATCCCGGGAAGAGATAAACCAGATTGTACTTGAGGTATTAAGAGAAAAACATGTTTGAATAAATCATCAAATAAAATAGAAAGAGTAACAAGAGGGTTCGAAATCTTCTCTCGGACGAACAGAGTTTCAGACTCGTCTCGCTTCAAAAGCTCTCTCACAAAACCAGAATAAAATAAAGCATAGACATCAAAGTGGCTGTAAAATCCTATTAAATAACATAAATCACGTTTTGGGGATTCTTGTAAATAATAAAGACTTCTGGGCAATTTTGCAATTCTTCTACTCTTCATTTAAGTCGCGGTCCGTGTCTGCTTCGATGAGTATCGACCGATACTAGGCAGTATCGATCGACACTGATGCTTCAAATCGGGTACTCAGCTACACGACCTTCTGCTTTGATCCAAAATGCTCCAGAAAGCTCCAATATCTCCAATTATGCTCCAAACGTGCTAAAACCTGTAAAAGACTCTAAACCACTACAAAATAGTAGAAAGACTCTATAAAACGGACTTATATCATGGCCTAAAAGGGGTAAAAACCATGATATATCAACTCCCCCAGACTTAGCCTTAGAAACCTTATGCCCAAGAACAATGCCATCTTGTACCATGAAGTGGCACTTCTCCCAATTAAGAACTAAATGCTTCTCCTCGCATCGCTGAAGCACCTTGCACAAGTTATCCAGACAATTCTTGAATGACGATCCATACACAGAAAAGTCATCCATAAACACCTCCATAAACTCCTCAATCATGTCTATGAAAATCGACATCATGCATCACTGAAAAGTCGTTGGAGCGTTACATAATCCAAATGGCATTCTTCTGTATGCGAATGTGCCATAAGGACATGTAAAAGTTGTCTTTCCTTGGTCCTCTGGATGTATATGAATTTGGAAAAAGCCTGAGTACCCATCGAGAAAACAGTAGTATGGGTGACTCGCTAACCTCTCCAGCATATGGTCGATGAATGTCAAGGGGAAGTGATCCTTCCTTGTAGCCGCGTTCAGCTTCCTATAGTCAATACACATCCTGTGACCAGTGATTGTCCTTGTAGGGATCAGCTCATTCTTCTCGTTCTTCACCACAATTATACCTCCTTTCTTAGGCACAACGTGAACTGGACTAACCCAAGAACTATCTGAGATGGCATAGATAATCCATGCTTCCAACAGCTTCATCACTTCCTTCCTGACCACTTCCTTCAGGTTCGGATTCAGCCTCCTCTGGCTCAATCGAAGACTTTGACTCATCCTCCAGGTGAATCCGATGTGTGCACAGGTCTGGTGCTATACCTGAAATATCATCAAGAAAATAGCCGAGAGCTTTGCGATACTTGCGCAGCTTGCTCAGCAGTAAGGTAATCTCTACGTTGTTCAAAGAAGCATTGACAATCACAGGGTATGTGGAATTAGGACCAAGGAAAACATACCTCAATGCGGCTGGGATTGGCTTGAGTTCAATCTTAGGAGCTTTCTCCTCACTCCAATCACCAAGCTCACCAGCGTTCTTAGGAGTTTCGGCCAACTCCTCTAACGCACACGCCTGGTATCTATCGATACTGTCGTTATCGATCGATACTGCATCAGTCAGATCGAGCATCTTGGCGTATCCAGCAGCTACATCTCCCAGCAATTCCTTTGAGACATCAGAGTACACTAGTGCTCTCTCCAGTGGATCTTCAGAGTGCATCTCTAGGAAGTACTCCTCCGCTATGTCACTGAAGATCGCTTCATCATCTTTTCCATGTTAAAGGATATCACCAAATCACCAATGTTGAGAGATATATGTCCATTCTTGCAATCGATCAAGGCTCCAGCAGTTGCAAGGAATGGTCTACCCAGGATAAGAGGATCCTTAGGCTCAACATCGTACTTCAGGACGATGAAATTTGTTGGGATCAAGAAATTCCCAATCTTGATTGGGACATCTTCAAGTAGTCCCTCTGGAAGTCGCACTGAGCGATCAGCAAGTACCAGCGAAATCCTTGTAGATTGAAAATATGTCATCCCCATTCGCTTAGCTACTGAGTGTGGCATGAGGTTCACACTCGACCCAATATCGCAGAGAGAACGCTCGAATCTCTTTGTGAAGATAGTGCAATCCAAAACAAAACTCTCTGGGTCTGGTAGCTTCTTGGGAATTTTATTGAGTAGAATCACACTGCACTCAGCTGTAATCATCATGACACCTTCCTCAAGGTTCACATTGCTAGACACCATCTTCTTCACATACCTCCTGAAAGCTGGAGAATTCTTAATAGCATCAACAAAAGGGAGTTCAACAACCAACTTATCCAACATAGTTTTGCATATGGCGTCCTCCCATTCCTTATTTGTCATCTTAAGAGGCATAGGATAAGGTATTTTGGGTTTGTACACCCTCTCCTTAACAATCTCTGGTTCCTTCTCGACTTGCGCCTCAGTATCGACCGACACAGAAGGAGTATCGATCGATACACGGGATTTTGGATCTACCCGTGTAGGTGTCTGGACTGGTGTCGACCGATACTGGCTGGTATCGATCGATACACGGGGATTTTCAGAATCGTAGTCGTCATCTTCAGCAAAATCGACAAAGTTCTCTGCAATTGGGTTGTTTTTCACTCCTGTAATCATCTCTTTTCCACTCCTCAAGGTGATGGCATTGATGTGTGCTCTTGGATTTTCAGTTTTCCCTGAAAGAAAACCTTTCTGCCTCTTCACAGCTGCTGCTGTCTGAGCAACCTGAGTTTCCAGCTTCCTCTGATAAAGATTGATAGCCTCAATTTTCCCATTCAGATCAGTGTACAGAGAGTCAAACTTCCCATTGAAATCTACTTGCAGCTTTTGCTATCCCTGAAGAATCTGTTCAAACATGGATTCCATCTTACTCTCTGTGGACTTTGGAGAGATGGGTTGGTACGAAGAGTTCCCATAATTGCGAGTGAAATCGCTGCTCTGGAGTGGTTTCTGAGCAAATTGTTTTGTTCCAAAGCCATATTGGTTTTCCTCAAACTTGTACCCACCTTGCTGAGTATTGTTGTTGAAGTTTCGGTTGTTGTTGTATCCAAATCGCTGACCCTGAAAACCAGAACCACCAACGTAGTTAACATCCTCCACTGCATCTTAATCAATATTATCGACTCTATCAGCAAAGTGTACAGTCTTCTTCGACTTCCCGATCAGAAAATCTAGCTTGGCTTGAACTTCAGAAATTTGTGAACCATCCATGCTACCAGCTAGCTTCTTCCGCTCAAAATCAGCATTCTTGGTGCTATTGCTAGACGCCAAGTTCTCAATAAGCACATAAGCATCTTCAGGATACCTAGTATTGAAATTCCCATTACTCGAAGCATCCAAAGCCATCTGATACCTCCAATCAATTCTTCTGAAGAAGAAACTCATCGGCTGAACATCAGAGTAGCCGTGATGTGGACAATCTCTCTGGTATGATCTAAATCTCGTCCAAGCAGCCTTGAACGCCTCAGTAGATCCTTGAGAAAACTGGGAGATCTTGTTCCTCAGATCCTCGGATCGTGCATCATCATAGAAGTTGTTCAGGAAAGCAGTCTTAGTTTCTTCCCAAGTAGTCAGTGATCCAGGAGGTAACTGCTTCAGCCAGTAAGTTGCATCTCCAACAAAGAGTATGGGAAGAGCTTGCAGAAAAGGTAATCATAGGATACTCCATTGATCTTGATGCTAGTGACCAAATCCTCAAACCTCTCAATATGGTCCATGGGATGTTCATTGGAAAGACCAGAAAAGGGTGCTGACCCACAAGAGTGTAGTATGCAGGTTTCAGCTCAAAGTCATTCCTTTGAAAAGCAGGAGGACGAATCGCTGATCGATTTGCATAAAACTGACCAGGCCTGTTGTACTCACAAATCGTTCTACCACGATTAATCACAGCGTTCCCTGCATTCGCGTTCCCAGCGACATTCCCAACGACAACAGGAGCAGGTGGAATTATGTTCTCCTCTCCATCCAGACGTTGTCCTCTCTCATTACACAACTGACCATATTGGTCTCTGTAAGCACCAGCATCATCTTGAACCAAAATCACTGGATGGTTGTTCATCTCTGCTGGCTTCTTTGTTTTTATGTTTGTGCGTTCCAAAAGTGCTAGCTGATCCAATGACAGTTCGACTAGCTGAGTGTTCTTGCTCCTTCTGGTTTCACGAATAGGCATACACCTGAAAACAAAAGTCAAGAATGTTAGTACACGGTAACACGATTAGTATCGACCGACACTGGGCGGTGTCGATCGATATCAACAAAAAGAGAACGACGAGTATCGACCGATACTAGGTAGTATCGATCGATACCGACGAACTTAGTCGAAATTCTCAAACTAAAATCTAATGGCGAATTGAGTCCCCGACAACAACGCCAATTTTGATATGCTCAAATTAATACCCTAAAAGTACTAAAGTAGTAGTTGTAGTAACGTAGGGGTCGAACACAAGGACTCACAGAAACACACAATAGATTATATGGATGAGAATTAAGCTAAGTGATCAATGATATTGAAAGCAGAATGTAAATTAAAACGGTTGTAAATTCGATTGGAGAAAGATAGGTTCAGGGTATTTCTCAGGAAATCAATGAATGCAGATAAACTAACAGACAGGATTCAGAGTTAGCGCGGTTCTTGAACTCAAATCATTAAAATATAATTAACCAACTCTCGTTGCGAAAACTATCTAAGTCTAAATCCTAGAATTCCAAATCTCTTTGCGAATCCTAAAGTCTAAACCACCTTTTAGATCAGGTTTGATTTGTTCACAAAATAACTAAACCAAATCTCTTTGCGAATAGTTATTTTGCTCACCTAAGGTTCTGTCAGATAATTAATCGCACTCTCGTGCCTAATCAATTATCCTAAGATCTAAGTTCTAGGTGATCAATCTAGAATTAGCTTTGGAAACAACCTATGGCGAAGAACTAATTCAGATGGTGAATCCTAATAACTAATTAACCTAACATTCAAAGAAAACCCTTATGAGAACCCTAAACCTAACAAGAGATCTACTCAGACATGGAAATTGAAACAATAAACATGTTTGAATAAATCATCAAATAAAATAGAAAGAGTAACAAGAGGGTTCGAAATCTTCTCTCGGACGAACACAGTTTCAGACTCGTCTCCCTTCAAAAGCTCTCTCACAAAACCAGAATAAAATAAAGCATAGCCATCAAAGTGGCTGTAAAATCCTATTAAATAACCTAAATCACGTTTTGGGGCTTCTTGTAAATAATAAAGACTTCTGGGCAATTTTGCAATTCTTCAACTCTTCATTTAAGTTGCGGTCCGTGTCTGCTTCGATGAGTATCGACCGATACTAGGCAGTATTGATCGACACTGATGCTTCAAATCGGGTACTCAGCTACACGACATTCTGCTTTGATCCAAAATGCTCCAGAAAGCTCCAATATCTCCAATTATGCTCCAAACGTGCTAAAACCTGTAAAAGACTCTAAACCTCTACAAAATAGTAGAAAGACTCTATAAAACGGACTTATATCATGGCCTAAAAGGGGTAAAAACCATGATATATCAGAAGTCCAAAATTGCCTTTTTCGTCTGTGGAGTGGATCGATCGATCAAATATGATTCTGTTCATCGTCGGAAAAAGGATCGATCGATCTAGTTAGCTTCTGGCTCCATTCTTGCACATGCTTCTTCTTCTCGCCAGACTGGACTGTCTTCACTAAACCCGGCATAACTTTTGATCGCACCTTTAGAATGGCTTAAAACCACTTCCAAATGACAGATAACACATTTCTCTATCTTGTATCAAACTTTGAGCTCGATCCTTCGGTGGAAAGTCTTTCAACGAATGCCAAATTTCGGACGTCTTTGCATGATTCTGCATCTCAATATGCTCGTTTTCACCCAAAACGGCTCATTTTCTTCCAAATTTACCTAAAACCTGAAAAGACTCGATAAAGGACGAAAAGACTCTAAAACACACACTTTGACTCGATAAAAGACACAAAAACAAATGTTAGACACCGATAAAAACTCAGTTTATCAACTTCTGTCAAAGATATATGTGAATAAAGTTCAAAGTCTTGACAAATAAGAGTTTTAGTCATGTTCTTTGATTAGTATTGGAAAAACAATTTACAAAGGGATTTTACGAGGTGAATATGAAGATAAATCTTATTGTTCTGAAAAAGAAAATTGCTTCAGAAAAAAAGCAGAACAGTGAAGGTCTCTATTACTGACTGAGTAAATGAACAACACAGAGAAAAATAATCTATGTTTTAGAACAGAGTAGCAATTAGACATATTACTGATAAAAAACCGAAGAGTGATTTGAATAAAAAATGAGAGACCAAAAATTCTGTTTTTTTAACAACATGCAATACTTTATTAAGAAAGAGTAACAAACAAAAATCTGTTTTAAACAGGAAAAATTAGTAAAACAGAGGAAATCGACGCTCTGTTTCAAACAGAGTGAGTGAATAAAACAGAGAAATACAGAGGAAACAGAGATTATTTCCGGCCGATTTGAATAGATAACGAGAGACCAAAAATTCTGTTTTAAACAGGGAAGATTAGTAAAACAGAGGAAATCGAGACTCTATATCACAAATATATATACAAAGGTATACCCTATTATTTCATTTGTCTAATTTCTCTTAAAATTATTACCGTCAGCCAAATTCAGTCTTTTTGAATCTCTAAACCGAGCTATTCACTAGTTGTGTGTTTGATGAATTTAATACTTAACAAAAAACAAATACTCAGGAAAGTCCACATAGGTCGAAAGTTTGTTTTTGTTGCTTTCGGAAAAAGTAGAAATCCAACTCCTTGTACTCTAAGCCACTTGCTCGGGTAGCATCCACGACCACACCTTAAACTCCAAGGAGATATATCTCTCTTCCTCCTTGCCCGTGACCTTGAAGAGAATAGGCTTTTGTTTTGTTTTCCGTCAGCAAAGAAACAAAGGATATTGATCCAAAAGTTAGCAGTAAAAACTTTCGAGTTCCTGGATAATTGGTCCTCGTTTTCCACGCCAAAATTACAGCGTGTTCTTTCGAGTTGACTTAGTCAACGGTTTTGTGGTCCTAACTTATAGGGCTGGGCAAGGTAAGGACCAAAAACCAACTCTTGTCATTTTCTCTCAACTACCGAATCATTTTGAACCGTCGAAAAATTATCCTCAATTAATCTTATTTGATTCATTAATGTGATTTTTTATAAGGAGTTGACTTAGGATTCTTGAGAAGTGGCTCATATAATCATAAACTCATATGCATAGCTTGTTATCTCCAAAAAAATAATAATAATAATGGAGAGACATCGTGTGTTCATTGCCACTTTTATGCTGATACTTCATCTTGTTCAAGCTCAAGATTCAAACGGTACGTACAAAATTGTTGTTTTAATCTATACATGTGTTTTCTTCAACGGTTTCTTAGATTATAAGATATATATTTTCCATTCATTAGGATTCATCAACGTGGATTGCGGTTTATCCACTCGTGAGTCTCCTTACAAAACACTCCCAACCGGTTTAGAATATACATCAGATGACGGTTTAGTTAACAGTGGCAAACTCGGCAGAATCGCCAAGGATTTTGAACCGAACTACACTTATAAGCCGTTTTTGACACTCAGATATTTTCCGGATGGAGAACGTAACTGCTACAGCCTAAATGTCGCCCGAAACACCAGCTATATGATCAAAGCCAAATTCGTATATGGAAACTACGATGGTCTTAGGATCGACCCAAACTTTGACCTTTACTTGGGTCCAAATTTATGGACAACGGTAAGCAGTAGTGAAACTAGAGAGGAGATCATCCATGTGGCCAAATCCAATTCCTTACAGGTATGCCTTGTTAATAAGGGGATAGGTATACCTTTCATAAATGTCTTGGAGCTACGACCATTGCCGAAAACTGAGTACGTTTCTCCATGCGGCTCACTCAAGTTATTATCCAGGATGTATTTTAGTGACTCAGGTCGTACTATACGGTAATATATTCTTTATCAAAATTATTTTGTAAATTTAATTTTTATCTTTAGATTTATATGTTACTAAATTAGGGTTCGCTTGATAAGCTAGTAAATTATAAAATATTTATATTCTAAATTAATAACCCGTATAATTATTTTTTATATTAAAACATTCGTATAGTTATCCAGAAATTATGTTTTTTAATTCTAAATTAGAAAATTCAATATTGATCTATATTACCCATAAAAAATCTCTATAAGTGAATGAGAGGATTCGAAAAACAAATTTCAAATCTTATATAACTTAAAACTGAATTTAATTGATAAAATCAATTATATATATTTATATATATATATTTCTTAAAAAAATATTATCTTCTAAACTTAATTGTTCTAACATGATAGGAATTTTACCATGTTAAGAAATTTATGTTTTAATGTAATAATTCAGATTTAAAGTTTATACCTCTAAATTTTTGTCATAAAAGAATGATCAAGCATACAATAACAAATTGTTATTCTCCTAATTTTATATAAATTTAGTAGTTTACATTTTTTCGATTTTATTAGTTTCTATTTTTTTTTTTCAAAACACAATTTTTTTGTCATTTTGTCTACTTAAAAATAAATAACTAACAATTATAAAGTTATATTGTTACACTAACCCATGTTACTATCTAAATTAACAATGACATATGTGGTCCCACGTTGAACAAGCTTAGCTTTATATAATAAGATACGGGTGTGTTTTCTTTGAAATGAGAACTTTAATCTTTACTTTTTTAATTGAAATTCTTATATTTGTTGTAAGCGCCAAAAAAAAACACACCCACAAATAGAAGGAAAATATTATATTAGTAATATGGTCTAATATAAAATTGTGGCAGGTCTCCAGATGATATCTATGATCGTGAATGGAATGCACTCTTCCTGGAGAAGTCATGGGCACAAGTAACGACGACTCTGAATGTAAACGTTACTGATGATTATGAATTACCACAAGGTGTAATGGCAACGGGCGCAACACCTCTAAACAATACAGAGACATTGAACGTTACATGGACCGTAGAGTTTCCTTCTACACTGTTTTACTCCTACATGCACTTTGCAGAGCTTCAGACTATAAGGGCCAATGATACAAGGGAATTCAGTGTGACGATGAATGGAAAATATTCATATGGACCTTACAGTCCTATACCGCTAAAGACCAAAACCGAACTCGTCATAATGCCAGATAAATGCGATGGAGGGACATGTCTTTTGCAGCTTTTGAAGACGTCGAAATCAACTCTTCCGCCTCTACTTAATGCTATCGAGGCTTTCGCGGTGATTGATTTCCCGCAAATGGAGACAAATGAAGATGAGGGTATGTCGATTTGACATTCTTGATCTTATCTACAAATGTTTTTTGTGTTGTGTGTTGATTCTTGATATCATCAAGCTTTACAATCGTAGTTGCTAGTATCAAGAATGTTCAAGATACATATGGACTGAGTAGAATCAGTTGGCAAGGAGATCCATGTGTCCCCAAACAGTTTTTGTGGGACGGTCTAAAATGCAATGACTCGAATATGTCTACTCCACCAACAATCACTTTCTTGTAAGATGAATCGTTCAATAATTTATCTTTATTTGTTAAATCATGTCAATTTTGAACTAGATATCTCACAGTTTCTTTCTCCAGAGACTTATCTGCAAGTGGATTAACCGGGATCATCACACATGCCATTCAAAATCTTACTCACTTGCAAATATTGTAAGTATATCTCCACGGCTGACCAAGCCTAAAATTTGTTTAACCATTGCAAATGAATAATGTTTGATGGTAGGGACTTGTCAAATAACAATTTGACTGGAGAAATACCTGAATTTCTAGCTGACATAAAATCTCTCTTGGTCATGTAAGTTTCTCACTACAATATTGTTTACACTTGGCATTCTCCTGAACATGTTTGTTTATGTTTTAACTATTTGTCTACTCCAACAGAGTCTTAAGTGGTAATAATCTCAGTGGCTCGGTTCCTCCCTCACTTCTTCAGAAGAAAGGACTGATGCTACAGTAAGCTATATTTTGTTTCTTTCCAACTGTTATCACGCCAATTGATGTATTTGGTATCTTTAACAACACTCACATTCTGCAGTGTCGACAACAATCCCCATCTTCTTTGCACAACTGGTTCATGTGTGAACAAAGGACATAAGAAACAGAGTATCATTGTACCAGTGGTTGCATCAATTGCTTCAATAGCTGTTCTTATAGGTGCATTCGTCCTTTTCCTTGTTCTCAGGAAGAAAAAGGCATCAAAAGTTGAAGGTAGTTAATTAATAATCTCAACAGACATACATATCAAACTTAACTACGTCTGGCTAAACTTTTTGCCTTGTAATCTTAGGGCCACCACCATCATATATGCAAGCGTCAAATGGTCGATCTCCTAGATCATCTGAACCGGCAATAATGACAAAGAATAAAAGGTTTACTTATTTGGAAGTTATGACCATGACAAATAACTTCCAACGAATCCTTGGGAAAGGAGGTTTTGGAATTGTTTATCATGGCTTTGTGAATGGTACAGAACAAGTAGCAGTTAAGAAGCTCTCCCATTCATCATCTCAAGGATACAAACAATTCAAAGCTGAGGTAAATTCTCACCTTCATCACTATCTGGAACGAAAACATCAATGATTCAGCTATTTTTAGAAACTTGAACCCTGTGTGTTCTGACTTGGTGTTTAGGTAGAACTTCTTCTTAGAGTTCATCACAAGAGCTTGGTCGGTCTTGTTGGGTATTGCGACGAAGGAGAGAACTTGGCTCTTATCTATGAATTCATGGCCAATGGAGATTTAAAGGAACATATGTCAGGTAAAGAAAAAAGATGCATGATTGAATGTCTTGTTTCAGTTCTATGTAGGTAACACAAGATTTTGACATCAATCTATTGTTTTAAAACACAGGAACACGTAACCGCTTTATATTGAATTGGGGAACTCGACTAAATATAGTTGTCGAATCGGCACAAGGTTAGTTTAAAAGATTACACACCATAATTTTTCTATTGTTTGTTTATGTTATCATCTTCTAGAACCTTATTAAAAACGGATGTTGTGGCCTAGGACTTGAGTATTTGCATAGTGGATGCAAACCACCAATGGTTCATAGAGACGTCAAAACCACAAATATATTGTTGAATGAACACTTCCAGGCCAAACTTGCTGATTTTGGACTTTCAAGATCATTCCCGATCGAAGGTGAAACTCATGTGTCAACAGTTGTTGCTGGAACTCCAGGATATCTCGACCCCGAGTAAGTATTACTGCTTGAAACATTCTCCATTTTTTTCAATGGGAAAAAACTGATAAAATATAACCTCTAATTCATATTTTCCAGATACTACAGAACAAATCGGTTGACAGAGAAGAGTGATGTATATAGTTTCGGGATTGTATTGTTGGAGATCATCACAAACCAACCCGTGATCGACCAAAGCCGTGAAAAGCCATATATAGCAGAATGGGTGGGGTTAATGCTTATAAAAGGAGACATCATAAGCATTATGGATCCAAGTCTAAATGGAGACTATGATTCTGGTTCTGTGTGGAAAGCTGTTGAACTAGCAATGTCTTGTTTAAATCCTTCTTCAATTAGAAGACCTACCATGTCTCAAGTTGTTATTGCTTTAAACGAGTGTTTTGCATCTGAAAATTCAAGGGGAGGAGCGAGTAGGGACATGGACTCAAAGAGTTCCATAGAAGTGAGCTTGACATTTGGTACTGAAGTGAGGCCAATGGCTCGGTAGATTACATGAAGAATTATCATGCGGTACAACATAAATATTTGTTTATATGTTTCTATTTTACGGAACTATCTTTAAATTTGCTTCTCTCTTATATGTCACCTTTGTCATCAATATATGTGTATAAAGTTCAAAGTCTCTCTCTTTCTATTTTTCTTTTCCGTAATGTGTCAGTTTAGAATCAGTGCATTTATTGTTTGACAGGTAGAGTTTTACTCTTGTTCTTGATTAGTATTGGAAAACCAATTTACAAAGAGATATTACGAGGTAAAGATGAAGATAAATCTTAACTTACTGTAGTATGTTATCTAAGCAGATGAGGGTTGAATAACCAAAGAAAACTGCTTCACAAAGAAGCGGAACAGAGAAGGTCTCTGTTTCTGACTGAGTAAATGAACAATACAGGAAAAATTATCTCTGTTTCCGAACAGAGTAGCAATTAGACATATTACTGAGAAAAAACCGAGCAAACAGAAACTCTTTCCGACCGATTTGAATAAAAAATGAAAGACCAAAAATTCTGTTTTTTAAATACTTTATTAAATATTAAAAAAAAAATGAGGCTTTTGCATAGGCGATCACTTGTTAGCATGTTAGCATTTTTAAAAATTTTAATAAAAATAGTACTTTTTACTACTGTTCAAACCAAAAGTATTCTTGAACAGTACGTCGCGTACGACAATGGACGGTACATGATGTACTAATACGACAATGGACGGTACACGATTTTTTAAAAAGTGTTACTTTCTATTACACTTTCAAAAAATGCTAATATGCTAATGAAAATTAGAATAAGTGACGGTATAACCAATTAAGTAAAAAAAAAAAAACAAACAAATTTTTTGTTTTAAACAGGAAAAATTAGAAAAACAGAGGACATCGAGTGGTGAATAAAACAGAAAGATACAAACAAAAATCACTACTACAGTTATTTAAAATATTTTTGTTTTTTACTCTAAATGCTTAATCAATTCCACATACTAAAAAAATAGATACACGCCTTACCTAAATTATTCAAATGTAATTTAGACTTGAGATAAATTAAGGTTAAAACTTGTTGAAAAATCAATCGAACCACACAAATTATGTACAGAAAGTCATCCATTGTAGAACAATGTTATAAAACGTGTTGTAATTCTTGGTGGAATTAGTAGATGACATGTTTCGATTTCAAACATTCAAGGGACAGCCAGAACCAGCAGTTAAGATATAAATTAAGAGCCACTGTTTCATCAGTTCACATTAAAATAGATGCGCAAACAAAGTCAAAGTCAAGAAGGTTAAACTTCATTTCTGAAAGCAATTGCGACGTGTATCGTGAGGGTTTAAGGAGGACAAAGGTAGTTAGAATTGAATTTCTCAACGAGTCAATGGTCTTCTCTTGAGGACATGGGAGAATCTTCGAGCAGCACTACTCTTTGTGTCACCTTTTAAGATTAAATTTTCTACCATCTTGCTCTCTGCCGGCATCAGGTTGCAACAAGAAACTTCTTTTTTTGTGTGGTCAACTTACTCAATGAGTTAATGTGTTACAGTATTTAAATGACTCAAAGAATATCCATGGATTGATATCATAAATTAAAAGCTCGCTTCCGTTTGTTAGATGATGAAATCTCCTTTCGGAAAGTCGAGTAGAAAAATGGAGAGACATTGCACGTTCTTTGTTATTTTTTCCCTTACACTATATCTTGTTCAAGCTCAGGATCCGATAGGTATTGTTCAAAACCCATTTATTGTTTTTATCTCATCTATATATATATATGTGTGTTCATCATCATCATCGATCCTAATTATGTTTTGAGTTTATTAATTTGGTCTCATACATGTCTTTACTACAGGATTCATTAATATGGATTGTGGTTTGTCCATTCAAGGCTCTCCTTATAAAGAATCCTCGACCGGGTTAACTTATACATCAGATGAAGGTTCAGTCCAGAGTGGGAAAATCGGCAGAATCGCAAAGGAACTAGAGTCGTTATACAATAAACCAGAGTTGACGCTTAGATACTTTCCAGACGGAGTACGAAATTGCTACAATGTGAATGTCACGCGGGGTACAAAGTACATAATCAAGGCTTCATTCGTATATGGAAACTATGATGGTCTTAATGTTGTCCCGGATTTCGATCTTTACATCGGTCCGAATATGTGGATAACAGTGAATAGTAATGATACTCACGAGGAAATCATCCACGTCTCGACATCCAACTCTTTGCAGGTATGTCTTATTAAAACAGGAACAAGTATACCTCTGATAAATACATTGGAGCTACGACCATTGGCGGCGAACGATATATACCCCACTGAAAGCAGCTCAATCAACAACTATTTTCGGGTTTATTTTAGCAATTCAGGTGGCAATATAGAGTAAGAATCGATTCTTAATTATAACACATTTTTTTCTCTAAATTAAAAAAAAAACAGACTATATATGTCTAGTAATGTTTCTAATGTAAGATTGCGACAGGTACCCCGATGATGTCTATGATCGTATATGGCCTCCGTTCTCACCTATGAAGCAGTGGGCGCTGTTGACTACAAATCTCCAAGTAAACACTTCTAATGGCTACGATCTACCGCAACGTGTAATGGCAACAGCTGTTACACCCGTAAACGCTAGCACAACGACGTTGGAAATACCCTGGACTATAAAGCCTTCAACTTCACAGTTTTACTTATACTTGCATTTTGCAGAGCTTCAAACTCTACAAGCCAATGAGACAAGAGAATTCGATGTGACGATGAATGGAAACGTTACACATGAATCTTATAGTCCTAAGTTTTTAAAAATGCAAACAGCATTCAGCAGAGCACTAAAGCAATGCGATGGAGGGAAATGCTTGTTGCAGCTAGTGAAAACGTCAAGGTCAACCTTGCCGCCTTTACTTAACGCTATTGAGGTTTTCACTGAGATTGATTTGTCACAATTGGAAACAAATGAAGATGAAGGTGTGTTGGTTTTTTCATACTTACAAATTGCTTATGTCAAACTTTATAAATAATTACAAGTGGTTGCTATCAAGAATATTCAATCTACTTATGGGTTGAGTAGAATCAACTGGCAAGGAGATCCATGTGTCCCCAAACAGTTCTTGTGGGACGGTTTAAACTGCAACAACTCAGATGTTTCTATGCCACCGACTATCATTTCCTTGTAAGGGGACATGGTTTAACCGTTTTCCTATTCTTAATGTTGTACACTTAACATATTCATGAATTTTTCATCACTAGAAACTTGTCTTCAAGTGGATTGACTGGGATCATCGCGCTGACCATTCAAAATCTCACCAATCTGCAAGAATTGTAAGTATCATACAACTTAGGAAATTTAAGCATTGTTAATTTCTTTTCTTTTTTTGTTGTTGGAAAAATCACTAAGATAAATCATAATTTGTCTCCAAATATAGGGACTTGTCAAATAACAACTTGATCGGGGGTGTTCCTGAATTTCTAGCCGATATGAAATCGCTCTTGGTCATGTAAGTTTCCCATGAGAATCATGTCTTTTAGCTATCTATAGAAAAGGGATCCTTATGTTTGATCTCTGTGTCTATCTTAACAGAAACTTACGTGGGAACAATCTTAGTGGCTTAGTTCCTCAAAAGCTTCTAGAGAAGAAAATGTTGAAACTGAAGTAAGAATTCGTTTATTGTATTTGTTTGAATGATTAACATGTTTTCTATGACCAACTAAATTTTCTTGAACAACACTTGCAATCCAAAGCATTGAAGGCAATCTGAAGCTTCATTGCACGGTAGGGTCATGCGTAAGCAAAGATGGAGAGGGTGGACAACAAAAAAAGAGCATCACAATCCCAATTGTAGCATCAATTGCTTCTGTGGTTGCCCTCATAGTTGCATTGGTTATATTTTGCGTTATTCGAAAGAAAACCCCATCAAACGATGAAGGTATGCACAATATATCTATTCATCGATCAAGATACTCATTATATCATAAATACACATTTAAAGTTAGCTACACAGTTTGATTGAATGTTTTCCTCACAACTTTTAGCGCCAACATCGTGTATGCTACCCTCGGATGGTAGATCATCTGAACCGACAATAATCACAAAGAATAAAAAATTTACGTATTCAGAGATCATAACGATGACAAACAATTTCCAAATAATCCTTGGAAAAGGAGGATTTGGAATTGTATATTATGGTTCGGTAAACGGTACAGAGCAGGTTGCGGTTAAAATGCTTTCCCATTCATCAGCTCAAGGATATAAACAATTTAAAGCTGAGGTACATATACCACATCCCTCAATGGAATTCTAAAATGAAACATTCAAGACTTTTTTTAATGCTAGTTTGGTGTATCATGTGGTACGTTAGGTGGAACTTCTTCTTAGAGTACATCACAAGAACTTGGTCGGCCTTGTTGGATATTGTGAAGAAGGAGATAAATTGGCTCTCATTTACGATTACATGGCCAATGGAGACTTAGATGAGCATATGTCAGGTAAACATAATATTTCATTATATATTTTGCAACTACAAAGACAACATATTTGGAAAATAAAAGGATCGTGGAATTATATCAAACCAAGCGGTGAAGTATTAAAAACTTTAAAATAATTATTTATTTTAGAATTACTTGGCTGTACGGTTACTTATTCTAACTTTCGTTAGCATGTTAACAATTTTTGAAAGTGTAGTAGAAATTGTAGTAGAAAGTAACACTTTAAAAAAAATAGTGTATCGTTCATTATCGTACACGCCTCTTATTGTTACTTTGTGTACCGTCCATTATCGTACATACTGTACTATTCATGGGTAAATTTGGGTTGAACAGTAATAAAAAAGTGTTACTTTCTACTACACTTTCAAAAAATATTAACATGCTAACGAAAATTAGAATAAGTGACCATCAATTTCTTTTATTTTACTCATTTACAATTCACACATAGACATTGTGGGCTTTGGCATTCTTAAATATTTTCATTAAACCAACCTTAATAAACATAATTTGAATGTACGAATTTGACATTTATTCATTTTCTTTCATCAATACATAGGAAAACGCGGTGGCTCTATATTGAATTGGGGAACTAGACTAAAGATAGCTGTCGAGTCTGCACAAGGTTCGTCTTGAGTTCTTAAATATTCATCATATTCTTTCTTTGTTTATTTTCTCTAACCGATTGAAACTTTTTGAAAACGATTCTATTTTTTTTGTTCTTCATAGGATTGGAGTACTTGCATAAGGGATGTACACCACTAATGGTTCATAGGGATGTCAAAACCACAAATATACTGTTGAATGAAAACTTCGAAGCCAAACTTGCTGATTTTGGGCTTTCGAGATCATTTCCGATCGAAGGGGAAACTCATGTATCAACAGTTGTTGCTGGAACTATTGGATACCTCGATCCTGAGTAAGTATTAATGCTAGCTTAAGTATCAACAGATTTTTCTCTAGTGATAAAGCAATATTTTTAAACTTTGAGCTATGTTACAGATATTACAGAACAAACTGGTTGACGGAGAAAAGTGATGTGTATAGTTTTGGAATTGTATTATTGGTGATTATTACAAACCAACCCGTGATTGAACAAAATCGCCAAAAGAAACACATAGCAGAGTGGGTGGGAGCAATGCTTATGAAAGGAGACATCAAAAGTATTACAGATCCAAATCTTCATGGAGATTATGATTCTGCTTATGTGTGGAAAGCTGTTGAACTAGCAATGTCATGTCTGAATCCTTCTTCAGTGACAAGACCGACAATGTCTCAAGTTGTTTTCGAACTAAAAGAGTGTGTGGCCTCTGAAAGCTCGAGGGGAGGAGAGAGCCAGGAGATGCATTCACAGAGTTCCAGAGAAGTGAGCATGACCTTCGGAACTGAAGTGAATCCTACTGCACGGTAGAGGTCGATCATGAAGAATTTCCCCGTAGAATCTTGGATCTTAATTCACATATTATTCTTATGGAACTATTGTACATTCTGTGCATCGATATCTCCAATAAATTCATCATCTTTGTTTGTAAAAAATCAATGACCATATTTTGTTAATCATAATTAATGGTGAATCTCCTTTTATCCATGTTTCAATGTATTCCAACCGATCACGAATAACCACAGTATTTGCTTATGGCCAACTCTTCAGCATATATACTTATACTGACATGACCTTTGAAGCCTCTTATATGATAGTAAGGCTTATACAACTTTGAAAATTTTCATCTTTGCTAAAATTCTTGAACCAAAACCAATTAATTTATTTGATTAATTAAACATTCGGATTCTTATCTAAAAAACATAAATCATGAAACCCTAGGTTAAACCAAATATATTTCGTCGAGATTTGTGCGAAACTTTATCCAGAATCATTGCATGCTACTTGGAAGCACGTCTCAAAACCAATAGCTGTCTTTAATATATACTTTAACCTAGTTGCGCCGTACATTAATTTTGTTAGGAAATAACGCAAAATTTCCGATCGTCAAATTTCCGATAAATCAGAATAGGGATGTTAAAACGGGCGGGCTCGGCCCGTTTAGGCATGTCCCGTTTCAATCCGTCCCGTTTAAACCCGAACCCGTTTAGGCCCGTTTATATTTAGACCCGTTTAGGTCCGCCCGTTTAGGCCTGCCAAAATTAACACATGTCCGATAAGGCCCGTTAAGGCCGTTTACATTAAAAAAAAAAAAAAAAAAAATCAAAAATACAATATTTTCTTACTAAAATAACAGAAAATACAATATTCTTAATAGATAAAAATAATTGGATTATAGTGTATGGAAAGTACATGTCAATCGTTTCAAAATAAATCGATCGAGCACAAAAATATATTATATTAATCGATGGTATAAACAAATCTATAATGATTTAAAAAAAAAAAAATTTATTCATTGTGGTTCGACTAGTGAATCTGAAAGGGATGATGGATCCTTAGAAAAATCAATAGATTTGGGTTGTAATTCGATAAGTAGAAAAGAATTACCGAGAATGTCGTACTAAAAAGTTAAATTAAGAATCAACATCCAAAAATAGTAAAAACATAACACAAGTTCAAAGATAGTAAAAACATAACACAAGTCTAAAGATAATAAAAACATAAATCTAGGATAAAGTTGGAGAGGAAAACTTCTATCTCATGTTCTTGAACCTTCTATTCCCGAGCTACTCGCTACCGTTCTACCATATTCATTATCAATATTGTTGGCAATTTCTGTGGTACCTACAAATTAAAATATGACTTAGTATTAAATGTGAATCTGAGCATCTTTCTCATCAATTCCAATCTGAGCATCTTCCTCATCAATCCCAATATGAGTATCCTCCTCATTCATATCTATCAAATCATTATGAGCATTGAGAAGCGCTATTGTTTGTTCAGATTCAAAGTCCATTTCGGCATAAGAAGAAACAAAGATGATAACAAAGAAACGTCAACCATCAGAAAATTGCATGTTAAAGCAATGAGCACCAGAAAATTGCATGTTAAACACATAATTAAACTCACGATTGAGAAAGTGAGGAATTGAGAATAAGATAAGAAAATGAACTCACGATTCACGAACACAAATCGAAGACGCATGACTAAAACCCAGAATTAAACTAAACTCACAAACACATAAATCGAATCATCCACCTTTTAATTCGAACTTCGAAAGTTGAGACTAAAACCCAGAATTAAAAATTAAACTAAACTCACAAACACATAAATCGAATCATCCACTTCTTAATCCGAAGGTTAGACTAAAACCTAAAATTAAAATGAGAAAACCAAAATCAAAGAGGTAAGAAATTATCAAAACAGTAAGTGGAATCGAAAATCGAAAGAAAGAGCGATGCAATTAGACGTACCTGTTTTGCCGTCGCCTTCGCCGGCGCCGGAAGAGAACCTAAGAAGAAGCGAAACCGTAGACGAGCGAATTGTACAGATGAGAAGATGCCGCCGGAGATTCTCTTGCATACCCACACACCAAAACTCGATTCACGACAATGATGGTCGTTCTGTCGGAACTCGGAAGCCCTAAACGTGAAGCGACTCAAGAAATACCAAAACAATGTCGTTTTGAGTTAAAAAAAAAAAATTTTAAAACTTAAACGGGCTGCCCGTTTAAGTAGGTAAAAACCCATTTAATAAACGGGCTGACTCGTTAAGACCCGTAAAAAATTGTTTCATAAACGGGCCTAAACGGGCTCATTTCACAAAACAGGCCCGTTAAATTTTGGCCCATTATAACATCCCTAAATCAAAATTATGAGAACGATAAGACACACACAATTTGTTAACGGAGTTCGGCCAATATTGCCTACGTCTCCGGACCTGCTACATATCTTTTATTATCAACCGGGAAATTTTACACCACTCTCAACTCACACCTGAACCCAAATACACTCGAGAAATTACTCTTAATTTCTCACAAAGAAAAGAATTTCTAAAGAATTTTTTTTTTTCTTTCTCTCTCACGTTTCTTCTCTTCTTCTTGTTTTGGGATTTTTTGGATTTTGGATGCTTTTTGATTCTCTTCTTACATGAGTATTTATAGAAGAGGTTTGGGTTTGGTGAGACACAATTCTTGACAAAAATGAAGCCTCCATTGTTGACAAAATGAAGCTTCATTTGTTGACAAAATTCCACCAACCAATGTTGACTAACAATCCCACTTGAAGGCTGATTTCAATCTGTCTATCACACCTTGATCAATGCAGCAGGTCTTCTAGGCTTGTTACTCTAGCAAGCCAACTGAGGTTGCACACAACCTCAGCTTATCGTATGGGACGACCTTTGTTAGCATGTCTGCCGGATTCTTACTTCCTGGGATCTTTTCAAGCACCAACACTCCATCTTCCAAAGCTGATCTAATGAAATGATACTGAAGTTGTATGTGTTTTGTCCGAGCATGGTAAACTGGATTCTTTTCCAAATCAATGGCACTCACTCTTACTATCACAGTACAACACATTCTTCTCTTGGTCGAGGCCTAGCTCTCGTAGAAATGACTGTAACCACATCATCTCCTTTGTTGCCTCTGTCACAGCAACATACTCAGCTTTACAGCTTGATAGAGCTACAATTTTCTGTAATTTTGAAACCCAACAAATTGCAGTACCACCAAAAGTGTAGACATACCCGGATGTGCTCTTCCTACTGTCAATGTCACATCCATTGTCAGCATCAACATATCCATGCAATCACATCTCAGACTTCATGAAACATAGTGATAAACTTGGATTTCCCTTCAGATACCTGAAAATCCACTTAACATCTTCCCAATGTTCCTTGCCGGGATTGCTCATAAACCTGCTAACGACTCCGACTGCATGTGCAATGTCTAACCTTGTACATACCACCGCGTACATCAGGCTGCCAATAGCAGAAGCATATGGAACTTTATCCATATATGCCATCTTGTCTTCAGTTAGTGGGGGTTGATCTCTGGATAACCGAAAATGACTTGCCAGGGGAGTACTAACTGGCTTCGCGTCATCCATATTAAATCTCTTGAGGACTTTCTTCACATACTCCTCTTGTGATAACTTAAGACCCTCCTTGCTTCTACTAATTCTCATCCCGAGAATTTGTCTTGCTTCTCCCAGGTCTTTCATCGCAAACTCTTCTGAGAGTTTTGTCTTCAAGTTATTGATCTCATGCAAGTCTGCTCCCACTATAAACATGTCATCAACATACAGGAGCAATATCAAGTAGGACTCTTCAAGCCTCTTGAAATAACAACAGTGGTCAACCTCACACCTCAAGAAACCAACACCTTTGATGAAGCTGTCAAACCTTTTATACCACTGTCTTGGAGCTTGTTTCAAGCCATACAAACTCCTTTGAAGCTTATAGACTAGCTTTTCCTTTCCTTTGACCTCAAAGCCTTCGGGTTGCTTCCTGTAGATTTCTTCATCTAAATCACCGTGAAGAAATGCAGTTTTTACATCCATCTGTTGAAGATGTAAGTCTTCCTTTGCTACCAAGCCAAGAACAGTTCTAATTGTCACCAACTTGACTACATGAAAGAAGATTTATGTGTAGTCTATGCCTTCTTTTTGTTGGAATCCCTTCACAACAAGCCTCGCTTTATAACGCTTGCTTCCATCATGTTCTTCTTTTATTCGGTAGACCCACTTGTTGTGCAATGCCTTTTTCTCCTTAGGCAACTCAGCTAACTCCCACGTGTGATTGAACATCAACGAGTCCATCTCATCGTTCATTGCAAGCTCCCACTTATTCGATTCATCAACTTGCATTACCTCTTCATAACATTCAGGCTCGCCTCTATCTGTGAGTAGAATGTAGTTGTGCGATGGAGAAAATCTTACAGGTTTCTTGATGATTCTGTTTGATCATCGCAACTCTGTAACTGACGTATGTGGGATCTCTTCGGAATCATCATTCTCATCTGCCTCACTATTCTCTTCTTGAGAAATATGTTCTTCTAGTGTTGTGGTATCCTGTTGCAACTCTGGTGCTTGGATATCTTTCAAATCAACAGCTACAGACTCCTTCCTTTCTGAGCTTTCTTTTTGCTTATCCTTGTACAAGGCTCCTTCATTGAACACAACATTCTTGCTGCAGATGATCTTTTGATTTTTGTCATCCCAAAACCGGTAACCGAACTCCGTGTTACCATAACCAATGAAGTAACACTTCTTAGATTTTGTATCAAGTTTACTTCTTGTAGCATTATCATCATGAACATAAGCTAAGCAGCCAAACACTTTTAGATAAGAAAGATTTACTTTCTTTCCGCTCCAAACTTCTTCATGGATCTTGAATCTCAATGGAACAGACGGTCCTCTGTTTATTAAGAAGGCTGCGGTATTGATTGCATCCGCCCAAAATGTCTTAGGCAATCCACAATGCAATCTCATGCTCCTTGCACGCTCATTCAAGGTCATGTTCATCCTTTCATCTATTCCATTTTGTTGAGGCGTTCCACGAATAGTCTTCACCATCTTTATCCCATTATCAGCGCTGTATCTTCTGAACTCTTCGCTAATGTACTCTCCACCATTATCAGACCTTAGGCACTTCAACTTGAGTTTCGTCTCAATCTCAACCATGGCTTTCCATCTTTTGAAAACCGAGAACACTTCATACTTGTTGTTCATGAAGTAGACCCACACTTTCCTTGTGGAGTCATCAATAAAGGTCACATAGTTGTACGAACCTCCTAGCGATGCAACAGATGCGGGTCCCCACACATCAGTGTGCACCATCTCCAACTTTTCAGATTTTGGCTCTCTACCTTCTTTTGAGAAACTAACCCGTTTCTGTTTTCCAAGGATGCACCTTTCACACATCTCATGATCCACCGTCTTCAGATCCGGAAGCACGCAATTTGATACCAAAAGCTTCATGCCTTTCTCACTCATGTGTTCCAATCTACAATGCCACAACTTGGTTTGTTTGGCATTCTCGACAACAGCAATTGTATCTTGATAACTCATCGTCATATAAAGAGTGCCTCTTTTATGACCTTTAGCAACCACCATAGAACCTTTCTTTACTCTCCAGGCTCCACCACCAAAATTGACAATGTGCCCTGTATCATCAAGTTGTCCTACTGAGATCAGATTTCACATCAACTTTGGCACATGTCTAACTTTTGTGATCTTCCACACGCGTCCATCTGACATCTTCAAGCTGATATCTCCAATACCAACTATGTCCAAAGGTAAACCATCGGCTAGATATACCTTTCCATAATTTCCAACAACATAATTCTCCATAATGTTGTGGTGTGGTGTGGAATGATGCTCCAGAGTCAAGAACCCGAGAATCAATCGAGCTATCAACATAGGAGATCGATGCTTTGGCGGTGTTTACAGCTGCATCATGAGCTTCACTTTTTCTTGGAGAATTAACAGACACTAACAATGCATCAACAATTTCATGTGTGACTGCATTGGCTCCGCCTCCCTTGTTGTTTTCTTTCTTCGGTGGTGCCCAACAATTTTTTTTATGTGGCATGTCTTTCCACAATTCCAGCATTCAGTAGGCTGCTTGAATTTGGAATGACTTCTTCCATTCCTTGACTTTGATCTGCCTCTATTCCGGTTGTTTCTGTCTTGGTTTCTTCCTCTGTTTTCCACGTTGAAAGCAGAGCTCGTTGATGTTTCGCCAGAGTCTATCCTACGAACTTCTTCCGCAAGGATACGATCTCGAACATCATTAAATTTAACCTTTTGAGTACCCACAGAATTACTAACCGCTGCCCTCATTGGCTCCCAACTATTTGGCAGAGATGCCAGCAAAATCAGTGCTCGCACTTCATCATCAAACTCAATTTCAACGGATGATAATTGGTTGACAATCGTGTTGAACTCGTTCACATGTGCTGCATTAAGGCCACCTTCTTCCATCTTCAAGTGGAAGAGTTTCTTCGTGAGAAATACCTTGTTATTTGCTGAAGGTTTCTCATACATATCCGAGAGAACTTTCATGAGCCCTTCTGTCGTCTTCTCCTTCGCAACATTGTGAGCAACGTTTTTCGACAATGTTAACCTAATAACACCCAGAACCTGTCTGTCAAGGAGATCCCACTCTTTCTGATCCATCTTCTCAGGCTTCTTGCTCAGTGGTTGATGAAGCTTCCTTCCGTACAGATAATCTTCGATTTGCATTCTCCAAAATGCATAATATGTACCGTCAAATTTCCCGATACCGTGTGCCGAACCATCTTCACCTCCCATCGTTTTTGGTTATTTTGCGATTCACCGTGTATTTGAACACCTCCATCGACAAACCGATGTCGCCGACAAAGTTTCACTATTCACGAATTCACTATTCACGTGAACAGTAACCTCGCATGAAATTTGACCGAAATCACCCAACCCGCGCTCTGATACCAGTTGTTAGGAAATAACGCCAACTTTCCGATCGTCAAATTTCCGAAAAATTAGAATTATGAGAACGATAAGACACACACAATTTGTTAACGGAGTTCGGCCAATATTACCTACATCTCCGGACATGTTACAGATCTTTTATTACCAACCGGGAAATTTTACACCACTCTCAACTCACATCCAAACCCAAATACACTCGATAAATTACTCTTAATTTCTCACAAAGAAAATAATTTCTAAAGAAAAAAATATTGGTTTTTTCTTTCTCTCTCACATTTCTTCTCTTCTTCTTGTTTTGGGATTTTTTGGATTTTGGATGCTTTTTTATTCTCTTCTTACATGAGTATTTATAGAAGAGGTTTGGGTTTGGTGAGACACAATTCTTGACAAAAATAAAGCCTCCATTGTTGACAAAATGAAGCTTCATTTGTTGACAAAATTCCACCAACCAATGTTGACTAACAAATTTTACTTTTAAACATTCTTACAGAGATAAACAATACAAAGTCATATGAAGAAAATATGGAATTGACTTACTTGATGGTCTCAACCCGACAGAATAATTTTCTATCCCCAATTTGTAAAGACTAAAGAGGCATTTTGCCCAAGTGATTGTGGTCCAGTGGTGAATGTTCTGGGAATGTGTGAACAACATTCTCTCCGGATTCGACTCACCCTGTAAATAAAAATCACAATTATTTAGAAAGTTTGGGTTTGAGCTTTTCTGGTTACCCTCTAACATTAGTTGGAATGCATTCCAAACTTGGGATAGGCAGTGTGGTAGCCTATTAAGGATCTCATGGTTCGTTCGACTCGAACTTAACTCGGAGCTCATGGTGTCCATTGAACCATTGAATCTGGATCAGTAGCACTTTGGTGCAGTGTAGTGCACTTTGTAGCACTGCGGTGCGTTCCTACCAGAACTGACCGGATCAGCCGATAGGGTATATAAAAAAAAAAAAAAAAAAAATGCATTTTCAGATATTGGTCTGTTCTTATACTTTTGGGGAGAAAATCTCATGCAAAACCCTAATTTCTGTACGTTTAGCGAAATAAGCGCTTAAACTATAAACTATATTTAAAACACCAACTCAGACGACATAATATAACTTGAAAACAAAGTCTCACTTAATTGCTATTGCTTTGCCTCGATAACCGCACTTCTCTCTCTCGAAAGAGAAAAGTGGCTTCCTCCTTCGTCGTTAGTCGACATCTCTTTCGTCGAAGTTTATACGTTAAAAACGAAAGAAAAAAACCCAGAATAATCGAAGTTTTTGTTTGTTTTTGATAATGTGATGAGTGATAGATTGGAAGAATTGTATTGAATCTCATAAGAATAACTATTAGGACTACATTCATATTTATACTAAAGATCTTTCCTAAACTAGATAGATACAAATCTCTATAATATATAAATTAATAATAATTAACTATACAATATCTACTAATAATATTGTGGATCTTCTAGATCTTTCTATACGCTCCCTTAAACTCAAGGCGGTAATGGAGATATGGCAAAATGAACGGCTTGAGATTGACAATAGAATATGAATGTAGAAGGTGATCAGCGGTGAGTAGACGGTGGGATGGAAGTGTAAAATAGACACACGGCGGAGGTTGAGAAACGTGGGCAAAGCGTGAAGCTTGGACCATGGTGGTGATGATGGCAAAGCATGACGATGAAGCTGCGGAGAGGAAAAGAAGCGGAGATGCACTTAAGATCAATGATCTCATATGGTGATATGGCGTTAAGAAGAATTTTTTTTCTTTTTTTTTGGTTTCAAAATCAAATAAAAGAAAAATTAAAAACACTAAAAAGAAAAAGGTAGAAAAGAGGAGATCGATGAGGAAGTAAGAAGATAAAGATGTCAAATTGTGTGTGACACTATGATAGATTCAGAACCACTTAGGTTTGAATTGTGGAAGCACTAGGCGGCTTAGATTCAGAGGTCTACGAGATTTGAATTATTCGAAACTTGATGGCTTAAGATTCAGAAGCTCATGATGAGCTTGAATTGAGAAGCACATGGCTTAATGGAAAAAAAAACAAAAAACAAAAACGGATCCGAACGTTAGATCATTGTGGCTCGGATTCAGAGGTCTATGATAGGCTTGAATAATAGATACACTTTAGATTATAAGAAAATAAAAACGAAGGACGGAACTGATCGTTAGATCATTGTGGCTCTGATACCCTAATAATGTGATGCGAGATAGATTGGAAGAATTGTATTGATTCTCATGAGAATAAATATTAGGACTACATTCATATTTATACTAAAAATCTTTCTTAAACTAGATAGATACAAATCTCTATAATATTTAAATTAATAATTACTATACAATATTTACTAATAATATTGTGGATCTTCTAGATCCTTCTATAGCTTTTTCTTACAAGTTGGATATGCACCTCTTAAAAATAATCGTTGACATGTTTTTTCTTATAACTGAAATAATCGTTGACATGTTCTTATAACGGAAAACAAACGTCGTTTACGGTTTTGGTGAAATTGATTAATTTTCATAAGTTCATGTAGTAAATTCAAAATTATAGATAAATTATAGGTAGTTCATGATGTTCTTTAACATTGATCAATACTTCATATATGAATAATCATGAGCCGAATAGTTCATAGGGGAATAGGCTAAAATTCCCTTTTTTTGTTAACAAACACACTTATATTTTTTTCCAAAAAACAGTATCTGAAGAACATGTCAACGATTATTTTTAAAGTTCTTCCGATACTTTAAAACTGATCAATGGCGCAAGTAGTAGTATATTATAAATTTACCTTATCTTTACATGTTCTTTAAATCTATATATCACAGTTGAAAATCACAAGAGTCAACTATAAATGAAGAGATGGAGTTGACTTAACTTAATGTCTTGAACACGACATATAACTTTCTATCCTCAGACTTGTAAGATCAGAGATTAAGAGACTGCTCTGTTCCTTTTTTATTTATTTATTTATAAACTCACAAAGAACTCCCAAACTTACAATGTTTCACGAGATAGGCTCTTAATCTATTAAAAATTATAAGATAAGACCAACTCGGGTGGCAAAACTTTTAAACGACGACGTCATTACTTGACAAGGTAAATACAAACATTTTGTTTCTTCCTCAGTCATAATTAGGGTTTTGTCATTTGGGAAAAATAATTGAGAAAAAAATCCTCTCCAATTATGATCATCATCTCCATACATGCAAAGAAATTATCTTAGATCAATCTAGCTGTAATCAATCAAATGATTTATTTCTACAAACAGAGACCAAATTCACTTCGTACATCTTACCACATTCACTATTTAGTTTCAAACAGAAACGAGAAATTCGATTCTGGTGAAGTATAATGGCATTTGAAAGACTGAATTTATCGTTGTGAAATCTAATATACATCATTTGGTAATTTACAATAGATTAGAACATTATTTCTTTCTAATTGTATAAATAACGGTCGATGTTGCAAGAAGTTATCAACTTTTCAGGTTTTCAAAGCATATTCTTTATAATTTTTAATTTAGCAGTTGACAGTTTATGTGTTTAGTCTAATCACACAGATTTCTTTAATGTCCACTTGATTAGATGACACAGATTAATATTTCAGGAACTTGGAATGATGTTGATAATCAAACTCCTCAAAAAATAGGAGAAAATGGAGAGGCATCTTCATGGCGTTTTGTCTGTGTTTGTTATCACATTTGCTCTTATACATTTTGTTCAAGCGCAGGATCAAAAAGGTATAATTTTTGCAAAGTCTTGTATTATGTTTTCAAACTCTCAGATCGATTATATTAAATAATTTCTGGAGACTCTTCTTTTCCCTCCTTTGTGTTTCCTCTGTTCTTACTAGGATTCATCACTTTGGATTGCGGTTTGTTACCTGATGGGTCTCCATACGTCGATCCATCTACCGGATTAACATTCACCTCGGATGCTAGTTTCGTCGAGGGTGGAAAGAACGGCCGAGTCGATAAGGATTCTGAGCGAAACTTCGAAAAGGCGTTTGTAACGCTGAGATACTTTCCGGATGGAGAACGGAATTGTTATAACCTGAAGGTCACGCAGGGAACAAATTATCTGATTAGAGCTTCTTTCTTTTATGGAAATTATGACGGTCTTGATACTATCCCAAACTTTGATCTGTTTCTTGGCCCTAATAAGTGGACAACGGTAAGTTTGAATGCTACCGGAGGTGGTAAGTACGCGGAGATTATTCACATGTCCAGGTTAAGCTCTTTGCAGATCTGTCTTGTTAAGACTGGAACAACTACGCCGATGATATCGACCTTGGAGCTACGACCATTGAGAAGTGATATTTACATTAGTGGCATTGGGAGCTCCTTGAAGTTCTTATACAGAACTTATTTTAACGGTTCAGGCCGCGTTTTACGGTAATTAGTAACCTTTTGATTTGTGAAAAGTAATCTTTATCTTGGATCTTGGTACAGTTTTATTTAACGCCATTGCGCTAAGCTAGATAGAGAGATGTCATAGAACAAGAAAAAATAAAGAGGATGAAGAAAAATCAAAACATTGATTATGTCTTTGATACTCATATTAGTGCCACTCATGGTTTTTATTATCTCTAATACAAGATTTTGGCAGGTACCCTAATGATGTCTATGACCGTAGGTGGTTCCCGTTGCCGTTGGTAGATAAGGAGTGGACTCTAGTACTACAACTCTCAATGTAAACACTTCTAATGGTTATGATCCGCCGCAAGGTGCAATGGCATCGGCTGCAACCTATGTAAAAGACAATGGGACATGGAATATTCCTTGGAGCTTGGAAGATTCTACAACACAGTTTCACATTTACCTCCACTTTGCAGAGATTCAAACTTTGTTAGCCAACGAGACCAGAGAATTCAATGTTTTGCTGAATGGAGAAGTTTTTTATGGACTTTATAGTCCTAAATTGTTAAGAATAGAAACTATGATCACCAAACCCGAATCGACATTGAAATGCAAAGGAGGGATTTGCCTCTTGCAGCTGGTGAAAATAGCAAAGTCAACTCTTCCTCCCCTCATCAATGCTATTGAAATTTTTACTGTTGTTGAATTTCCTCAATCAGAAACAAACCAAGATGAAGGTGCGTAAATTTACATCTTTGAATACATATAAATTGGAGCTTTGCATGTATATTTAATTCTTGATATCATTATTTATGTAACGCCAGTTGTTGCTATCAAGAAGATCCAAAATGCTTATGGATTGAGTAGAATTAGTTGGCAAGGAGATCCATGTGTCCCAAAACAGTTATTGTGGGCTGGTTTAAACTGCAACAACACCGATAGTTCCACCCCACCAACAATCACTTCCTTGTAAGATTTCCCAATAATTGTGTCATGGTTAAGTCAATTCTCTATTCTTGATAAGTTCATGACTGTATCACTAGAAATTTGTCTTCAAGTGGATTGACCGAAAGCATCGTGCCTGCCATTCAGAATCTAACCAATCTAGAAGAATTGTAAGTATCACACATACATAAATAAAAAAATCAGACATTTGTTTTGTTTTGTCTATTGTGATATGGATTCTTATGTTTTCATCAAATGCTAGGGACTTGTCAAATAACGACTTGACTGGTGTTGTGCCTGAGTTTCTAGCTGACATGAAATCGCTATTGATCATGTAAGTACTTTATAAGACTGTATGAATGAATCATAAAGAAAATGTGTTTTAAATTAGCACTCTCCTAAATTCACAACTTGTGCTATATATAAATCATTTTTCTACCTTAACAGAAACTTAAGTGGAAACAATTTTAGTGGCCAACTTCCTCAGAAGCTTCTACAGAAGAAAGGATTGAAGTTGAAGTAAGGTTGTTTCTCATATTATTTTCATTTGTTGATTGCCATACACTTTAATCAATCTCTTTCATATACTGAATAGCATTTGTACCTAATCCACAGTGTTGAAGGCAACCCTAAGCTTATTTGCACAGAAGGGTCATGTGTAAATAAACCTGGAGAAGGTGGTCATCCCAAAAAGAGTATAATTGTACCGGTTGTCGCATCAGTTGCTTCAATGGTTGTTATTGCAACTGCATTGATTACGTTTTTTGTTCTCAAAAAGAAAAAAACATCAAAGAGTAAAGGTCTTTATAACAAAATTATTAACTTTCATATATACAGTATTACAATAGATATCAAACTACAAAATCATATTGATCTTTTGTGTTGCAGAAGAGGGTAGAGTCCCAAGATCATCCGAGCCACCAAGAATAATGAAAAAGAAAAGGTTTACTTACGCACAGGTTACTGAAATGACAAATAACTTTGAAAGGATTGTTGGGAAAGGAGGGTTCGGTATGGTTTATCATGGATATGTAAATGGTACAGAACCAGTTGCTGTTAAAGTAGTATCTCAGGCTTCAATTCATGGGCACAAGCAATTCAAGGCAGAGGTACTCGTAAAGTAAACCACAATCTTTATTTATACAAGTGTCTTTTACCACTTTTTGTTGAATATGAACCATATAATTGTATTTTTGGGTTGGTTTGTTAGGTTGATCTTCTTCTGAGAGTCCATCACAAGAACTTGGTAAGCCTAGTTGGATACTGCGAAAAAGGGAAGGACTTGGCTCTCGTCTACGAATACATGGCCAATGGAGATTTGAAAGAGCTTTTGTCAGGTAAACGAAATTTGAATACACATATCAGACACCAAATCTTAATCAATTCTCGGTCCGATGATAACAAGTCCCTCTCGAACTTAAGCTAATGTCCTAGTTAAAACACACAGGGAAGCATGACTCTTCTGTTTTAAGGTGGGGAACTAGACTAAAAATAGCACTCGAGGCCGCACAAGGTTAGTGAAGCCTAATGATATAATGAACCTATCATTTCCTCTCAAGAACTTTAGTTTTATGTGATATACTTGGATAAAAAAAAATGAATATGTTACACTAGGATTGGATTATTTGCATAAAGGATGCAAACCACCAATTGTTCATAGAGATGTAAAAACAGCAAATATATTGTTGGACGAACACCTGCAAGCCAAACTTGCCGATTTTGGGCTTTCGAGATCATTTTCAAACGAAGGACAAAGTCACGTCTCCACAGTTGTTGCAGGAACTCTTGGTTACCTTGATCCAGAGTACTTAGCTATCGTTTTGCACACATCTATGTTCTGCTCTTACTTCAAATCATTAACAACTCTGACCATATTTTTACGTATTGTCTTTACAGATATTACAGAACAAATTGGTTGACAGAAAAGAGTGATGTGTATAGCTTTGGGGTCGTATTATTGGAGATCATAACAAACCGGCCAGTGATTGACCAGAGTCGTGAAATACCATACATAGCAGAATGGGTGGGATTAATGGTTACCAAAGGAGCTATTAGAAATATAACAGATCCAAGTCTTAAGGGGGATTACCACTCTGATTCTGTTTGGAAATTTGTTGAGCTAGCAATGACTTGTGTCAATGCTTCTTCAACGAGTAGACCGACCATGTCACAAGTTGTTATTGAACTAATCGAGTGTTTAACATTTGAAAACTCGAGGGGAGGAATGACTCGCGACATGGACTCCAAAGGCTCCCGAGAGGTGACCATGACATTTGGTACTGAAGTGAACCCCACGGCTCGCTAGGCTACATTTTCCTATTATTTTTGAATATGTTCATTCTTTGTATTTGTTTCATTTTCTTAAGGTTAAAGGTCAGAAGTAAGAGCATGATTATGGGTGGGTAATATGTTGGGGTAATATATGAATTTTATAATATTTATTGTATTTTAGAACCCTAATTTATTTTGTTGATGTTTTATGTGATTATAGGTAGTAAATATAGAGTTGTGGAGATGTGGAGAGAGAGAGAGAATCAGATTATTTTTTCTTTTTCTTTATTTATTTCGACCAATCAGGAGCAAGCAAAACATTATATTTACTGGTAATATAGAGTCCAATTTTAGATACGGTAATATAGTTTTAAGTCCATTTTTATTTATTTAAATGGATTTAATCTATAATAACTCAGTATCTTTACTCATAATAACCACTGATAATCATGCTCTAACCTCCGCTCTCTGTGTTTTAGTAAACTGATAGGTGGCATTGCAGTGTGTTTATCGTTGTCTAAATGGTTATTGGCGTTGCAAGTACATCTTTAATAACGTTATTTACGTATTTATTCATTTTCTTTTTGTTTTAAATTAATTTTATCAGTTTAGTAAATTATTTGCTAAGTGCTATTTTCAAAACCTTGTTTTGGCGGCTAAAACCGTTCTTTTCCAAACAATTAGAAGTCAAAATTGAAAACAAATTTCTAAAAGAAGTTTAGTACTTCCTATTATTATTATTATATACTAGATAAGTACCCGCATATATGCGGGTTTGTAATTTAATATTTTATAACCCGTGAAAAAAAATTAAAGACGATCAAATGGAAAACAAAATTAGATCACCCGTGAAAATATCTTATACATAAATTTAGAAACAAAGTTTACGATGAAATAAATATATACATTGAAAGAAAAATTTGGTGAAAAGATGCAGTAAATAGTTTTGGATACGATTATTGGATTTTTTTTTTTGTAATTGATATATATTACCAAATTGTGGTTTATATGAAAAATTAAAATTCTTTTTCTTTTATGATTAATTTTCTTAATCTAAATGGAAAACTAAGAAATATTTTGTCCTTACTATATTAATCTTGCCTTTTAGGATAAAATATAAATTAAAACTTATTTTTTTAATATTACTTTAATTCATTTATTTTAAAAAAATTAAATTGACACATATCAAAATCTAAATTAACCGTGACAAATGTCACGATCTCGTGAATGAGAATTATCCTATGTGTCACACTCACATTGAGAGATCCAACTTTATATAATACGATATATATATATTAGTAACTTTACCTTTTAGAACTATGAATGTGAAATTGAAAAGCTATCAATTTGGTTATCTAGAGGTGGGGAATGAGAATTCATTTTCTTTTTAGGATTGTATTCCATTTTAACTTTATGATTTTTTTTAGATTTACTAATTGTTCTTTCCTTTTTTAAAATTTTAGCTTTTTATGATTGTAATATATTGTTTAATTTCTTTATTCTAAATTTATATATGTTTTTTAATAAAATCTGGTTTTTATTCTTTTTCTTTTTAGGATTGTAATCTATTGTTTAATTTCTTTATTCTAAACTAAAATATGTTTTTTTTTAACTTTGGCTTTTATTTATAATTTTTGTTTAATTTTTCTTAATCTAAACATAACTATTTTTTTCATTTAATTTTTAGGACTAGGAATCGATTTTAAATCGTATATTAATCATTTTCATTTTGAGTGTAGAATATATTTATAATTTTCTTTTTTTAAGTTTGATTGTGGTTGTAGATTATAAACTTTTAAGTTTTCTTTTGTCACTTTTCTTTATTATAATTTTTTCTTACTTATACATTTTTTTTGTAAGATTGCCTTTTTTAGTTTACATTTTTTAAATATTTACTTTAATTCATTTTTACTAAAATTGCATTTTTTAGTTTAATCTTTTTTAATATTTACTTTAATTCATTTTTTTAATGACATAGACACATGTCAATATCTAAATTAACAATCGTGACAAATGTCACAATCTCGTGATTGAAAATTATCATACGTGTCACACTCACGTCGAGGGATCAAGCTTTATTACTTTTTTTTTGTAATATTGCCCTTTTTAGTTTATATTTTTTTAATATTTACTTTAATTCATTTTTAATAAGATTGTATTTTTTTAGTTTAAACCTTTTTAATATATACTTTAATTCATTTTTAATTTTTTAATTAAATTAACACATGTCAATATCTAAATTAACAATCGTGATAAATGTCACAATTTCGTGATTAAAAATTATCTTACGTGTCACACTCACGTCGAAAGATCCAGTTTTATATAATAAAAAAATAATATATATATATATATATATATATTTTTTTTTTTTTTTGTCAACTAGTAATATTATTGTGCGAGGTGAAATAAATGTTGAAATAAAAGTTTTCAAGTTTTCATGATATTACCTGGCTCATTTTTGGGCGGCGTTTAGTTGAATGGAGGACACTAGCAGCAGCGCATGCAACTAATCTCGTCATTTCGATGATATTAAAGTTATCCTCTAATCTTGGGTCAACAAGACCGTCAAAGTTTCCATCGTTTAAAGCTTGTACCATCAGAGGTTTCGCCTAGAGAATGAGGAAAAGTTATTAAAGTTGTGGATTTTGATGATCCTAATTAGGGAAAACAAGAGGTACCAACCCAATCCACGATGCTATTATCATCAGCAAAAGGATGTGATTTATCAATAGGACGCCGACCGGTTATCAATTCGAGAAGCACCACTCCGAAAGAGAAGACATCTGATTTATCAGTGAGTTTCCCAGAAGAAGCATATTCAGGGGCCAAGTAACTGTATCCAGATAATACCACAAGAAAGAAATTTAAAGATTTGTTACTTGATAGAGTAAAAGTTGGTTTTCAAAAAGTTGCATCTAGAAAGAACATTCATACCCGAATGTTCCCAAAATCCGCTAACTGATGAATCAGGTTCAACATTATTAGTTTTGCAGTTGAAAAAAACCTTTACTACAGATTTTTAGAATACCTTTGCCTCAAAGCTATCGTCAATTAAAATATTCGCAGACTTTACATCGCGGTGTATTGTTTTAGGGTTACCTGATGAAACAAGTCAAACATAAAAACTCGTAAGAGTCTTGACGCTAAACACATACAAAAATTCGAAAATTCGTTACTCACAATCGTCATGTAAGTATGACAGTCCTTTAGCTGAACCCAAAGCAATCTTCATCCTATATTCCCATTCCATTACTGGTCCTCCCTTCTCTGCAATATATGTAAACCAAATTAAGTGTAATTCTCACAACATGTGAGTCACAAACCATCTTAATCTTGCAATGAAGTTCACCGTGCAAATGAAATTCCAGAGTCTTATTAGGCACAAACTCATAAACAAGCAATCTTTGAGATCCGGTTGTGCAGTAGCCGAGGAGTGAAACAAGATGTCTGTGATGGACTCTACTAATGGCCTCTATCTCTGCCTGAAACTCGCGTTCGCCTTGTCGGCTTCCAGCTTTAAGCTGCTTAACCGCAACCTCTGTTCCATCGGGAAGAACTCCTTTATGAACATAACCAAACCCACCTTGTCCAATCAGGTTGGTACTGGAGAAGTTACCAGTTGCTTGAGCTAAGTCTTCGTATGAAAACAAGTTGTTTGAAATGTTTGGGGAGCTACTTTGATTCCATTGCTCAAGATTATTGGCATCTATAAAATCGCATTCAAAAGATTACCAGTTGCTGAAGATTGTGTGGTGCAATGTCTAAGTTACTAATAAATGATTTTTTTTTTATTAACCTTTGGTCAAAAGCATAATTTCATTACTCAAGAATGTACATGTACCTAATTTGAGATGACGACCAAGCTTGGCTCTCCTCTTCCTCCTGAGGATAGCCAAAGTTGCGGCTGCAATGACTAAGATTAAAACAAGTGCTGCTCCAACCGATGCAACAATAGTGATTATCTTCTCATTGTTCTTGTTGGCGCGTGAAGCAAAGGAAGAGAGCCCGGGATTTCCTTCAATGCTAGAATTTTCACAAACGTTATTGAAAGCGAAATTGTTTTTAAAGATTTAATTGTTAATTTGCTTTTTACGCTCATAACCACAATTTTTACCCAAAGCAACTGATCCCATGTGCACTTTATCAAGGAGCCTTGTAGGGATTGAACCATTTAGCTGATTGCTTGATAGATTTCTAGTAAAAAAAAACAGAGGTTGCAACATGTTAGTTTTTCATCTTTTTTCCCTAGTACAAAGAAGAAATTTTAGATTTGTTCGACTTGGTATCTGAACTAACATGAGTTTCAAAGTGTCCATAATAGCTAGAAACTCCGGGACCGAACCAGTCAATCTGTTGTTAGATAAATCACTGCCAGAAAATAAATCTAAACCCATCAGAATATATTCAGTCACAACTTCTCTGGTGTCCATTAGATTTTAACATCTACTTACAGAACTTTTAAACTGGTAAGGTTTGATATGGAGTCTAGTATCTCTCCGGTTAAACCATTGGCAGTCAAGTTCATGTTTCAAGATCACAATCAGATCGATTAAGCTCCATGGCATTGAGCAGAGGAGGCAATGTGGAACTTTCGGTCCTTTGGAGCGAAAAAATGTACTGTCCATTTTCGTTATGACCGAGATCCATTGCAAAGTATATGGTGGCAATGCCCAAACTACTTGTCGTGCTAAAGGGTCCATAGCTACGCTTTCCGTTGTACATGATGTCAAACTCTCTCGTTTCGTTCGGATTGAGCTCTTGGATCTCAGCAAGGTGCATGAAAACGTAGTATGTTGAAGCTGGATGCACTCCGATTAGCGGAATGTTCATAGGAGCGTCGGCTTCTGTTGGAACAGCTGCGGTGAGTATAGCAGGCCATGGCAGCTAAAAAGGATTATGGACATTCACACTCATGTTGGTATTAATCGTTGACCAGCTTTTCGAGTTGTACGGTATCCATATGCGGTCAAACACTGCGCCTCTGTATCCAAAACGAAGAACCAGAGCACAGTTAGTTCTTTTTCGTTTTCATAGTTTTAAATGTATCCAAAACTGTTGGCAAGAAAAAAAAATATATGTATCCGAAACTCAAAACCTTAAGGAATGCTTAGATACTGAGCAAATGTCTAATCTCGTCAACGTCATCAAGGATCCTTGAGCAATATTGTAGATTTCTCTATTTAGCTTTCGCAGCTCTATAGCGGAGATAAAAGGGGTCGAATCCCCTGTCTTTACCAAACAGATCTGTAGCCTGTCCGTGGTCAACAAATGAATCATTTCGAAGCTTTTTTCATCTGTCTCGTTGGCGGTTGACACCCTTTCCCATTGGTTCGGCCCGAGATCGAGGAAGAACTCCGTTGAGGGGTTCTCGTCATAACCTCCGTGAAAAAAATACGTCCTGATCAGATACCTGTCTCCGGAGGTAAGATTAAAAGTGTAGCAGTTTCTATAACCTCGTGGAAAACTCCGGAGATGCCTTGCATAAGAAGTTACATAATTAGTTTTTTAAAAACAAATAAATAAAGGTTGAATAATCTTTGAATGTCATAATCTATATATTACCAGTTTTTTTGCTCTGTTTTGCTCCGGTACGACGATTTTATCTCGCTACTAACACCGGTAGCTATGAACTCCGCATCCGAGATGTAGCTGATACTCGTAACCACACGATAGACTGGTAAATTTTTATGTGAGAAGAAAACAAAACAAACAAACAAAAAGAAAAAGACAAATTATTCTTTTTCCAAAAAAAAAAAAAAAAAAATTATGAATAGAAACCAAAAAGATAAAGGGAAGTAAATTCGTTTTTTTTTTTTTGACCTGAGAAAACTCGTGGAAGAATAAAGAGAAGGCATATGGTAATTACTCTAATAATTCTCTTAACAACAACAACAACAAAATTAATGAATAGAAGAAATTGAGGATTCTGATGAAAAACACAGGTGGGATTTATATTGGTTGAAATAGTTAGGGTCTAGGAAACCAATCATAAATTTTAGAAGAAAAAAAAAGATGAAACGTAGGGTTAGATCCTTGAAATTTTTCAAACTCACAATAAATCATTGATCAGACCATGTGAGTTTCGGTTTAATAAAATTGTAACGAACTGAATTAAACGATTTTGGTATCGCAAAGCACCGATTTCTTACCCTACTCGAGACTGTCTCTGGTCTGAACTAATCGCCTCCGTTTTTTTATTTAATTAAATTGAACGTTTGTAACTTTTTGTGCGTTTCTCTTGTTGGTTTTTATTTACTTTTGATTTAACCCAGTTAATCAAAATTGGCCCATCACATCCAAAATAAAAAAAAAAAAAAAAAAAACGACTAAACCGACTACCAACAAATTTCGGTTTAATTTGACAATGATTTTTAAGCCCCAAAACAAACCGAATTTTACTCTTTCCAAACCGAATTTTACAACTAAGACTGACTCTGTTCAATCACAAAGGAGAACAAAAGAAACGTGTGCAGTAGCGGACCTACGTTGTGGGTAGGGGGTCAATTGACCCGGGTTACTCTGGGTTACTTTGGTTCAAAATCTTAATTTGCACCCACCATCTTCTTTTTCGGCTTAATTTTCATTAATCATTTTTACTCATATATCGATAGATTCTTTAATTGTGTTTTTTCACTAAATAAAACTACAAAACATAATAAAGTCTTATATCTCTCTAGTTTAGGAACCATAGTTTTATAGTTTCATCTTAAAAATTATTTACCTAATATTAAACCATCCCAAAATAACTTAGCTTTTAATATTAATATATTTAATATTAAATAATATTAATATATATAAAAATGAATATATTAAATAATATATTAAATATTTAATACTCCATCCGTTTCAAAATATAAGTCGTTCTAGTTTTTTCTACACATATTAAGAAAACTTGTAATTTGATTATAATAACTTTGCTAATATAATTTATTCACAGTTTTATTTTAATTATTTATCATAATTATTTTATTCTAGTGACTTAATCTTCCATAAATGTTATGATAGTCTCTAAATATTCCTCACAATCTCATGCATAATTAACAACTTTTAATGAATTAAATATATATTGACTTGTTGACTACAAAAATATATTTGGAGGGAACAAAATTTTTGACGTTCATTTTAACAAACAAAGAAGAAAAATAGTGGGGGCAAATAAAATATTCAAAAAAATTGACGTTCATCTATAATAACAGCATCGACTTGCAATATTATATCATCCATGCATGGCTTTTTTTATCTAAACTTTTCACCTTCAAGTAATCAAAAACATTCATTTGATTTAAACACTATTCCAACAAGTAGTGATGACCATGAGTCTCACGTTGAAGATTTTGGAGATGAAGGTGACTCCATTTAATTTCTTCCACATGTTGATTTCTTTCAAATAGGTTGCCATTTTTTTGTTTATAAGAGCATCTCCCATATATTTTTCCATTTTCATTTCAAAAATGGAGTAACTCCAAAATTTCTCTCCAATGTATTTCTTCATTTTCTACTCCAAAAAGAATATACTAAGTATATTCTTTTCTTTTAATTTATTGTTAATTGCTAATAATACACTATATTTATAAAATTTACAAATAGACCTATTAATTTTTTTTTCTTTTAAAATTTCCATCAATTTTGATATTATTTAAATTTAATCATTATAATACAAAGAAAAACACATTACATCACCAAAAAATAACAAACATCTCCAGGTTTGTCTTCATTTTCTCCGAACATAGATGATGATGAGGTTAATGGCGGAACTCCTTCTCAACGACCAAGTGGAATAAAAAAATCCAAGATGAAAAGAAAAATTGATGATGGAACTTCAGCTGTTATCAACTCTTTAGAGGAAGGAAATAAGCAACTTTTGGAGCAATTAAAGAACACAAGTGCCCAAAGACAACAACAGTTGGATATTCAAAGTAAAAACTACGCTTTGAAAGAATTCAAGGAAGAAAACAAATTTTTGTTCCAAGACTTGAACTCGATACAAGATCTGAATCTTCGTGCATATGTTCAGTCTGAACAAACACGGATTTATCGAAAAAGGGCCGAGCAACAACAATATCAACAAAATCCGCCTCAATCTGGTTCATTTGGACAATACTTTAATGATCTTGGTGGATCCGGAAGTGATTTACCCGATTATTATTAGTCATTGTTGCATCAAATTTATTTTATGATGTTTCTAATTTCAGTACTTTCATGTATTTTTAAATTTATTATGAGTTTATGCTATTTTATTTTATGTTTTCAATTTTTAAATTTACTTATCCTTTCTTGTAAATTAAATATATATCATCATTTTATATTATATTTGTCAAAACAAAAAGTAAATGGGGGTAAAAATCAAAAGTATAAAATTTTGAAGGACTATATTATAAATAAAAAAGTTCAACTCCAAAATGGGGTAGAAAATTGAGTTACTCCATATTTGGAGGAAAAAATGACATTTCTCCATTTTGGAGTTGAAAATGGAGTTGAGTTGGAGAAGAAAATGGTATTTGGAGTAGAAAATGGAGTAGAATTGGAGATGCTCTAACAGATTAATTAAAAGAATTAAAAGTCCAACAAGTTTTTAGAATGTAAACATTTGTTGTACATTGTTGACTACGTTGGGAAAAGAAAGAATAAATATTTAATTATAAAAATGAACTCCCTAGGAGAAGGGCACAATTTCGATTTGATAAACGGTGGATTGGTCGGGAAAGTTTAATGGAGTCGATTTCTAAGGGCTGGGAGATAAATCCAGGGAGAAGTGAGACTTCATTTATATAAAAAATAAATAGTTGTCGGAGGGAAATATTCAAATGGCGGAAAAATAATTTACCATACGGCAAGGAGAAAATCAAAGAGTTACAACAAGCATTAGAGGAGGCCCAAAATGATGACACTAGAACTCAGGAGGAACTGATGGATATCACAAGGAAATTGAAAGAAGCATATTTAGATAAGGAACTTTTCTGGCAACAGAAAAGTCATACTTTATGGGAAACATCGGGAGATAAAAACACAAAATTCTATCATGCGCAAGTAAAGCAACGACGGGCGAGAAATCGGATTGTGGGGCTGCATAATGCAGCAGGAACTTGGGTAACGACAGAAAAGGAGGTTGAACAAGTGGCGGTAAATTACTCTGAGGAATTATTTACCACTACTTCTTCGACGGAGTTCGTGAATGCCCTGAATGAAATTCTGGCACTAATTTCGGAACAAAACAATGATATGCTCACAGCAATGGCCACCGAAGAGGAAGTACGGAGGGCTCTTTTTATGATGCATCCGGAAAAAGCCCTGGGCCCGGAGGGAATGACGGCATTATTCTTCCAACGTTCATGGCAAATTATAAAGGCAGATATTGTAGGATTGGTTAACGGTTTCATGGAGAAGGGTTCTTTTGATAAGCGGTTGAATATGACAAATATATGTCTAATCCCGAAAACAGGACGCCCCACTCGTATGACGGAATTAAGACCTATAAGTATGTGTAATGTGGGCTGTAAAATTATCTCAAAGGTTTTATGCCAGAGATTAAAGAGATTGCTACCAGACCTGATTTCAGAGACTCAATCAGCCTTTGTATCAGGGAGACTGATCTCTGATAACATTCTGATCGCCCAAGAGATGTTTCACGGACTACGAACCAATAAATCTTGCAAAAGCAAATTTATGGCAATTAAGACGGATGTGAGCAAAGCATATGACCGGGTAGAGTGGCCATTCATTGAACATCTCTTGAGAAAATTTGGTTTCGCGGAAAAATGGATTTCATGGATGATGTGGTGCATCCAATCGGTACAATATAAGGTACTTATTAACGGTCAACCCAAAGGCCAAATTACTCCACACTGAGGGCTACGGCAAGGCGACCCATTATCACCTTACATATTCATACTTTGTACGGAGGTATTGATTGCGAATATACGGAAAGCAGAGAGGGAGAAATCACTTACGGGGTTAAAAGTGGCGAGGACAGGCCCAACAGTCTCACACTTACTCTTTGCGGATGACAGTATATTTTTCTGCAAGGCTACGGTACAGGAGTGTCATACCATATTACATATACTTAAACAGTATGAGTCGGTCTAAGGGCAACAAATCAATTTTTCAAAATCTTCCTTAAATTTCGGACATACGGTACAAGATGCGGTACATGACGAGATAAAACAGTTGGTAGGAATCCAAAATATGGGAGGGGTGGGTACTTATCTGGGTCTCCCGGAAAGTCTCGGAGGAGCAAAGAGTAAGATTTTTAATTTCGTCGTCGAAAGACACAATGATAGAGTTAATGGATGGACATCAAGGCTACTGACCAAAGGGGGAAAAGAGGTTATACTTAAATCGGTAGCATCGGCCATGCCGACTTTCGTTATGTCATGCTTTCGCCTACCCAAGTCTATTACCACAAAATTAACTAGTGCGGCAGCGCGGTTCTGGTGGAGCTCCAACGGACAACAGAAAGGAATGCATTGGATAGCATGGAAGAAGATGTGTCGGAGTAAATCAGATGGCGGAATTGGTTTCCGAACAATAGAGTAATTTAACACAGCACTGATGGCAAAACAACTATGGCGGTTAATGGAAAAACCGGAATCGTTATTTGCTCGGGTCTTTAAGGGTCGTTACTTTCGGAACACAGACCCACTAGATCCTATAAGATCATATTCCCCTTCCTTTGGGTGGAGGAGTATTATTTTGACTAGACCTCTGGTTGCAAAAGGACTCATTAAAAGAGTTGGTTCAGGTGACTCCATCTCAGTATGGAATGATCCATGGATACCATCTTCTCCCCCGAGGTCAGCAACATGTAAGGGGTATGATTATTACCCAAATCTCATGGTCAATCATTTGGTTGATCCAGCGACACAAACGTGGAACTTGGAATTGAGAAATGCAATTATCGACCCGACCGACGTGGAAATTATTCGCGGTATCCCTATAAGTACCACCTATCGACCAGATACTCTTGGTTGGCACTATGCAAAAACAGGAACATATACGGTAAAGTCGGGATACCGGATTGAGCAACAAAACCCAGACAACGGCGGAAACTACTTCTATGGCCCGGATGTGAAGAAATTACAGGCCCATATATGGAAATTAACCTGCCCACCGAAATTGCGACATTTCATTTGGCAGGCCATTTCAGGATGCCTTTCGGTTTCAGCAAACTTACGCGCTAGAGGGATTAACTGTGATACACAATGTGGTCGGTGCGGAGCGGAAGGGGAAACGATTAACCATGTTCTTTTTGAATGCCCACCGGCTTTACAAACATGGGCACTCTCTCATATACCATCGGCTCCGGGAGTTTTCCCGATGACATCGGTTTTTTCCAATTTTGATCATCTATTTTGGAGACTCCCAAAAGAGGAAAGGAACGCAATGTTTCCTTGGATTGTGTGGAGTATTTGGAAAGTAAGGAATGATAAAGTGTTCTCAAATGCGGATAGAAACTCACAAAAGATTCTGAGGATAGCGTAAACGGAAGCCACAACTTGGGAAACGGCACAGAGTAGTGAACCAAACTTAATTTCCCAACATTTCGGTCTTAATACGGGGATAGTGATATATCATGGTTTTTACCCCGTTTAAGCCATGATATAAGTCCGTTTTATAGAGTCTTTCTACTATTTTGTAGTGTTTTAGAGTCTTTTACAGGTTTTAGCATGTTTGGAGCATAATTGGAGATATTAGAGCTTTCTGGAGCATTTTGGAGCAAAGCAACGTTCGTGCAGCTGAGTACCCGTTTTAAAACATCAGTGTCGATCGATACTGCCTAGTATCGGTCGATACTCACGGCAGCAGACACGACCCGCGACTTTAATGAAGAGTTGAAGAATTGCAAAATTGCACAGAAGTCTCTATTATTTACAAGAAGCCCTAAAACGTGATTTAGGTTATTTAATAGGATTTTACAGCCACTTTGATGGCTATGCTTTAATTTTATTCTGGATTTGTGAGAGAGCTTTTGAAGGGAGACAAGTCTGAAACTCTGTTCGTCCGAGAGAAGATTTCGAACCCTCTTGTTACTCTTTCTGTTTTATTTGATGATTTATTCAAACATGTTTATTGCTTCAATTACCATGTCTGAGTAGATCTCTTGTTAGGTTTAGGGTTCTCATAAGGGTTTTCTCTAAATGCTAGGTTGATTAGTTATTTAGGGTTCATAATTTGAATTAGTTATTCGCCTTAGGTTGTTCTCAAAGCTAATTCTGGATTGATCACCTAGAAATTAGATCTTAGGTTAATCGATTAGGCACGACAGTGCAATTGAGTAATCTGATAGAACTTAGGGTGAGCAAATTAATTATTCGCAAAGAGATTTGTTTTATATGATTTGTGAACATATCAAACTCGATATTAAGGCTGATTTATTCTTAGGAATTTGCAAAGAGATTTGGGATTCTGAAGTTTAGATTTAGATAATTCTCGCAACGACAGTTAGTTAATTATACTTTAGTGATTTGAGTTCAAGAACCGTGCGTAACCTAACCCTGATTAGTTAGTTTATTTGCATTCATCGATTTCCTGAGAAATATCCCTGAACCTATCTCTCTCCCATCGAATTACAACTCGTTTACTGTTTATTGCTTTTTGTTTCATCTAAATTGCTTAGTTTGATTCGATACTATACAATCTATTGCGCGATTTCTCTGAGTTCTTGTGTTCGACCCCTGATATACTGCAGCAACTGCTTAGTACTTTTTAGGGTATTAATTTGAGCATATCAGATAGGTCAACATGAGGAATACAATGGACTGACATGATATATTGATGGTTCGTGGAAAGAAACGGATAATTATTCTGGTTTAGGATGGTACTGTTTTCAGGAGGGAGTCGAAGGAATAATTATGGGGTCCCGAAATCTGCGAAGAAGTTTATCCCCGCTACACGTATAATTGGAAGCGCTCATCTAGGCGATGCATTGCATGATTGCAAATCACAAGACGGCAATAGCCTTTGCAACGGACTGCTCAGAGTTGGTGAAGATGGTGTCTACACCCAAGGAGTGGCCGGCTTTTACACTACATTTGGAGGAGTTCAAGAGGAGCAAGGAGGTTTTCACTTTTTTCTCTATCACAAACATCCCACGCGCGAGCAACACAGTGGCAGACAAGTTAGCACGAGGTGCTCGAGTCTACCCATTAGATTTTACTTATGTAAACTCGATACCCCCGGTTTGGTTCACTGAACCGGTATAGGTATTAAGGTTGTTGACAAAAAAAAAATGAACTCTTGACATATTGGCAAATGAAAGGTTATTTTACAATTTCATATATATAACTAATTTAATTATTAAAAAAAAAAATTTTGTCAACAGCCTAGATACCTAGAACGGTTCGGACATCCAAACCGGATGTATCGAGTTTACATAAGTAATATCCACTGGGTAGACACGAGCACTTCTTGCTAACTTGTCTGCCTTTGTGTTGTAAGCACGTGGGATGAGCGAGATTGAGAAGAAAGAAAACAACTCCTTACTCTTCACGAATTCCTCCAAGTGTAAAGCAAAAGCCGGCCAATCCTCGGGTGTAGACACCATCTTCACCAACTCGGAGCAGTCTGTTGCAAAAGTTATTTCCGTCTTCTGGTTTGCCGTCAAACAATGCATAGCCCAGATGAGTGCCTCCAATTCTGCATGTAGGGGAGAGAGGCTTCATCGTAGATTTCTTGCTCCCATAATTGTCTCTTCGAGACCTTCCTGAAAGCAGAGCCAACCTAATCCAGAGAAACTATCGGTCTCTTTCCAAGATCCATCAAAACTATCAGCCTTCGTAATTCAATGACACCAGAGTAGGGGGCACACTTTGGAGTATCACATCAGGATCACTACTCTGTGCTGTTTCCCAGGTTAAAGCCTCAGTTTCCGCCAATTTCAGAATTTCTTGTGGATCTCTGTCCACATTTGAAAAAATCTTACCATTTCTCGCTTTCCAAATGTACCACGCAATCCAAGGAAAACTCGTATCCTGATTTGCTGTAGGAAGTCTCCAAAAGAGATGATCGATATTAGCAAAAACCGATGACAATGGGAAAATCCCTGGAGGCGTTGGTATCTTAGAAAGCGCCCATATTTGTAATGCCGGAGGACATTCAAAAAGGACATGGTTGATAGTTTCATTGTCCGATCCGCACCTAGCACATTGTGAATCACAATTGATCCCCCTACTTCGCAAATTTGTGGAGACCGCGAGACATCCCGATACAGCTTGCCATATAAAGTGTCGTAATTTCGGAGAACACTTCAGCTTCCATGTATGAGCCTGTAAGATCGTCACATCCGGACCATAGAAGCCAATGAAACCTTGTTCGGGTCTGATTGTTCAGTTTAATAACCCGACTTAACCGTATACTTTCCCGATTTTGTGTAGTGCCATCCAATAGTATCTGGTTTGAAGGTACTACTTACTAGTAGACCCCGTATAATCGTTACATCTGTCGGGTCCATAATGGCATTCAACAAAGCCATATTCCACGACTGTGTATGTGGGTCAATCAGATGATTAACCATTAGATTCGGGTAATAATTATACCCTTTACATGTTGCTGACCTCGGCTGAGAAGATGGTATCCATGGGTCGTTCCATACTGAAATAGAACAGCCTGATCCAACTCTGTGAATTAGCCCTTTTTTACCAAAGATCTAGCTGAAATAATGCTCCTCCATCCATACGATGGGGAGTAAGATCGAATAGAGTCCAAAGGGCATGTGTTCCGAAAGTAGCGACCCTTGAAAACGCGCGCAAACAGGGAATCCGGTTTATCCATTAATCTCCATAATTGTTTGGCCAATAAAGCGGTATTAAAATCCTCGACAGCCCGAAAACCCATCCCACCTTCCGATTTACTTCGGCATAATTTCTTCCATGCTATCCAATGCATTCCTTTGTGTTCTCCATTTGAACTCCAACAGAATCGTGCGCCGCAGTAGTTAATTTTACAGTTATGGATTTGGGTAATCGAAAACACGACATGCCGAAAGTGGCATCGCTGATGCCACTGATTAGAACCTCCTTACCCCTTTTGGATAAAAACCTTGATGTCCATCCATTGATTCGATTGTTTTGTCTCTCTGCAACAAAATTAAAAATCCTACTTTTGGCTACTCCGAGACTTTCCGGAAGACCTAGATAAGAGCCCATGCCGCCGATGGTAGAAATCCCTAATATGTGTTTTGACCTCATCCTGAACCGTCTCATTTACCGTGTGACCAAATTGTAAAGAGGATTTACTAAAATTTATTAGTTGTCCAGACACTGACCTGTATTGTCGAAGTATATGCATAATGGTTTCACATTCCTGTTTGGTAGCCTTGCAGAAAAAAAAGACTATCATCGGCAAAGAGTATATGTGATACTGATGGGCTTTCTCTTGCAACCTTTAACCCCGTGATTAATTTGTCTCTTTCTGCCTTTCCGATATTGGCGATTAATACCCCCGTAAAAAGTATAAAAAGATATGGTGACAGGGGGTCCCCTTGTCGGAGCCCTCTCATTGGAAGAATCCGTCCTCTGGATTGCCCATTGATAAGAACTCTGTACTCTACTGATGTGATACACCACAACATCCAGGTTATCCATTTTTCGGAGAAGCCGAACTTCCTCAATAGATGTTCTAAAAAAGACCATCCCACCCGATCTTATGCTTTGCTCATATCCGTTTTTATCGCCATATATTTACCTTTACATGACTTATTAGTTCTTAGGCCATGAAACATCTCTTGAGCTATGAGAATATTATCCGAAATTATTCTACCTGACACAAAGGCTGATTAAGTCTCCGAAATAAGATTCGGTAGTAGGAACTTTAAACGTTGACACAAAACCTTTGAAATAATTTTGTATCCCACATTACAGAGACTTATGGGCCGTAATTCCGTCATCCGACTTGGTCTTTCCGTCTTCGGGATTAGACAAATATTTGTTATGTTCAGACGCTGGTCAAAAACGCCAGTCTCTAGGAAGGCGCTTACCAGTATTAATAAGTCTGCCTTCACTATTTGCAGGATCGTTGAAAAAAAAGTGATGTCATTCCGTCGGGTCCCGGAGCTTTTTCAGGGTGCATCATAAATAGGGCCGAACGTACTTCCTCTTCAGTAGCCCTTGCCGTAAGGGCATTATTGTTCTGCTCTGAAACTAGTGTGTGAATTTCGCCCAGAGCATCCTCAAAACCTATCGGGGACGTCGAGGTAAAGAGGTCGTTGAAATAATTTACCACCACTTGTTCTACCTCCTTTTCCGATGTGACCCACACTCCTGAGGCGTTATGCAACCCGACAATCCGATTCCTTGCCCTCCTTTGCAATACTTGCGCATGGTAAAACTTTGTATTTTTATCCCCAACCGTATGCCACAAAGTGCGACTTTTCTGTTGCCAGTAGAGTTCCTCGTCCCGGTAAGCTTGTTTTAATTTTCCTGTAATTTCTATAAACTCCTCTTGAGTCCTAGTATCATCATTTTGAAGCTCTTCTACTGCCCGTTGTAACTCAATTATCTTTTTTTACCATATGGTAAGTTAATTTTCCGCCATTTCGATATCTCCCACCGACAGTTCCCAATTTTTTGGACCAGGGAACGTCTATCCCCCCCTGAATCCATTTCCCAACCCTTGGCAATTGATTCCATTAAGCCCTCTTGCCCAATCCAACGTTTATCAAACCGAAATTGGGCGCGCTTACTGGGTATTTTGTCCTCAATTGTGGCAACAATTGGTCTATGATCCGAGCCAATCATTGCCAAATATTCGATAAAAGAATGTGGAAAAATGTCATGCCAGCCTCCATTAGCTAGAGCCCGGTCTAGTCGACACCGAATGGTCTTCTTATTTCGTCTACCTCTCCAAGACATGGTATTTCCTAAACATGGGAATTCTAAAAAAACCACAAGTTTGAATCATGAGATTAAAGGAGACGAAAGTTTATGCATGTCTTAATTTTCCTCCTTGTTTCTCCTCATTACCAGTTAATTCATTTAAATCCCCAATGATAAACCACGGATCCAAACGAGTTAAACTTGTTCGTGTTAATCGTTCCCATACCTGATCTCGCAATTTTGGTACCGGGTCTCCATACATAAAGGATAAGTAGACTTTTTTTCTTTGAACAGTCGTTTCAATATCAATTATCCGATTATTTGAAAAAATTACATTAACCTAAAAAGATTCATTATAAAATAAGGCAAGTCCCCCACTCGCACCTCTAGGTTCCACTGTGTGCAATTTATCATAACCAAAATGGAGTTGGAACTTTTGCACAAAAGAAAATTCTTGTTTGGTTTCTGAGAGGAACAGAAACTCTGGTTTATGTGTCTTCCAGATCTCCTGTAAATAGCTTATTGTATAATGGCTGCCAAGTCCCTGACAATTCCAACTTAAAATCCGCATGAAAAAGGCGTATTAGCTATGCTCGACCAACTCTACGGGATATGGCCGTTTACAAAAACTTCAAAATTGCAAATTTTATCGTTACGAGATTCCGTTTGCCGATACCATTGACCGTCTAAACCTCCGACGGAGCTTTTATAACCCCTTAGATCCTCTTACTCTTTTAAGGCCCCAGGAAGCAAGGCACGTTTCACCGATTTCCGCCTATATAGCTTGTTTATGAGAACTTTGTAATTGCATGTCTCCCTACGCAACCCATGTTTGTTGAATATTAAAGATAATTTATTCCTTTGAATTTTTGCCGCATAACCAGTTAATCGGGCAACGGGTAATAAATAAACCGGAAAATTATTATTATAAATAAAAGCGAAACCGCCTTGCAGATCACACGGTACAACCGGTTCGAAATTAAAAAAACTCAAAACACACCTGGAAAAAATGCATACATGAAAGAAAAAAATTTGTTGTCCGAAAATTAAAAATTGGTCTAAGCTTCTTCCTTGATCGAAGATAGTTTAATGACCCCTTATTATTCAGAACATGAAACCACCAGAACTTGCAAAACATTTCTAAATCTCAGGTTTTGAAAACTCAGCCTTGGATCTTCCTTTTGGTGGGTTCTTTCCACTGGCCTGAGATGAGTCCCCAAACCTTCCCGAGTGCTTTGGTAGCACCTTCTTCCTTGGAGAAATTATACCATGCACCATCATTTTTTTCAAACCTGCACTAAGCATTTTAGACTTCAGTTTTGAAGTCTGGTTCCACTTGACCTTATTATTCCCATCCGTAGCCTCCTTATCCTTTCGGGATCCCTCCTCACTCACTGTAACGTCCTCCGTCTCTATTGCCAAATCATTTTCCATCTCATATGTCTGCAACATCTCAGCCCCTACAAAAACGCCTTCCACAATTTCCCCTATCTCCATATCATCACCGAGAAAATCATCATCCAGAAAATCATCACCAAAATTTTCCAAAGCACCATCAGCATAAGTTTCTTGTTCCACTACCTCTTCTACCACAACTGAATTATCCGTAAGCAATTCATCTAACATCTCTACCATACTAGGCATATTTTCTGTATAGATCAAATTATCAGCAACCTGACCTTTGGGGCTCTCCACCGCAAGGGAGACTGGTGCCTCATTCTCAAAAACCAGGCCCTTACGGACAGCCTGCCCCGTGACCGAAACTGCGTCACCACTAGTCTCCAAGACGGCACCTTCACTTGAAGTCTGGTTCGTCCCTGCGTTGTTGCCGTGAAACGCATCTAACATTTTCTTTTCGTGGTCCGATAAACAATTTCCCATACCTGAGGACTTCAACTCATTCAACCCCGAGGTGGACATGACATACCGTTTATTTGACTCCTTAGCTGGTAAGTGACTCGACGAAGGAATATATTTTGATTCTCTATCTCTGAACCTTCTGTCTCCCTTCCATACACCATAACGGTGCTCCCTGCCTGAGTAATTACTAGCCCCTGCACCTCTGAAATCTTAAACCTTCCCTTTTCCCTTATCCTGTCTGTGGTGGTATTTACTTGACATTTCAGCGTTCTGTTGGACCAGATTTCCTCCCACACCATGAGATGTCGCAGCTTTGTAGCTGACAACATTCAACCCATGCTTCGAATCATCCGAGAATTTTTCCAATACCTCTACCCTTCCTTCATGACCAGGGCATAAAGACTGATCATGGCAAATGCTGAAACAGCTTCTGCAATACCCGAACAGCCTCTCATACCGCAGTGTAATGATTGTCTCTTCCCCGCTGTGAAACTCAACCGAGGTCTCGAAGCATAAAGTCTTGAACCCGTCCAAGACCACTTGCACTCTGCCAATCTCAAGATCCACCTCCTTCACTTCACCTAAGGCTTCGCCAATACTACGGAAAGTCTGGTCCGCCCAGTAATGAAGGGGAACTCCCATTACCCGAATCCAAAACTTGATAGCGGACGGGTATTTGTTGTTCACTACAGGTTCCCACCGCACCAGAGAGACCATCCAATAGTCGAAATGAAACGGCTCCAACTTCAGGATCTCTGCAATATCCTCTTCTCTGTCAAAATCAAACTGGAACCGACCCATTCCTAAATCCGCCGCAGCTACTCGGTCCTCCACGTTCAGAATTCAAGGCAGCATGTGAAGTAGTACCTTCATATCCTGTTTCTTGGGATTCATGCATCTCCCAATCAACGTTTTAGAGTAACCCGCAATAAGCTCAGAGTTGTCAAATTGAGGTCCCCGAATCTTCAATCTTTTCGAGCTTGATTCCTTCTTCATCTCTGAACCGTCCCGCTTAACCAGATGACTTTGAGACATGGTGAGATAGGCCGTGAGAAAACCTAGAACCGTGAAGAAGAAAGAAGCAAAGGGGAAATGCTTAGAAGGTGAGTAGGTAGGCGTGTCTGAAGCGAGCCATAAATATTGGTTTCTCCTGCTGAGACTGTGAAAGGTCTTTGCCCGTTGAGTACAAAGCGCCTCATGAATACAAATCCCGAATGATCCATCAATGATCCGAAAATTTCTCAAACATCCCAAGACAGCAGAGATTCGATCCGCATTCCCGTGATGAGAGGCAAATCCAAGCCAGACCGAATTTGAAAACAATCGCCTTGTCCGCGAACCGAAAACTAATCCTCAATCCATTAATCCCAGAACCGCTTCTATTACCGAATCCTCGACCGAAGGAAGGGTTAAAAACCCACATAGCCTGGAAGAAACCGAGACCATTCTCAGGCGAGTTGAGACGTTGCCATCATCCCAACACAGAGAAACGAGAGAATTATTAAATATTTTATTAGTTTAATTTGAGGTTAAAATATGCATTTTTTTATAAAAATTACATTGAAAACCGAAAAATATTTATATTTTGAAACAAAAAAAAATAATCCTAGAACGATCTATATTTTGAAACAGATGGAGTATTAAATTTGCACCCGTTAAAAACATTTTCTGAGTCCGCCACTGAACGTGTGTGTACAGAGAAACTTGCAGCTTCAAACAGACTTGATTCATCTAGCTCCAGGATTAAGCTCTGTTGTGAAATTCATGGACAGCTCGATTGAAGAATCGTTAGTTGAATCCGTCATACGACTTCCCATGTTTCTTGCCATCTCCATGTTCAGAGATTCTTTCAGATCCATTACCACTTGAGTCATCGTCGGTCTCCGTGAAGAAGACGGATTCAGGCAAGTCATTGCGGTTTCAACAACTTTCCATATCGTGTTCGGATCGAAGTCTCCTTGAAGCTTTGGATCCACAATGCTATTAATGTCTCCTCTTGATAGCATCAAACCAACCCATTCACCTATATGTGATCTTTCCCTTTTCTGGTCTATCACGGGCCGGTTCGTTACTAGCTCAAGTAGAACAACACCGAAGCTAAACACGTCGCTTTTCTCGGTCAACCAATTAGTCCTGTAGTATCTGAAAAACAAGGCAAGGAACACACACACACAAAATGTTAAAGACCTAACAAGAAAAGATTTCAATAATGTTGTTGAAAGAAGTGATTGAGATTTACTCAGGATCCAGGTATCCGGGAGTTCCTGCGACTACGGTTGAGACATGAGTTTCAGTTCCAAGTGGGAAAGACCTTGAAAGCCCGAAATCCGCAAGCTTAGCTTGGAATTTATCGTTTAATAAGATGTTAGTTGTCTTGATGTCGCGGTGAACTATTTGCGGTTTGCAACCATTGTGCAAATATTCCAATCCTTGAGCTGATTCCGCTGCTATACGAAGCCTTCCTTCCCAAGTTAGTATGGACGGTCCACGCTTCCCTGAAATCATTATTTTGAAGCAAAATATCAGAATCTCAAAAGCTAGACCCCAAAATGTTTCTACATTTTGTATAAAAACCAGACCTGATAAATGCTCTTTCAAGTCTCCATTCGCCATGAACTCATAGATTAGAGACAATTTATCGCCTTCTTCGCAATATCCAACAAGACACGTGAGATCTTTGTGATGAACTCTAAGAAGCAACTCAACCTAACAAGTAAACAAAAACAGAAACAGACGCAATCTAAAAAACCATTTTTGATGTAGTTAGAGAAATATTTTGTTCAATAGCTATTCAATATGTTATTACCTCAGCTTTAAACTGCTTGTAACCAAGTGCAGTACTCTCAGTGAGCATCTTAACAGCTACTGGTTGGTTATCCAATACGCCGTAATAAACCACACCAAAACCTCCCCTACCAAGAACCCTCTCAAAGTTGTTTGTGATCTTGACAACATCAATGTAAGTCAACTTCCGGTTCTTCGCTATCACTGGAGATTCGTAACCGTGGTGAGACCTTGAATGTAATGGTGTTGTACCGGTACCTGAATTTGGATTAAGACCAAGCTTGGCTCTCTTCTTCCTCTTAAGGATAAGGAAAGTAACGATTCCAGCTGCAATGAGTAATACTGAAACAAGTGATGCTGCAACAGGTGCAATAACCGTGTTTTTCTTCTTCTTCTTTGTGGTGGCGCACAAACCGGACGAACAGAGCCCAGTATTCCCTTCGATACTAGAGTTTTATATACGTGATTGAAAGATAAATTTGATTAGAAAAGTCTTAGAGTTTAATTGTTTGTTTTTTCCGGCTCATACGCACGGATTACCTTAATGAAATCGATCCTCTTCGTGCTCTATCAAGGAGAGTTGCAGGGATTGAACCGTTTAGCTCATTGGCTGATAGATTTCTGCGCAAATCAGAGTGAACAGAGGTTACAAAATGTTAGTTTTTTTGGTGTTCATAAAAGAAAAGTTTAAGATTTGAGCCTCTTCACGCTTGAACTTACATGATTTTTAAGGTTTTCATGTTTGCTAGAAACTCAGGAACCGAACCAGTTAAAGTATTGTTAGACAAGTCACTGCAAGAAAATCAAAGCCAAACAAAAAAAAGAAACACATCAAAACACACGACTTTAAATCACAAACTTGGCCGCAGTTTCCAAGAGCCTTGAGTATAATTATCTACTTACAGAACTTCTAAATTGGTAAGGTCTGATATGAATTCCAATATCTCTCCGGTCAAGCCACTTGCAGACAAGTTCCTGTTTTCAAAGATCAAAGATTTTAAAACCATTGGTATAAAAGCATATAAAGAACAAATCAAACTCTGTTCTAAAAACAGAACAGATACTATACTTACAAAGAAATGATATTTGGTTGCCCATTGTCAATGTAACTGCAATTAACACCAGACCACCTATAAGCCCGTGGCACGCAAGGATCTCCTTCCCAGTCAATCTTGGTCACGCCGTAACCCGACTTGATGTTCATCATTGCATCAACTGATAAATAAATTTCTTATGTAAACATTTGGTTCTTGATCAACAATAAATCACAAAAGTAGTTAGTTAGTTAGTTATCAACCTTCTTTACTATCGGTTTCTTGCTCCGGCAACAAGTTAACCGAATAGACCTCCAGGCCATTGAGGAGGGGAGGCAACGTCGAATTTCCTGTTCTTTGAAGCGAAAACGTGTACTGTCCATTTACATCGGCAACAACTTCGGTAGGGGTAAATACCGAAGTAGTGGTGAAATTAAGCGGTCTAAAGGGTCCGTAGATATGCTTGTCATTGTACGTGATATTAAACTCTCTTGTTTCATTGGATTTGAGCTCTTGAATCTCGGCAAAATACATAAAAACGTAGAATCGCACAGTGCGGTCCACCTCAACTATCGAAATGTTCATAGGTTCGTCCGGGTCTGTTGGAACAGAGGCTGTGACCATAGCAATCTCTGGTGGTTGATAGTCATTGTTGACATTCACTGTCTGGTTGGTACTAATCTGCGACCAGTTTCCAAAATTAAACAAAGTCCAGACACGATCAAACACATCGATTCCGTACCTAAAATAAAGAAAAACAGAGCATAATTAAGAGATTTTCCATAGCAAAAAACTCAGTTTTCTGACATGAGATTTTGAGGCGTATAAACCTGTAGCCTTGGCTAACAGTTGCGCCAACATCTGCTCTGATGAAGAGCTGCAATGACCCTTGTTGAGTCAAGTAAGTTGTGCTCTTGAGTTTACGAAGCTCTAAAGCGGAGATAAAAGGAGTTGAGTTTCCTGTTTTGACCAGACATATTTGTAAACGATCAGTGGTCAAGACATGAATCATCTCTTCTACTGATGCTTGGGTCTCGTTTGTGGTTGAAATTGTAGTCCATAGGTTAGGCCCGAGGTGAAGGTCGAATTGCGTGGAGGGTTTGTCGTCATAACCGCCGTGTAAGAAACTTGCTCTGATCAGATATTTATCGCCTATGGTTAGGTTTAGGGTATAGCAGTTTCGTATGCCTTGTGGAAAATTCCGTAGGTTCCTTGTGAAAAAAGTAAAACAAATTGGTAAAGAATAACCAATGTACTTGAGCTTGAGAATATTATCTATACCAGGTTTGTTGCTGAAATTGGGTCCGGTATGCTTGTTTCATGCTTCTACCAACACCGGTATTGATGAAATTTGCATCGGAGATGTAAGTAAGGTTTGTTGTTCTCTCACGAAAGGTAGTTCCTCTCGGCGAACCGCAATCCAAACTGATGAATCCTGAGGAAGAAGATAAGAAGAATGTATTGGAAACCAATCCGGTTTTGATGAAGATTTTAGAATTAGTTTTTTTACCTGACTGATCTTGAGCAAGACTAAGAAATAAAGCTGAGAAAAGTTGCAGAAGAACTAAGAGAAGACAAGCAGAAAACGCCATTAACATTCGTCACTTTAGATCTTCTGTTCTTTTGTTTTACAGATTAAAAAATGAGGAATCAAATGAACATATATGTGGTTTGATTTAAACAAATAATAGTGGGAATTGTTTTTTTTGTCAAAACCGCGTTAGTACGTAGTACTGGACCTACTGGTTACTATTATTGAGAGCTCAAAGTCAACCTTTTGGTAGAGGTGATCAATTGCGATTTTCTTACGTTAATTCGTTGACGTATAAAAAAGTCTATTATATGTTATATACGAAGGAAATTTTTGCTAATTTGAAAAAAGAAAGAAAGAAGTATTCGTATTTTCTTTTCTTTTTTTCATAACCAAATAACTGCCGCCAAAAGAAAAGAAAAAAACAAATAACGACATTTTGGAGAACAACATTTTAAATTTGATTTTGATTTCATAAAATTTGACTATCGTCTAATTTGAATTTTTTTTTATTGAAAACAAAATGATAAGAGATGAATGATAAGTTAGCACGAGGTGCTCGTGTCTACCCATCATATTTCATTTATGTAAATTCAGTACCCCGGTTTGGTTTACTGAATCCGTATAGGTAATTAGGCTGTTGAAAAAAAAAAAAGATGAATGATATCGATTGAATTATTTGATCTTAAGATCTACTAGATTATAATCCACGCGTCCGCACGGGATAAAAAAATTTGTAAATTAAATTTTGTAATATATAAAATGTGAAATGAGAAATAAAAAATAATTTAAATATTATTGAATCAAATATGTTTAAATGATTGACAATATATTTTATACATGTTTGATAATATGTTCAATTTATTTTTTAAAAAAATAAGGGGTGTTTGGAAACAGATTTCAAAAATTCTTCTCTTTTAATAGTATAGATATTTAATATATTTATACAAGAAAGAATCTTATAAATAAAATGAACTATTTAACAAAAAGAAATCAAATCAAAGAAAAAATAAATATACATATACAATTTCCTATTTACTTTGGATATCAAGTTTATCCAAAATACCAAAAAAAACAAAAACTAAAATGAAAAGTAAACCTTAAGATTTGAGAAGTCAAAAAGATATATTTGTTGGTGAGGAGCTAATACATGCACAAATAGCTGGTCAAAGAAAACAAAACAAAAGAAGATAAACAAGAAAAGAATCAATTTGGCAGTATTATTACAAGATTTGCGAACATTTATAGCCAAATGGAAGTGGGCGCTATACAACATGTGTGTGTGTGTGTTTAACTGTTTATATGTATTATATTTCATAATATATTTATTCACACTAATGTTCCCCTATACATCATCATAATGTATAAGAAAAATATGTATAGGGAACTATGAATGAGGCGTCCTTATTTGAAAAAGAAGTTGAGGATGCATCTAAAGCGGAGGGGAGTGCCCTGGAAAAGGTTCTTTCTCTTCTCTCTCATCACTTCACATTCTAAAATTATATTACCTCTTATTCATGTAGAACTTAATGTGTTCATTTTTGCATCTTCACAGAGAGTTGTTGCTTTGAAATGCCGGTTAGACGCAGCAATTATCCCAGTGGCCATAAAGGCAGATATAAGGGCCAAGATTTCTCCGCAGGTAAGCTCTACATTGAGCAGCTTTGTTCTGCCATCTACTTTGTGTAAGAATCAAACTTCGTTAAGATAAGCTTGTATATGTTAGATAAGCTTCTATTCTGATTCACCGAGACTAAGAATTAAGAATAGTTAAGATAAGCTTGATTCATATTGATAGAGACTCTCTCTCTTTTTGTTTTAGGCTGGTATTCATTACACATAACCGAAATATGGATATTACAACTTTTGGTTGACTGAGGTCTCGGATGAAGACCTAATGACTTTAGCTGAGTCCGTTCATCAAGATGCATTGAGAAGACAGCTCCCGGGGTTTATCAGTATCACTCCGCTTGAACATAGATCTGTCCAGGTTCACTGGGATCACGAGAATTGTAGGCTGGATGGCCTTCCTTTTACGTTCTTTATGAATAGTGTCAAAGTTTTCATAGAAAAATTGGGCATCATTCTACATTCAGTAAGAGGATTCGGGAACCACAATACATTCAAGATGAGCAGACCCGTCTTAATAATATTGACGACCTTAGGTAAAATATAAAATATGGACCTTTTATTTATATCATAAAAATATATTAAATTTTTAAATATTAATGATTATGCGCGGATCGTATTCGTATACGTTTTTACTATCACTATTCATCCGTGCAAGTTTTGTACTTGTTTTCATTTCAAGATCAATTTCAAGCATGTGATTTACATTACTACATTTTATTATCTAAATTAGAAACTTCAAAGCTCTCATAATTAATAACTCATTTCACAAACCGAAAAAATCTCTTATAATTACACACCACAAACAAATTTATTCTTTACTAAATGAACTTTGTATTCTTACTCAAATCTGCCGATTTTGTCTATATAATGGATAGTGCTTCTGTTTTTAAAATAATATGTATTTCTGTTTATGATCTTTTAGGCGTAGCGGATGCCCGCATAATTTGCGATATGTATGAGCAAGCGGTGGCCGTGGGACCATCATCGTCATTACCGGTGATACGGATTATGCAAAAGATATTGCCGTATTGAAAGAAAGAGGGCACATAATGATCGTAGTTTATAGAAATGATTAAAAACACAAGCCTCAGGAGCTTGTTGACGCATGTACTGCTGGTCATTCCTATAAATGGTACGATTTTCAAGAGGGAATAGTTCCACCGGAGTTCTTAGATGTTTGGGATTAAATCTTGTAATTTATTGATTTGCTTTTGTAAATCTCAGACTTAAATATTCCAGGTATCTGATTTTGTATGGTTGATTGTTCACAATTTTACAGATTAAAAAATGAGGAATCAAATGAACATATATGGGGTTTAATTTTTAAAAATATAAGAGGGAATTGTTTTTTTTGTCAGAACCGCGTTAGTACTGGACCTACTGGTTACTATTATTGAGATCTCAAAGTCAACCTTTTTGTATAGGTGATCAATTGCGATTTTCTTACGTTAATTCGTTGACGTCTAAAAAAGTCTATTATATGTTATACTAGAATTTTATCCGCGCGTACGTTATAAACAATTTTTTAAACAGTTTTTATTGTTTATTGTTTTATTTTTTAAATCTGGTAGTTAAATGAATGGTCTCTATCAGCTTAAAATATGTGTATTTTTTTATTTATAGATTTATTTTCTTAATTTCTTAAATTTATGATTTTATATTTATTTGTTGAGTGGATAGTATACATTTTTACTTTTTTTTTTCTTTGTTGGTTAATTTCATGCAATTAGTTGGTTTTTTTAGAGCAGATCTAAACAATTTAAAGTTTTCTTTGCATAATTTTTGTTTTTTCTTTTGTTTCATCTAAATCCTATTTGTTGAAACCCTTGTAGAATGCATTTCCTTTTAATATTAAGGAATGAAAGAATTTGGGCAACTTTTAAAATTTTAGTTAGATAATTTTTTTTAAAATATGTTGGATATATAGATACTATGCGCAGGCTTGGTCCACATTTTTTTTTAATTTTGTTTTGATTGTGTAATAGTATTTTATTTTCTTGGTTTTAGAATTAATTGAACTGTTTCTAACAATTTAATATTAGGTGGTCTCTTATTTTATTTTATTTTCCATTTTTATATTATTTTTTAATCGTGTATTTTTTTAACATCATTCTTTTTAATCGTGTTTCATGTTGGATTCTAATTAGACCTGTCAAACGGGGCAAGTTTGCCCCGCTAGATCCGTCCTGCACGGGTTAAATTTTTTGTTCGATCCGCACCCACCCCGCTTGAATTCGCGGGTACCCGTGGGTAACTTGCAAATATTTAAATATATATATATAAAGTTAGCTTTGCTCTCTTCTCAAGATGAAAAATAAAAACTTAAAATTTCTCGACCCGCATCTGACCTGCACCCGATCGGCGGCGGATTAAACGGGGGGGACCCACGGATAATGAATTAAATTGACAGCACTAATATTTTTTTTTAAATATGTTGGATGTATAGATACTATGAACGGGCGTGGTCCACATTATTTTTTTAATATTGTTTTGATTGTGTAATAGTATTTTATTTTCTTGGTTTTGGAGTTAATAGAACTGTTTCTAATAGTTTAATATTTGGTGGTCCCTTATTTTGTTTTATTTTCCATTTTTAATCGTGTATACTTTTTTTAACATCATTATTTTTAATCGTGTTTCATGTTGGATTCTAATTAGGCCTGTCAAGCGGGGCAAGTTTGCCCCGCTAGATCCGCCCTACACGTGTTAAATTTTTTGTTCGATCCGCACCCGCTCCGCTTGAATTCGCGGGTACTCGCGGGTAACCCGTAAATATTTAAATCTATATATATAAAGTTAGTTGTGCTTCTTCTCATGATGAATAATAAAAATTTAAAAATTTTCGAGCTGCACCTGACCCGCACCCGACCGGCGACAGGTTAAACGGGGCGGGACCTGCGGATAATGACTCAAATTGACAGCACCGATTTATGTACATTTTGGAATTTTTGTTTTATGTTTGAGTTTTTTTTTTGATCTTTTGTTTTATGTGTGTGTGTGTGTTTTTTTTTTTAATATTTGTTGCTTAGGTGGAAGGTGAGGTGGCGGCAGTTAGATTGCTTTGGTGTGATCCGCGCTACGCGCGGGTGTTGTAAACAATTTTTTAAACAGTTTTTTTGTCTATTATTTTATTTTTTGAATCTGGTAGTTAATTGAATTGTCTCTATCAGCTTAAAATATGTGTATTTTTATTTATTGGTTTATTTTCTTAATTTTTTAATTTAGGATTTTATATGTATTTGTTTAGTGGATATTACACATTTTTACTTATTTTTTTTCCTTAGTTGGTCAATTTCATACAATTAGTTGGTTTTTTTAGGGAAGACCTTAACAATTTAAAGTTTTTTTGCATAATTTATGTTTTTTTTTTGTTTCATCTAAAACATATTTGTTGAAACCCTTGTAGAATACGTTTCCCTTTAATATTAAGGAATGAAGGATTTTGGGTAACTTTTAAAATTTTAGTTAGATAAAGTTTTTTTAAAATATGTTGGATGTATAAATACTATGCGCGGGCGTGGTCCACATTTTTTTTTTTAAAAATTTTGATTGTGTAATAGTATTTTATTTTCTTGGTTTTGGAGTTAATGGAACTGTTTCTAACAGTTTAATATTGGGTGTTCCTTATTTTATTTTATTTTCCATTTTTATATTATTTTTAATCGTGTTTCTTTTTAACACCATTTTTTTAATCGTGTTTCATGTTGGATTCTAATTAGGTATGTCAAGCGGTTCAAACTTGCCCCGTTAGATCTGCCCCTTGCAGGTTAATTTGTTTGTTCAACCCGCATACGCCCCGCTTGAATTCGCGGATACCCGCGGGTAATCCGCAAATATCTAAATAATAAATAAAATAAAATAAACTAAAATTTTTCGGTCCGCATCTGACCTGCACCCGATTGGCGGCAGATTAAACAGGGTGGGACCCACGAATAATGACTCAAATTGACAGTACCGATTTATGTATATTTTGGAATTTTTGTTTTATGTTTGAGTTTTATTTTTGGGTCTTTTGTTTTATATTTTTTTTTTTAATGTTTGTTGCTTAGGTGAGGTGACATCATGAGAAAAAAGTAAAACTAACTTTATATATATAGATACGAAGAATTTTTTTGCTAATTTGAAAAAAGAAAGAAAGAAGTATTCGTCGTATTTTCTTTTCTTTTTTTCATAACCAAATAACTGCCGCCAAAAGAAAAGAAAAGAAAAAAAAACAAATAACGACATTTCGGAGAACAAATTTTTAAATTAGATTTTGATTTCATAAAATTTGACTATCGTCTAATTTGAATATTTTTTCTGAAAACAAAATGATAAGAGATGAATGATAAGTTAGCACGAGATATTCGTGTCTACCCATCATATTTCATTTATATAAACTCATTATTCCGGTTTGGTTTACTGAATCCGTATAGGTCATTAGGATGTTCGGAAAAAAAAGATATGAATGATATCGATTGAATTATTTGACCTTAAGGTCTACTAGATTATAATCCACGCGTCCACATGGGATAAATGTTTTTGTAAATTAAATTTTGTAATATATAAAATATGAAATGAGATATAAGAAATAATTTAAATATTATTGAATCAAATATGTTTAAATGATTGGCAATATATTTTATACATGTTTGATACTATGTTCAATTTATTTTAAAAAAAATATGGGGTGTTTGGAAACAGATTCCAAAAATTTTTCTCTTTTAAAAGTATAGATATTTAATATATTTATACAAGAAAGAATCTTATAAAGAAAATGAACTATTTAACAAAAAGAAATCAAATCAAAGAAAAAATAAATATACATATACAATTTCCTATTTACTTTGGATATCAAGTTTATCCTAAATACCAAAAAAAAAAAACTAAAATGAAAAGTAAACCTTAAGATTTGAGAAGTCAGAAATATATATTTGTTGGTGAGGAGCTAATACATGCACCAATAGCTGGTCAAAGTAGGGGTGTCAATTAGGGCCAAAGTCCGAGGGCCGGCCCGACCCGGCCTTGAAAAATAGCGGATTCATGCCTAGAAATATAAGTCCGAAAAAAATCGGGCTTTTCGGGCTATTGTGTTTTTCGGGCTTATCCCGAACCGGCTCGGACTAACCCGAAAAGCCCGGAACTTTACATTTTAATTAGTTAGAGATTTTATTTCAACATTTATCTTTCTAAAAATAATTATTTGACAGATTTTCTATACATTTCGTGATCCAGTTACAATTATCATTCATCCAGATTTACTTCATTTTTTTAGAATCATTTTCTATAGACTTTCAATGACATTTTTATATGATTTATACATGTCAAAACTTAATTTTATTATTTATTATTTTTATATGTACCTCTTAATGGTGATGAAGATTTAAAATACGGTGAGTGATATTCTAATCTAAACTCTACTACCTAGATTTGAATTGTTTTGATTTTATGTTTTATTTGGTAATACAATTTATTTGAATTTTATTTGTTTTTTTGTCAAACTTTTGCTTTTAAATTTAATTTGATTTGATATAATACATTTCAATTTAGATTTATTTTTATAAATATTTTGTTTTAATTATTCATTTGAGAATTGTAAATTCTTGTGTTTGTAAAGAAAAGCCTGAAAACGCCCGAAAAGCCCTAAAGCCCTATCTGGACCGGACCGGGTTTTGGAATATAGTCCCGAATTTTTTTCAAGCCGGACCGGACCGGGCTCAAATATATATAGGATTTACGAGTTTCGGGCCGTGTTAGCCCGATTGACATCCCTAGGTCAAAGAAAACAAAACAAAAGAAGATAAACAAGAAAAGAATCAATTTGGCAAAAACAAGAAAAGAATCAATTTGGCAAAAACAAAAAAAAAAATCATTTTGGCAGTATTATTACAAGATTTGCGAACATTTATAGCCAAATGGAAGTGGGCGCTATACAACATGTGTATGTGTGTGTTTAACTGTTTATACGTATATGTATTATATTTCATAATATATTCATTCACACTAATGTTATATGTTTTATATAGACATCATCATAATGTATAAGAAAAATATGTATAGGGAACTATGTATAAGTATAACTTGGAAAAAATGAACACACAAATACACAATGCAGTAATCAATTTTCTTAGAGAAAACAAAAAAAAATTGGAAATCAAAACCAAAGATTAAGTGGGCAAATTATATGTTTTGGACATGATCGGCGGATGTCGATATCCCCCAATCGAGTGCACATGGGAATGGCGTAACCTTATTTAGGTTTGACCGTCGACTTTTTTATTTTAAGTTAGACCTAAGATTAACCTCATACCGAAACCAATCAATGGGAAAGATAGAACCGATTTGATATTTAAAGATCTGATCTTTGACCGTAATAAACAACTTTTCTCACCTACATAATATTTTATTTGGGATATAATATATACTGGTAAAAATGAATTTGTATATTTATATAAAAAGTCATCGAAGGAACCAGAATTCGCACATATCGTAGATCGGCGGTTTAGGGTTTAGGAGAATTATTTTTATTAGATTTATAGCTGTGTCGTTGAAGATTGCCTACGTACCCTTTGAAGGGATCAAGCCAAAACGTAGTTCTTGTTACAGAGAATGTTTATGATTCCTAAGATTCGAGGAATTGTGAGATTGTGAGATTGTGAGATGATATGATGATCAAGAATGAGGCCATGGCTTCCTTATTTATAAGTTTTGAAGTCCTTAGCTCTTCCTTTTCCTTCTTGACTTTGTATTGGCAATTATCATTTTACCTCGAAGCTGATAAGGATAATCTCCTTTCTTCCCGGGACTTGCCTTTATCCAAATAAAGGAAATCTTCTCTTTATTAAATAAAAGGAAACTTTCTTTTATTTCGTAGATCGGTCTTGATGGGCCTTGAAGTCGATTGTTGGGCTGATTTAAACTCAAACCGGGGTAAACCGGGGGAGTGCTAAATCCCCCTCTAACAATTAGTCCCCCCTCAGTTCGGCGAAGGAGTGTTCGAGTTCGGCGGATTTCTTTGGAGAATTCTTTAGCCCGATTGGAGTTGAAATCAGCATCTGGTCGAATTTCCTTTTAGACGTTGTTCGGCTTTGCTCCTGCAAAAATTACTAAAGACGAGAGATTGAACTCGAGGCTGAGCTCGGTGTTTGTTAGTTAAGTGCGAGGTCGGCCTCGGCTTTTCAAGTTCGGTTTCGATAGTTCGTGCGAGATTGCGAGGTCGGCGAGTTACGATTACAAGTTGCCGTACTGCGAGGTCAGCGAGCTGTGCGGTCGGAGAACTGCGATCGTTAGTTTGGCGAGCAGGAGATCGGCGAGTTGTGGTCGTGAGTTAGGTGGGGCTGCGAGATCGGCGAACTGTGAGTGCGCGATGAGTAAGTTGCGACTGAGCTACATAACTGTTAGACCGACGAGCTGCGACCGCTAGCTACCTTACTGTCGGATCGTCGAGCTACGACCACGAACTGCCTTACTGCGAAGTAGCCGATATATTCGATTGCGAGGTAGGCAGACGTCTCCCTTTTTCTTTGTTGACTGTGTTTGGCGTTTAAAGGGAGAGATCCGGTGATATAATCTGAAAAGAAAATATATTCGAATAATGAATTGAATTTTTTGATAAGTGATACCTGAATTTTTAATAGCTCAGTTGACGAATTGGAACGAAATCGGTGAACGTTCTTTTTCTTTTAATCCCGAGCTTCGGTGAATGTACCGATGTGATGTTATTGCTTCGAACTATCCGGTTTAGTTCGGTTAGAGAACTAATTGGACTCGGCCCGGTTTGGTTTTTTTATTAAACCAATTGGCTTGGACTATTTTCCTTATTTTTTTTTTAAAGAGAAATACGTAATTATCTCTCTCATCTGGGCTTGAGATGGGCTTAGTATCATATCAGCAGATGGGCCAATATTTTTGCAGGCCCAAAAGAAAATCTGATTTTCTTCTCGCGTTGGCTTGGCTCGTTGCAGGTGCGGCGGCGAGCAACGACGATGATGGCGGAGCTCCGGGAAGCTCGAAGCAGTGGCAGATTGCTGATCGTGGTCGGTGAAGCTGGAATTTTCGGAGCTGAGGAGAAGACGAAACAGATCGTCGTAGATCCGCATCTGGTCGGATAAGGAGAAGAGATTTTGCTTCACATGCCTTCGGAAGAATAAGGAGAAACCAGGGAGGTCGCCGTCGTCGGTGTCCGAGCTAAAGGTGGAGGCGGCTCTGGTCGGGAGCGTGGCGGTTCACCGGAAGATGCAGGCTTGGTCGGAGCACGGCGGTTCACCAGATCTGACTTCGGAGTATGGAGATAACTTCCGAGAAGCAAAGATGGGATCAAGCTCTCCTTTTTTTCTTTGGATGCGATCTGTTGCTGGGTAGATCGGAGAATTGTTGATCTTAATCGGAAATCCATGTCGGTGATTGGAAAATCACGAGATTTTCACGTCGTCTTCGGCAAATTCTGATTTATTGAGTTTAAAAATAATTCTCCATAAACCCTTAATATTCTTTCCCCTCTTTCTAGCGCCAATTTAAGGAACCAGAATTCGCACATAACGTAGATAGGCGAATTCAGTTTAGGGTTTAGGAAAATTATTTTTATTAGATTTATAAATGTACCGTTGAAGGTTGCCTACGTACCCTTTGAAGGAATCAAACCAAAACGTAGTTCTTGTTACAGAGAATGTTTGTGATTCCTAAGATTCGAGGAATTGTGAGATTGTGAGATGATCTGATGATCAAGAATGAGGCGATGGCCTCCTTATTTATAAGTCTTGAAGTCTTTAGCTCTTCATTTTCCTTCTTGACTTTGTATTGGCAATTATCCTTTTTCCTTGAAGCTGATAAGGATAATCTCCTTTCTTTCCGGAATTTGCCTTTTTCCTTGAAGCTGATAAGGATAATCTCCTTTCTTTCCGGAATTTGCTTTTATCCAAATAAAGGAAATCTTCTCTTTATTAAATAAAATGAAACTTTCTGGGGAAATATCAGTATATGGTATTCAATAATAAGGAAATTAAGAGGGCATCTTATGCTACTGTTGACTCGCTTCTATTCATAGAAAAATTACTGAAAAACCCCTACTACACAATCAATTATAATCGATCATACATATAGGTTGTGTATACCACTCTTTTGCGTGTATTATCACTCTTTCGTCAATTATATTGGTTTTGCATAGGTTTTTAGTAGCCTGCAAATTCAACTTCTCGTATAATGTAATTATAGTGCTAATATAATAACATAAACGATACGTAGTTCTAATTGCTGGTATTGTTAACTCATTTTGATGGTTATCTTTATTGTTGGGCTAATTGTTGGTGACGCAAACCAATTTATCATTGTAAATATATTTTTTTTATCTCTAAAACCCTTAAGTATAACGTAGTTACTCTGTTAACTTCGAGACATAAACAAAATGTTTTTTCATGTGTGTAATACGCTATTCAATTTGTTTAACCGATAACCAAGTTACCGCAAAATATATTTATTGTTAAGTTGGTTATCACAATAACTATGTTAAATTAACAAAACATGTTAATATGTTGTAGATTTAGTTAACACAATTACCATGCCCAATTTGCAGGACCATGTTAGTTATTTTCTCTTATACCTTAAAAATTGACGTATAACTTAGTTAACGTGGTAACTTAGAGTCATAAACATAAAGTGTGTACTCTAAAACTTTGTTTTATGTGTGTAGTACGCTATTCAATTTATTTAACTGAAAACCAAGTTACAGTGAACATATTTATGGTTAAGTTGGTTTGTTTGACCATGGTACTTATCAGTACACTTATGATGTTGTTGGAAAATCAGGATTACGGTTATCAAGCTATTTGATAACATGATATATGACCAACAACTTTGAAGTATATGGTGGTTATCACAATAACTATGTTAAATTAACAAAATCATGCTAATATGTTCTTGATTTAGTTAACAACACAATTACCATGCTAAATTTGCAGGACCATGTTAATTATTTTCTCTTATATCTTAAAAGTTCACGTATAACTTAGTTACTGTGTTAACTTAGAGTCCAAGTTAACGACTTAACGGGAACATATTTATGGTTAAGTTGGTTATCACAAGAACTATGTTAGATCTGCAAAATCATGTTCTTATGTTGTTAACACAATTACCATGTCAAATTTGCAGGACCATGTTTATAATATCATTCGGCCAGCCGTAGAATTTGACAACGATGAGGAAAATCTTAGTTGGGTAGATGATCTTGTAGACCCAAAGGTGGATAACATGCTGAAACTTATATCTGAATGATTCAAATTCAAGAGTGAAATGTTTGTAGGGGGAAGTAAGCCATCTGAAATAGCCGGGAAAGAAAAAATGAGAAGAGGCACCAGCGTAAGAACTGTCGCAGGCAGGAGAGGTAAAGGTAAAGAGAAAGACATCAAATCTACCAGTTCAAACCCCGAAGACTCCGCGTTGATAGAAATGATTGAAGAGAAACTATGCAAGCATGACATTATCCAGCAGGGATTATTTGCTGGCAACTTGCTGAGAACAACAATGTTCTCATCGTTCTCCGAGTTAATTGTGCAACAATACAAATAGTTGTTAACTTCGCCTTAACCATTAACCCTGTAAACATTTTTCAATACTTCAAAATGAAACTAACCCAAATATGTGGTTGGCGGGATAACATTTCATGTTCTCTCGTTATCCGAGTTAACTGCGCAACAATACAAATAGCTGTTAACTTCACCTTAACCATTAATCTTGTAAATACTTCTTGATATTTCAAAACGAAACTAACCCAAATTTGTGGTTAGCGCGATAGCATTTCGGGTTGTCTCGTTATCCGAGATAACTATGCAACAATACAAATAGTTGTTAACTGTTAACTATTAGCACTGTAAACACTTCTCAATATTTGTTAGGTAAGTATGATATCCATTCCGACAACAAACATGTATTTTTGGCGGTTTCACGCCGTTTTGTTCTTCAGCTCACGCTTCGGCGGAATCCACCTACAAAATATGGTGATTGATAACACAATTAGCTATCTTATGTTAAATGTTTAAATCGATAACACGGTTGTATCTCCCGTTGTTAAATGATTACACCGATACCACGATTGGGTTATCATATAACTAAATGTTTGAACCGATAACACAGTTAACTACGTTCGCATGCAACTATACACGAAGGCGGACTTTTTGTATCTCCAGTTAAATGTTTAAATCGATAACACAATTACCTACGTTACGTTAAATGTTTAAATCGATAACACAGTTGTATCTCCCGTAGTTAAACGTTTACACCGATAACACAGTTGAGTTGTCATATAATTAAATGTTTAAATCGATAACATAGTTAACTACGTTACGAATGTAACGCGATAAACGTTCGGTGTAATGGGATCACTTGACTAGACATGTCGTCCCTATCAACGCCAAGTTTGTTAGCCGTCCAATATTCATACACTTCCTTGTCCCTATTGTTATTACGCCTCCTACATCTAGTTACGTCGATATTATCTCATGCATGTTAACGATAATCAGTTTCACATGCTAACTGTATTAACATTATATATTTTCATTTCTGACCTATTAAAGAAATACATTTTCTCTCGAAGCCGGTTTATGCCAATCAATATATTTTTTTTCTTAGATTAACTTTTATAATAATTAACAATTTGGTTCACAAAATATCTCAAAGAACATTAAATGTTCTCACACGCTCACTCCTCTCTCTTATGTAGGGGCAAGATAGACTACAATAAGCACACACAAATTACAAAATCTAATATCCAATTATCCATTACTACTTTGTTAATAATATGGTCAACTGTTAATAATCACCCATTTTATCCAACTTTCTTTTATTTCGTAGATCGGTCTTGATGGGTCTTGAAATCGATTGTTGGCTGATTTAAACTCAAACCGAATTAAATTGGGGGAGTGCTAAATCCCCCTCTAACAGTCATGATCAAATCTATTGGGTTGTGTTAATAATGTTGATATTTAAATTTGATTATTACATGTTGTTAATAAAAAAAGAGAGAATCGGAAATAAAAGGACATTTTGACTATATATGTTTGGGGAACTAAACTTTTTGTAATTACCTTGATAATAAAAAGTATTTCATTAATATTTTTTTTAAAATATTTTCCTATTTTTATTTCTATTGAACAAAATATTTAAATATTTATAATATTTCATCAAGGTTAGTTTAGTCATGACAAGATAGAGAAGAATCCATAGCTTCCCTACACAATTAATCGATAAAGAGAAATATGGTGAGTGACTCACACTACATACCCGTTAGTAAAATCTTATTTCAATTAGAATCATACCCGTTTCATATTTCCTGCCAAAATAACATTCTAATAGGGTCCCCGTATATTAGTAATAAAAACCCTTTTAATATATGAGTTTATCAAGGTAGTTAATTTAAACCAGTTAAGCTCAAATCTGTTAAATGAGTTTAAATTGGCATTTATTCACACTACATACTAGTTCTGGGCATTCGGATTTTCGGTTTGGTTCCGAATATTTTGGCTAGGGAGGTTTAAGATCCATATAGGTACCGAAATGTTTTTGGTTCGGTTCCGGTTCGATACCAGTCGGTTCCACATCGGTTCGGTTATGGGATGTAAGAACCGGAAAATACCCTAACTTTTTCGGATTTTAATCGGTTTTGGGTATTTATTACCCGAGATGCCTAAAATAAATAAAAAAATATACTCGAAAACCCGGAAAAAAGCTAAGGAAAATATAGGAGTGGGCAAAAAAACCAAACCAAACCAAACCAAACCAAATCAACCGAACTTAAATCGACCCAAACCAAACCATATTCTATATATAACCCAATCGGTTGAAGTTTTTCTCAACCCAAATGGTTCGGTTTGGTTCGGTTTAAAACCGAACCGAACCGATAAACCAATGTGTTTTTTTGTTAATTAGTTAATTAATAATATTAAAAATATAAACACATATGGTGGGTTCATATAATTAACTTATATTTAAATTATTGACTTATTGCAAGATCATTTTATTAACTATAAACACATGGGAGAGACGAAGCCATTATTTTTTTAAAAAATTTTGATTAATTGGGATAATTTCAATTTGGTTTTAGACTTTAAGGGAATGATTTTACTATAGCTTCGTTTTGTTTACGTTTTGTTAGGATTATTGTTTTTATAAGTTGATTTTTTTAAAACCGAACCAAACTAAACCCAAACCGAACACAAAATGAACCAAACTTATTTCGGTTGAGTTCGGCTAGAGTTTTATTCAACCCGAATCAACTGAACCAAACCAAACCCAAACCGAACTCGAAATTAAACCGAAATGCCCACCCCTAGAAAAATATACTCGAAATACCAAAAATATACGCAAAAACCCGAAATTATATCTGAAACCCAAAAAAACTAAGGAAAATATACCCATAATACCGAAAATATACCTTAAAACCTGATATATATTTAAATTTTTGGGTATATTTAGGTATATCAAAAATATACCTAAATATTTTCGGTTCGGTTCCAGGTATTACATGATACCCACGGGTATCAATGAGTAGGATCCAATGGATATTTTGGCCATAACAGAAACCAAACCGAACCGGTAATTTTGGGTCGGTTCCGCATCAGATATTTCGGTTCCGGTTTTTAAGCCCAGACCTAGTACATACCCGTTAAAAACCCACGGAATTAAAGCCCATATTAACATCCCTAATTGAGTCTCAAAGTCCATAAAAAAAAATTCACACGGAAAGAGAAAATAACTTGTTTCAAACTAGCTAGGGTTTGTATAAAACTGTTTGTGGATTGATAATATTTGTTATCAATTATTCATGTAACTGTTTGTATATTGATGACTATGTATAATGTCAAAAACACAGAAGCAGAAAAGTAAAAAATTCTGATGAAAATTATTCGTTGTCACTGACACTCATACATATATGCATTTACACCTATTTCAACGATTTTAGGGTTTAGGAGTGACCTTTTGTAAAACATGGATGGAAGCCACTTTTGATTTTATCAGGAATCCATTAATCCAACACTGATGCACCTTTCTTTGTTGCTGTGACGGTTTTCTAATTCTTCTCCTCTTATTTACGAGTCGTCTTCACTTTTTTGTGTTTTATTGTCTTTCTCTTTAGGTTTAGTTGCTAAGCCTCTTTTGAGATTAGTGAAGACATTGTGAGAATAATGGTTGTTAATTTAAGGTTGTAAGAAGAATCCTATGAGACGTAACTCCGACACCGTCCGACATCGCTGCAAGATTATGACCCAACAGATACCATCTTCATATTTCCGACACCGTCCGAAGATGAAATTAGGGTTTAAATTAGGGCAATTTCGTCGGAGTACCATTGCGAAAGGTTTTGTTCAATCAAACCATGACGAGAGAGATACTGTACCCAATTATCTTTCAAGGTAAAATTAGGGATTTTTATTCTGGCCCATTCTTTACAATAATTACAGAGAAGAGAAGAGAACCCATGTGAACATAAGCTTTTTTTGTTTCTTTTGTCAAACTCAAACCAAAGAAATAAGAAAGTCTCTGGTCTTTATCTACTTCAGCGTTGACCTGTTCATTAGCATAGATACAAGTTGTTTAAAGAAATCAACTTTAAAAAAAAAAAAAAAAACAAGTTGGCTTTTGTTGATTAGTGTCTACTAGTTGTTTTTGATAATGGTTTATACGATGTGACTTGTGAGCACAACAAAATGACATCCACCAGAGAAGTTGACATTGTGTTAGAAGAAATATTGACTTGGACAAAAACAAAAAAAACTCTTATGCTCTTTTGCTTCTTTAGTGTTTCTCAGAAATGGATAACCAGTTGCATTTCAAGAGATGATGAGTGTCTGAAGAACAGAGATGATGGAATCTAAGGCCCTTACGTTTCTTTGCTGTGTGGTTCTCATGAATCTTGCTAATGCCCAGGATCAAACAGGTTTGAAAATTTTAAATCTTTGATTGTGTGTTGCCTTTTTCTTGTATGTTTGAAAGTTAGTTAAAGCTGGTTATAAACATCTGAATCAGGATTCATTAGCATAGATTGCGGGTTACAACCGGAAAATTCAAGCTACACGGAAACTTCGACGGGTATAAAGTATGTTTCGGATTCGAGTTACACGAATACAGGAACCAGCAATTCCGTGGCGCCTGAGAATAGACAAAACTTGATGCAGAGCATGTGGTCTGTTAGAAGTTTTCCAGAGGGGATCAGAAACTGTTACACAATTGCAGTTAATGGCAGCACCAAGTATTTGATCCGAGCGGCTTTCATGTATGGAAACTATGATTCGAGAAACGAGGTACCGGAATTCGATCTTCACTTGGGACCAAACAAATGGGACACTGTTAGATTGGAGTCTCCTCTGCAAACAATGGCCAAAGAGATCATATATCATGCTGTGACAGATACATTGCAAATGTGTTTAGTGAATACAGGAAACGGTACGCCTTTTATATCGGTGTTGGAACTTAGACCGTTGCCAAATTCCTCTTATGTTGCTCAATCTGAATCACTCCAACTCTTTCAACGGTTGGATTTCGGGTCATCAACAAATCTAACGGTCAGGTATCCAGATGATGTTTTTGATCGGATATGGTTTCCATTCACACCAAATGGATCGAGGCAGCTAAGTTCCTCATCAACCTCGCTCTCACGTAACAGTAGCGGTAATTTCCGGCTTCCACAAGTTGTAATGAGGACAGCAATTGTACCAGAAAGTGCAACTGGGTCTTTAAACTTTGGCTGGACTCCAGATGATCCTTCTCTTGAGTTTTACTTTTACATGTATTTTACGGAACTTCAAGAACCGAGTTCCAACTCCGAAGTTATAAGAGAATTCATGGTTTTGTTGAATGGAAGGACTATTTCGCCGCCGCTTACTCTTGATTACTTGCAAACCTTAGTCCTGCTCAGTTCAAAGCCTTTGACAGAACAGAGCTTCGAGTTTTCTATTCGTCAGACTCGGAATTCAACTCTTCCACCTCTGATCAACGCTATAGAGACTTACTTTGTAAACAAACTTCCACAATCTTCCACGGATCAAAACGACCGTAAGCTCTCTCATGTCCATTGCTGTCCATTTCAAGTCTGCATTTTCTGGTTCTATCTTACTGTTTCTTTCTGTGGACATTCTAGTTTCCGCTATGAGGAATATTAAATCTGCGTATAAAGTCAAGAGAAACTGGGAAGGAGACACGTGTGTGCCTCAGGCTTACACATGGGAAGGTTTGAATTGTAGCTACAATGGCACAAGCATGCCTAGAGTTATATCTTTGTAAGTGTTATATAAACAGTTCCCTGTCTCTCAATCTTTTTTAACCAAAGTGACCTGACTGAATCTCAGCGGTTTACTGCGCTATGCAACAGAAACTTATCATCGGCCGGATTGACAGGAGATATAGCGTCTGATATATCGCGTCTTTCACAGTTGCAAATCCTGTAAGTTTGTTCTCTTGTTGGTAATAACTGTATGCAATGTCAGGAGATATATCGTCTGATATATCGCTCACGTGTTTACATTCAGGGACTTGTCGAACAACAATTTGACTGGATCAGTACCGGCTTTCTTAGCTCAACTTCAATTCCTGAGAGTCCTGTGTGTATTTTCTCAACCACACCTAACAGTAAAAGAACTCTCAGCATCTGATGTATATATATAATAAATGACTTTATCTACTGTGGATTTTGCAGAAATTTGGCAAACAACCAGCTTAGTGGTTCTATACCGTCTATTCTCATGGATAAAACAGAGAACGGCATGTCGTTTAGGTACTCAAAAAACACTTCTCTTTATCATTCATTACGTGCTTCTAAAGCGGTTGATGATCTAACTCATAATCCACTGTATGCAGTATCAACGGGAATCCAAGTATTTGTCTTGAAAGTGCTTGTGAAGAGGTCACACAAAAGAACTCCAAGAAGAAGAAACTTCCCGGCTTTGTCATTCCTTTAGTTGCATCACTTTCAGGGCTCATTCTCATTGTTACCATACTTGCAGCTATACTTTTTATCCTCATGAGGAAGAAAAAACAAGGTACCATTAACAGGACGATTACAGCTTCGAGTAATGGACTGTCGTTACAGAGGAGAGATACTGGTTCAATGCGTCCGTCTCTGCAGCGAAGAGAGACCGTTTTCTCAACGCGTCTATCTTTACAGAGGATAGAAAGCGGAATGACGGATTACGAAGTGAATGAAACAGCTGATGTTGATGCGTTTGATTTGGAGCTGGCAAATAGGAAATTTACATACGCCGAGATTGTGAATATCACAAATGGGTTCGAGAGAGATCAAGGCAAGGTAGGATTTGGAAGAAACTACCTCGGGTTGTTAGATGGTAAAGAAGTAACGGTCAAGCTTGTCTCTTCGTTGTCTTCTCAAGGCTACAAACAACTCAGAGCAGAGGTATAATAACATGGCAAATCTGTTTTTACTATAATTTTGTTTGTTTTATAATTTGTGAAAAGGAGTCTTTGATGAGCTTATGTGGATGCTGATTGTAGGTCAAACACCTTTTCAGAATTCATCATAGAAACCTTATAACCATGCTTGGTTATTGCAATGAAGGCGATAAACTGGCAGTTATCTACGAGTACATGGCAAACGGAAACTTGAAACAGCATATCTCAGGTTCTGAAATCTAAATTGTTTTTCTTCTTTCTCTATTGCATTCACACTCACAAAATGTTTTTAATCTCTTCTTGTGCAGAAAACAGTTCAACTGTCTTTAGCTGGGAAGATAGACTTGGAATCGCAGTTGATGTCGCAAAAGGTATAATCATTGGAGATCCATTCTTGTTTTTGTCTGAAACTGTCTCTCTCACTCTTTCTTGGAGTTCTGTTTCTATAACAGCTTCGGTTACTGCGACTGAAACTCCCCTGTTTTTGTAGGACTTGAGTATTTGCATACTGGCTGCACGCCACCGATCATTCATAGAAACGTCAAGTGCACAAACATATTCTTAGATGCAAAATTCAATGCGAAGTTAGGCGGTTTTGGCCTTTCGAGAGCGTTTGATGCAGCAGAGGGAAGTCATTTGAATACAGCCATAGCCGGGACTCCTGGATATGTTGACCCCGAGTAAGCTTGAAGCTCATCTTCGCTAAAATTCGGGAAAAAATATTCCTTTTCTCGGCCTTTTCATATAAGGATCTGATCTTTTAATTGCAGGTATTACACATCAAATATCTTGACAGAGAAGAGTGATGTGTACAGTTTCGGGGTAGTTCTATTAGAGATCGTTACTGGGAAACCCGCGATCATAAAGAATGAGGAAAGGATGCATATAAGTCAATGGGTTGAGTCTTTGATCGCTAGAGAAAATATCGTAGAGCTTCTTGACCCGAGCCTTTGCGGAGACTATGATCCAAACTCTGCGTTTAAGATTGTGGAAATCGCTGTGGCTTGCGTTTGTCGAAACTCTGGCGAGAGACCCGCGATAAGTCAAGTGGTTACGGCTCTTAAGAAGAGTTTGGCTGTAGAAGTTGAGAGGAAAAAGCATTTGCCGGTTGTATCAACAGATTCAATTGAAGATCTCGCACTTGGCTGTGGTTCCAATCCACCTCCTCGTTTGAGATGATTGTTTATTGACTTGGTTTTGTAATGTTTCGTCTCTGGAAAAAAAAATTTGTTATGTATGTTTGATTTTTTTTTGTGAGTTGAAATAACAAACAAAAATATTTGTTCATACAGATTTGAGTATTTTTGACTGGGTTGCGTTTAGTATCGATGAGCAAGTGAAGCGTAGGGCACAAGTCTTCCAACGAATTTACTTGTGATCTAAGCAACTTCCAGTTTCACCTCCTCCTCTGTTAAATCATCACCTAGTTCTTATTTATTTTGTTGCAAGTTTGTAACAACCAACACATCCATGGTGGTTAGTTCCTGTAATGTCTCTCCTTCCGTGTCCAATTTACGACAGCTTGCAGGTTCTCTGTTTCTCTCTTCGATTTGGTCGAGCCACATGATTCAAGCAATAAGAATTTCTGCTCATACATCCAATGACAGTGAGTTATATCAGCAACTAGAGACTACAGAATTAGTTAGATGTGATGTACTCTATTTACTAATTCATGTGAATGTGTAAATCAATACTGTCAACTAGATGATACTGTGTTAATAAAAGCAAACCATTCATCGCTATAAACTTCCAGTTTTTGTCAAAAACTTACACAAACCCGTAGACCAATCTCTATGATCTGAAAAAAAACTTGCTTTTTTCAATTAAGGTCGAGTTATCGATACATTCTCTAGGCCTCGAGAAATCGAAGCCACAAGGACAGGCACTTATCAAAATTTGCAATGGATTCTTCTCTATCTTGTTTATGATGTAGTACAAAAATTTGCTGATGGATTCTTCAATATTATGTCAAACTGCTGAAGGCGCCAACGGGAACCACTCCAGCGGCCGGGCTCTCGCCCTGAGAATACGAAACCAAGGACACTACTGGCCAACAATGCTTCAGGATTGCGAAAAGTTCGCGTCCCGGTGCGAGAAATGTCAACGCCACGGCCCACTCATTCATTGCCCAACCGAGCTCCTTACCACTGCGGTGGCACCCTACCCATTCATGCGATGGGCCATGGATATCGTCGGGCCTCTCCCCCGATCTCGTCAAAAGCATTTCATCCTGGTGATGACCGACTTCTTTACCAAATGGGTCGAAGCCGAAGCTGACGCCAAGATCACGGCGGAGGACATCCAAAAATTCGTCTGGAGGTTGCCAGCACGGGCTGCCTTACGAGATCGTGACCGACAACGGTGCCCAGTTCACGTCGGTCCTCTTCGAAGACTTCTGCGCAAAGTGGAAGATCAGACTGAGTAAGTCCACCCCGAGATATCCACAAGGAAACGGACAAGCCGAGGCCACCAACAAGACCATTCTTGACGGCCTTAAAAAGCGACTAAACGACAAGAAAGGCTCCTGGGCCGATGAGCTAGATGGAGTCCTCTGGTCCAATCGCACAACGCCGAGGACATCGACAGGTCGCACACCATTCAACCTCTCTCACGGCATGGAAGCGATGGCCCCATCCGAAGTCGGCCTCCCCACTCCTCGCCGCGCTATGCTCACCCGGCAGGCCGACCTGAACGACGCCGTCCTATTGAGCGAGCTGGATTTTCTCGAGGAACAACGGGACCATTCCCTCCTCCGGATCCAGAACTACCAACAGCTCGCCTCCAAGTATTACAACAAGAAGGTTCGAGGGAGGTTCGTTGCCGAGGGCGACCTGGTCCTGCGCAAGGTCTTCGAAAACACCGCCGAGCTAAACGCCGGCAAACTCGGTGCAAATTGGGAAGGCCCTTACCTCATCTCCAAGATCGTGAAGCCCGGCGTCTCCGAGCTAGTCACGGTGAACGGCGACGCAATCCCGCGCTCCTGGAACTCGATAAACCTAAAACGTTTCTACTATTAGGCACCCGGGCTCCGATCCGCTGTCTATCCTTGTAAACAAACGAACTACGATTGGCTTGATCCCTTCTACTAAAGGGTACATAGGCAACCCCTAACCAGGGCTCAGCTATTAATCTAATAAAGCTTTTTCAAAAAAAAAAAAAAAAAAAAAGCCGAGCTCCAACGCTCGCACTCCCCAGCACACAAACTATAAGTGCTAAAACCGAGCTCCAATGCCCGCACTCACAAGCAAAAAAAAAAAAGCCGAGCTCCAACGCTCGCACTCCCCAGCACACAAACTATAAGTGCTAAAGCCGAGCTCCAATGCTCGCACTCACAAGCAAGAAAGAAGAAACGGGGACCGAGCTCCAACGCTCGCACTCCCCAGCACACAAACTATAAGTGCTAAAGCCGAGCTTCAATGCTCGCACTCACATAGTACACAAGCTATAAGTACTAAAGCCGAGCCCAAGGCTCGCACCTCTACCAGACACACAAGCACTAAGTGTCTCAAAGCCGAGCTCGCCACTCGCACCAAAAAAAAGGTACACAAGCTTTAAGTACCTTAAGCCGAGCTACACCTCGCAATAACGAAAAATATATAAAGATACACAAGCACTAAGTATCTCAAGCCGAAACATACCTCGCACCCGATACAAAGACACAAGGCCACGGTCTACGACCTGCACACACGACGTTGATCCACAGGGTACGGTATACGACCTATTCTACCAGACATTCGCAAAAGAATTCAGAAATACCAGTTTTATTTCGAATAAAGCCTCGTACGGCACTTACATAAAAGGCCAACGGCCCAGTCTTTACACACAAAAAAAAGAGAAGAAAAACGACAACGAAAAACAAAAACTTTTACAAGGCCACATCGGCCGGTAAGTCTTCACCCCCGTCAGCACGGGTACCATCCAGATCATCCGGGCCAACCATCCTCACATTGGTGCCGTGCTCACCAAGGAAGGGTTGCTCGGTCCGCTCTTCCCCAACCGCGGCCTCAACAGGCAGCGCGACAGGACCGGCTTCAACAGCACCCGGGGCTGGGTCTTGTGCTGGCAGGTCCGCTTGGACAGCCTCAGCAGCTGATGATTGAACGTCCGACGTCAGGTCCACGACGGGCGTTTCGGAAGGGCCTACGGGCATAAGTCGCTCGAGCTGGACGCCAGACGTGCGATCGAGAGGGATTTCCAAATCTTCCGGGGTCAAGTCCGGAAAATCGATATCGTCCAGTTGGGCTCCGAATGTCGCTTCATCCTCGTCCAGCTTCTTATACCGGTACCACGGTACCGACATCCCATCCTCAGCCTCCATCCTCTTGAGGCATGCCTTTATTCCAACCACCTGGTTGAACAGCAGGTGAGGCTCTAAAGCCCGGTTGCGACCGTCAAGATGGGCGCGGATCTTCTCCATCTTCGCGGTCCACTTCCGGTTCCACCCCTCCCACCTAGCCGTGACCCGATCGCTATCCGCGGCCACGGCCGCCTTCGCCCGGTCAATGGCGCCCTCCAGCCCCTTAACCCTGGAGCGGAGTGTTTCCCTCTCCCCCTTCAGAAGCCCGAGCTCCTCCTCCAAGGCAGCCGACCGAGCCCTCTCCGCGGCAGATCGAGCTCTCTCCGCCTCCAGCTCGGCATGAACATTATCCGCCTCTAAAGCCCGGGATCGTACCCGCGCCGCTTCCTTCTCCATCGGCGCAGATCGGGCCTTCTCATCCCTCAGCTCCTTCTCAAGCCCGCTGAGGAGAACGTACTGGGTCTGCGCGTTGGCCTCCTGGCGCATCTTAAGGTAGTTGAGCGACGCGTCCTTCTCGGCGAGTCGCTTCTCGTAGGCCTCCCCTAGAAAGGCAGTGAGAGCCATCGTCTGCATCAAACCAGATGTTAGCAACAACATACGTAAATCCTGATAAATTAACAAGCTATACCCATAAGAAAACCTCACCCGAGCCGCGGACCGCGCCGCTGCGCGAAAGGCGTCGGATTCCGCCATCTCCAACGGCCGGAAGTGCGGATGATTCTGCCCGAACATCATCGCCTGCGCCAGCTCGGCGCACTCATCCTGATCCACGATGATCTGGCTACCACCGTCCTCATGACAGAAATAGAAGCTGTAGTCCCGAGGCTCAGCATCGGAACCCTCCGAAGCACCGCCTCCATCACCGCTTCGATCCTCAGCACCCTGCACGGCAGCAGGATCCCGCCCTTCCTCCACAACGACGATCGCATCGCCGCCCTTCCTCCACAACGACGATCGCATCGCCGTCCTCCGTCGCTTGAACTGTGACCTCTTCGTCCGCCAGGGTCCGGGCCGTTTCAACCCCACCACCCGCGGGTACCTTGGCAGCAGGTACCTCGGCCTCCCCGGTAAGCGGGACGCAAGAGCCCTCGGGGTCGCAACCAGGCTGTTCAGGCCGGAGATCGTCTCGACCTGAAACCGAGGACCCTCCCGTCTCGGTCCTCTTCTTCTTCTTGCCAGCTCTCCCGCCGGCAGTTATGGCCGCCCTCTTCTTCGAAGGAACAGCCTCGGACCCCTCTCCTCCAGCCCGTGGCGCCGGCTCTCTCCTGACCGGCACCTCAACAATTGGCGGAGGCGGCGCCACAAACGAATCCGCGTAAAGCGGACTAGCAAACCTTGATCGACCTGCAATAACGTCAGCCGTCAGGTCGGTAAAAAAAAAAAAAAAAAAAAAAAAAAAATCCGACCTCCGGCCATGGCAGCTGCTACTCTCCCCGAGGTGAACGACTTCCAATCTCTTTCACCCACCGTCCTGAACACAGCAAGGATACCCGCGTAGTCCGTCAACTTGAACCTGGAAGAGTGAGGACCTGAAGACAAAACAAACAGCATTAGTCAGACCAAAACTGAAGAAAAGAAAGGCAGCTCGATCTACAAACCCTACCCGGGGAAAAATTCCAATCCCGGGTGTATCTCGCCGACTGGTCGAGTCCAACCACTTCGGCAGCCCGGATGTAGAAGTAGCTGCGAGACCAGTCCTCGACCTTGGACAGCTTGCTAGCCTTAGACCCCGAACTGATAGCCTCAAAGATATTCGCCGCGGGTTTGAAAGCAGCGTAGTAAGTCCCCGGGATCCCAGGATTCGCCTTCTGCTGGGTGGGAGCCTCGAACATGGGCACCGTCACCTCCACGTCACACTCCTGCCCCAGGGTCAGCAGCACGATCATCCCTTGGATCGTGGACGGGCAGATCTGCGAGAAGGACAAACCCTGCGCCCGGCAGTATTGGACGAGCAGCTCGGGGAGAGGAAGACGCAGCTCGCACTTCAGAAAGAATCCCTCGTACAGGAAGTCGCATAACTCCCTCAACAGGGCAAGCGACTCCGGCGTGCTCCAGGTCGACGACCCGCCCTGCTCGTAAAGAACCAAGGGAGACTTCCTCGCCTTGGTCGCCCGTACTCCTCCACCGCGACCACCCCGGCGTCCGCCACGATCGCCCGCACGCCCGGTTCCTCCTCCGTCCCGGTCAGCGCCATAACCCCCAGAGGAGGACCTTATCACCGCCTTCTTCCTATGACGGGTCCCGGGAAGCGGCGGAACGGCCCCCGAAGTAGAAGAAACAGGCCTTTCTTCGCCCTCCTCACCTCGATTCGGAGAAGAAGCGTGCTCGGAACCATCGGGGGATGAGCTTTCCTCCGGAGAATCGTCGCGGTAGTCGCGAGACGCCGACTCATCGCTCGACTCGGCCCTAATTCCATCTAGCATTGGCGCCATCGCTCAGGGAAGAGGAAGAAATCTCGATATCCGAAGCCGGAAGCGAAGTCGAAAGGAAGAAAAAAAATACAGAGAGAAGAAGGAGAAGAAGGGAGTTACCTTGAGAGTATGCGCAGAAAGTTTTAACCGAAGGAAGAAAGAGGGGTTAAATAGGGGAAGGGGACAGCGAAGCGACGCCTGGACACGTATCGAAAGGAGCACGGCCTCCCAAAAACCTAATGATGGCGCCTCTTCGTTTTTCCCACGCCAAAAGCAGGAGACGCCTCGATAAACACGAAGCGTCTTTCGTACGCCGCGCGTGAGCAATACACGCGGAAAAAGGAGCGCCGTTTCGTTTCCCCCGCGTGATGGGTACGCGCCAACGATCTCCGGATCCTCGGGAAAGCCGACACGTGTGAGCGCGGGCTCAAATCTGAGCTACAACACGCCGCCTTCATCCACTCGAATCTCAAAGGACCGTCCTAAAATGCGCCGAACTGACATCAGATCAACTTCGATGTATTCGCCTCACCTCATGCCACTGAACTGGGGGGAGGGGCTATTGTTGGAGGTGGGCCTAGCACCCCCATTTAGTTAGGCCCATCTTAGCAAGAGCTCTCCTCGATTCGGTCAGCATAGCGTCAACCTTTGACCAAGGATCACCGACCTGGAGTCCCGCGCTCGGCTCCATCCGGAAATCCCGAGCTCCCAAAAGGCGCACCCCGGGTCCGTGCTGACACCTCGCCAAAACAGGGATGTCAAAAGGAAAGAAGGCACGTGGGAGTTGGTCGAACAGTGCACTATCCGAATAGAGGCATGGTCAGACCTCGACGTCCCACCAACCCTGCAAAATAAGCGAAGGAGGAAAAGAAACGTGGAAGGAAGTTGGCCGAACAGTATGCTATCTTACAAAAGCATGGTGCCGAGCTCATCATTACCTCTCACCTTGAGAACCGGGACACGCTTCCTAGAGCACCTTACCCGTGAAGCAGGCTGAGGGTGACGCGTGGTCCCGGAATCCGCGGAAGCAGGAAGCTACCCTCACTATATATACCCCTCGTTATGCATTAAGGAGGGGACTTTTGGGAGAAACCTCATTACCCTCTACAAAAATAGGCTCAGTCTCTCTCTCTCTCTCTCTCTCTCTCCTTTGTAACAAGGCATCGCGATTTAGAACGCCGAACTGGATTCCCATCGGAAGCAGTTCGTAAATCTAAATCGTCCGTCTCTTTTCACCATTAATATAAATAATACGGTCCCCGACCTGTTCAGCGTGATACCCGACCTGCTATAAATTGTGGTTGACTCGTTCTAATTAACGGAAATCTCACCTCTCTCTCCATAATCAACCTTTAAACAACATTAGTGATCCTCGGGATCAACACAAACTATGGTATGTAATGCACCAAGTTCTTCTACTTGTGGATTTGTCATAGTTTATGTTCCAAGCTTGAAAAAACCTGAGTAATCAATCATTTTGCAGGTGAGGAAGTTGTCACAGCTCTAGAAAGCGAAGTAGACCGGTTAGAGAAAGAGATTCAAGAGCTTGTCCCCGGAATCCAGCATGTTGACATCGAAGCACACAATCCCGTAGACCAATCTCTATGATCTGGAAAAAAACTTGCTTTTTTCAATTAAGGTCGAGTTATCGATACATTCTCTTGGCCTCAAGAAATCGAAGCCACAAGGACAGGCTGTAGTAAAAGCCTGGCCTCTTGGAGAAATAGAAAGAGTGTTATGCGGTATCTGATTAGGCAAAATTTGCTGATGGATTCTTCTCTTTCTTGTTTCTGATATAGTAGAGGACTTAAAAGTCTCATCATGAGTGTGGCTTTTAGATTCTAAAAAGGCTTGTTACTTGTAGAAACATGAAACATTGAGTTGTAATTCAGATGGATATTGTTTTATGTGTACACAAAACTAGTGTTTTGGTATTAGTCAAAACGAAAAGTCTTTGGTTTTTGTCTACTGAAACACATCATTGGCATATATTAGTTATTACTAGTTTGTCTAAAGAAATCAAACTATAATCACCAAAGTTGATTCATACATACTTTGCGAGCACACCACACTGTTTTAGAAGAAGTCGAATTGAACAAAACTTTTGTGGTGTTCAACTAACAAGTAACTTAAAGCTGCAGTTATTGAAACAGAGTTTCTCTCATTCATGGCTGAAACTGAAACTTGTAATGTGCAGCATTTAAAGGTCTGGAGTCTTTACAGGTAAATTGCAGGTCTGGAATTTTGGATAGTAATTTAAAGATAACAGATTTTTATATATACATCATATTCTACTCAATTTCAGACATATCAAAATGTTGTTATTGAGTTCTATAACATGGTTGTGAGTTTTTAGCATACAGAAGAGAAATCCATTAGGACCAAAAAAACAAACAAACTTCTTTATAATAAAATCGTTGTTGAGGTTAAACGGACCTCTTACACTTTGCAGATGGATGTAAGATGCATAAGTTGACACACAAAAAAATGTAAGATCCAAACGTAATTGATTTGCAACAAAAGCGGAGTACGATCAAGAATCGCCAGGAGGAGAGCATCCATTGCCAAACTCTCCGGAAGTAGAGCCGTCGTGTCCAGAATTGTCAGGAGGAGAGCGTCCATTGCCATATTCGCCGGAAGTAGAGCCGCCGTGGCCGGAATCTTTTGGGACGAGCGCAAAACAAAGTTTTCCTTCTCCGAATCGAAAAGACCAGACAGATAAGACGTTGCCGACCTTAAACTTGTTGGCTTTAAGCACAGCCACCCAACCACTAACAAAGACGTAAATCTAGTTTCCATTCACATTCCATTTCCTCAAATTAACGACATGCTTCTTCGACAGAGGATCCACAAGAACCACACTTAGGCCTGTTTTACGAATCTCCAAGCAATGTTCATGTATGATTATTGCCTCTTCCTCTGTCAAAAATTCCAAATTCACCATTTTGTTTAGAGGCATATGGAGACATGCTTGGCCTTTGTTGAGATCAGTCATAAACAGCTTCCTCGCTATGACCAGCTTTGGTTCGTGTCCGTTATATTCTCTCATCACGTTCACGAGCCACTCGTGCGGAGGTGGCGGAGGTGGCTGTGTCGTCTGCGTAGGTCCCACATCTAAACGACGACGAACGATTTTGAGTTTCTTGTGAGAGACGTGAATGGGAGGATGTTTTTTGCTGCATTCGGTGACGCAAGAAGAATGAGGAGATTCCGGATCCCGATTAGAGTTTTCTAGTACTCGCTCTTCCATGGACATCGAAGATGATCCCACCTCAAAACAACCAACGATTTTGCGTTTCTTAAGGCTTCTCTCTTCTTCTTGTTTGTAATTCACGCAAACAATTGATATTTGGTTTTCGATCCGCTGTGTTGCCATCGAAGACGACCGGTGACTACGATGACTTCTCTTCCTTCTTGGTACACTCTTATAGAGACTCGCATTCTCTTCGACAAGGGTCTTCTTTGATGTTGTTTCGTACTCTAACAAGGCGGTGGCAACTTCCGCCAAAATCTCTAACTTCCGGTTGTTACTATCCCTAGGTCTGAAATCAGGTTTCGAGACTCTTGTAAGTAGTGAATCGTCATAATAGCAATCAGAAGAAGACTTGGAGTTGTCTTCCTCACTAGACATAGTAACGTATTCTTGGGCGGCCAAATCACACAAAATACCTAGCATCCAATGTTTACTCGAATTTTCCATAACAATCATCAACTTTCTTCATTCTTAGTTAGTTAAAGGTTGTTGAGAATCGAAGAAAATCGAAAACCTTATAAGAAACACGAATTGAAGCAAAACAATTCTAGAAATTTTCCTAGTCCACCCAGATATAACGTGCGAGAAAGAACAACGAGACCTCTCGCCAATCAGCCTTATATATATATAGGTTAGCGTTAAATATATGATGTCATCTTTCCTTTTGTTTTTAGGGTATGAGAAAGGTAATTTTTGCCAATCACGTTATCTGATTTTTCCTTTTTGTGAAAACTGGTAATCAAAAAAATTATGTTAAATGTTGCTTGTCACACCACCAAAAAAATCATATTCCTATTTGTTTTAGAATAACTACACTACTAATTTTCTTAATATTTGTTCGTCCATTTTTTGTTTGTTTTGTTTCCTCCATTAAAAAGTACATATATATACATATTTTTTTGGAAAAAAATATATATACATATTTTAAATAACTATCATAATATTAGAACTTTGTGGGGATAATAAAATGCATTTTGCTATTATAAAGAAAAATAATTGTCAGCTACTAAATATGTTGGCTTACAATTTTTAAGAAAAGAAATATTTTGCGCTATATAGTTAGCGCGAGTTGAATTCTAGCTTAGTTTAAATGTGTGGTCATGTGCTGGCATATCTTTCGTGTAGCTGAAAATTATTTTTCTTTATTGTACATAAAGTACAGATTTTATTTCTTTAAATTTAAACCTTTTTTTAACAACTTACTTTATTAATTAAAAAATATATGATTAATACAAATAAGGCATTAGCCATGTAGGAGGAACATTATAAATTAATGACATTTCATTCACATCATATGCTTTCTTCGATAGTAAATTTGCTGCACCATTCATCTCACGATTGACATATCCCAAAGAATATTCTTCAAGCCTCATCATCTAATATCTAATGTCTACCAACACATTTCCAATCTCTGTACTTTCTTCCTGGCGATTAATTAGATTTGTTAGTTCCAAGCTATCTCCTTCAAACCAGACATTCCTCCATCCTTTCACCCAAATAATTTGCATAGCTTCTAAGAGACCGAGCGCTTCTGCTTGTAGTGATGACTGTAGTGATGACCGTAGTGTTGTTATCCGAGATAATCCAGAACAAACATGGGCTCCGGTATGGTCTCGTAATATCCAACCAATACATGTAATCTCTGATTTTGTCGAAAACTACCATCAAAATTACATTTCAACCAACCAAACGGCCGTGGTTCCCATTGATTATTGCGATCAATCCTTTCCTCTCGGCTATTAGGTAGATAAAGCTATGTTCTGGCTTTCGCATCCTTCCATTCCAATGTTTCATCCCTAGCTTTTGAAACCTCTTCTTTTGTATGTACGTTTCGGTGACTTATAACATATATTCATTCCTAGACTTCCAGAAATCTTACCTTTGTTGAATATGATATTGTTTTGGAGATGTGAATCATTGTTCGAATATTATCCTCAAGCTCTGCTTTATTTCGATCGAAGTGTAAGATACCCGCACACCTCCAAATCGAAGTTTTAACTTTTTATTGTTTTTTTCTCAAATTAAATAGATTTTATTTTTAATTACGGTTTATCTTGTTTTTTTTTTGGAAGACAATAGAAATAAAAACCTTTTGTAGGACATCTCGATTTCATAAAACTGTCATTTTGTATAATTATTTTAATTCAAACCGGTTAAAATTCACTCAAACAATTTGGTGTCAGGCTCGAACCTTAGAGCATCTTCAATGAGACACCCCCATTAAAAAGGAGAAAAATAAAAATAAAAATAAAAGAGAAAGAGTGAGATGAGTGTCTCAACACTCCCTATGGGTGTCTCACCAATGTTGAGACACTCCCTATGGATATGTCTCTTTCTTATTGGTTCAATTCTTTTTTTTAATTAAAATTTAATTATAAAACTAAATTCTATTAAATTATTAATATTATTTGGTTGACTCACCAATGCACATGCTCTTAGAATCATGCTCTTAGAATCATGACATTGCTGCAAAACTAGTCATGGAGAGTAGTAAATTGTTCAATTTGGTTTTATAAAATTATGAAACAAACAACAAATCTAGGGAAAATACGGAATAAAAACTATTCTTTATTTAATCGAATAACGTTGCAACAAAATAAAGAGCAAAACACTTAGGAGGTGTCAGTGGGAGTTGAATTTTTAATGACGGATAGAATTTTGCGATTATATTGTTATTGGTTTATAGATTCTAACATTTTTAACAGATTCAATTGTTATTCGTTTATGGATGCTAATTAATATTTTTTATAAATCTATTGTTATTGGTTTAATAATTTTTAAATTTTGTTCAAAGTCCTTTGTTATTCAAAAAGTTTGGATTTTAATGATTCTGTGATTATGTTAAAGTCTAGGGTTATTGTGATATGAATTTTTAACAATTTATAACTCACAAAACATAATTTTCAAAATACTATAAAACAATTTATATATCATTGGATTTTCAAAGTTTGTTATAAAAATATATATTTTGTGGATTGTTTAAATACACAAAACTCTATGCAAATTAAAAAAAAAAATTTTATTAATTCAACAAAACTCTATGCAAATTTCTTTATTTTAAAAATCAATCAATTCTATATAAATTCAACTCCCAACAACCCCTCTAAAATTCGTAAACCACAGACAAACCAAAAAATAGGGGTGTATTGAACTGAACATTTAAAGTGATTTGAGTTTTACTAAGATTGTATATGATGTTGATGATTTTTGGTGAATTTAAGGAATTTGTTATGATTTAATTTTAAATTTTCTGCAATCCCACATAAAACCATGGAATTTGGATCTTTATATTTTTAACTAAGAAACTCATAAATCTCCTGAAGTCATTAAAATCATAATACTTAAAATATTTCGAATTATAGTGAATTTTAAGAAACATTTACAAATCTTATATCCAATAACACTGGATTTTAAAAGACATGTTTGAATAATCTTCTTTGGCGTGCAAAGGAGGGAGGCGTAATGAAAAAATATCTAGAGGCTTTCCCGTGGATAATCTAGTATATTTGGAAGGCCAGAAATGAAGTCTCCCCCGTTGACACTCTTCAACTCGTCATCCATGAAACAGAAAATTGGAAAGTTGCACAAGTGGCCTCTCAAATAGGGGAAGAAAGTGTCACCCCACCGACCTTACCCCAAGGAGTTGAGAGAAGTGGCCCAAGACCTCGATGCCAAATAGACGCCTCATAAGCATCTGATGATGCCCTGTTTGGGGTGGTTGTGTAATCGAGTTAGAGGACGGACGAAGAACTTTCGGCGCCTTTGCGAAGGAAAGAACTTTATATTTAATACATTATTATGGGCCATGAATACCGTCCTGCAGCTAGGAGTACTAGCGATGCATTTTGAATCAGACTGCCTACAGATAGTTAAGGTGATCAATGAAGAAGAAGAATAGCCTGCTTTGGCCTCAGAAATTGATGAGTTTAATCATTTACGTTCTAGTTTTGTTTACTTTGATATTTCATTTATTTCTCGTGTTCTCAATGTCCGTGCCGATACCCTTGCAAAAGGGGCTCGAACCCGAGGTATTGTCTTTTTCCATGTATACTCTTTTATTCTGATCGGGATGGCCTCCGAGGCCACCCTATTCGAATCATCTTAATAATATATAGAGCTTTTAACGTCAAAAAAAAAAAACATGTTTGAATAACATATGATTTGTCATTTTAATTCAAATCACTCCCAAATCAATTCAGCCCCGATCTATTGCTTCTAGCTAGAGATTGCTGATTCTTCTTCATTGTCTCTGAATCAAGAAGCCACCAAAGAGGATCATAAACTTTTTGATCCCTCTAGTTGCAGTCACTTGACACCGTGTAGGATACAAGGAAAATGCCAAAACAACAACTTTCTTTAGAAGAAAATATCTGCTCCTAGGATACAAGGAAATAAGTCAATTATCTTTTATTATTCAATCATCTGTCAGGTCAAAAACAGGTTTAACCTTCACAATACCTGTAAATGTAATATTACTGTGGAAGAGGATATTAATTAATGATCAGCTCTGTCCATGATCATACTCTAAACCCAAGCACTTATCAAAGTAAAACAAACAAAAAAACAAGATCGACGAGTTCAAGATCCTGTTACAACCCAAGAATCTTGGGTGCAAGTTGCAATAAGGGCTCCAATGCGCTCGGAGCAAACTTTCTGGCAAAGAGATAGCAAACTTGAGACTGCTGATCATTGTAGATGCAGGCTTTAGCTCCCGGAAGCTTCTGGAGAAAAATTTCTGTTATATCAGCCTTGCCAAAAGTAGCTGGATGAGCACCGCCGCGTGACCAATCTGTCCATGTCAATGTCCGGTTAGCCAGAAAAATCCGATGTTTAATAGACAACATTGTAGGGAAGTAATGTTCATCAACATAACATGGAGGTTTACAAAACTCTTTGAATTTGGGATAGTAAGTTGTGTCTTGAACAATCTCAACAGCGAGTTCCCGGTTAATTTCGAACCACTGAGACCCTTTTCGCCACTGACTAAGTGTGATCTCAGGCTCCATTCCAATTCTGTATCTTCCTCTTCCATCAGGTCCTTCCTCATCAGAACAACCCATGAAACTATATCTTGATCCAGCGACATAACTATAGACAAAGCTGAAACCGCGCAGAGGAATGCATGATTCAGACAGAAGAACAAACCATTCGTTAGAGATATCGAGCATCGCGTTAGCCAGAAGCCTCCTTTCAGCTTCACACATACTCATCTCTCCCCATGCCACAGCCTATAATTTAGTGAAATTCACATGTGTGAGGAACTCTAGAAGCAAACACTAAAATAGTGTTAATAAGCGTTTTGTCTGAAACATCAATGACAGTACCTGACTTGGGATATATCTTCTGTAAAACACAGATGACCTCGAAAAATCCGATTTGTAATTAGGCAATGCATGAACATAGATTGAGTAAAGACCCTCATGTCCCTTAAAGAACATCTCCCAAAGTGGAGCAAATGGTAAAGGCCCTTTGGTGAGAAACATGAAGGCAAGTTTAGGAACCCGTTTAAACGGATATACATTTCTCCGTGGCTCCATCGAAGCGCGCCAAAGCAATTCACTGTCATTCATTGTGTGCCAAACATTCAAAGGAGGCCTAATTAAGCTCTCTAAAGTAACAGTCCCATGATCATTCATAGAGATCAAAGTGGTTGGAGCCACAGGAGCCAAATGTTGAATCTTCAAGAACTTGTTCATGTGTATACCAACAACCGAGATCCCAAGAGTAAAAACAAGGAACAATAACAAAATCTGAAGAAGACGCATCGACAAAAGAGCCCTTGATTGGTTTGTGAGCCTCGATTTAGGGATTGATGCAGCATTATCTGTAACCCCTTCCTCCATTTCCATCACTTTCATCTAAAAGCTCCCAACTTTCTCAGCTATATCACCAAAATGCATACACACAATGAAAACTTTCGGAAATCACTGTTTTAGTGAGGCTAATTAGTGTGAAGAGAAAACAGAGGTTTACACAAAAAGTTCTTCTTTTTATAGAAACCCAGAAAAGAAGATTGGGATGTTGAAAGAAGTAAAGATTCAAAAGAAAGAGAGACGTTTTCTTTTACGAATTTGATTCTTAAAAAATTGAAACTTTGAATCTAGAAACGTACCGGAAGAAGAAGAAAGAAAGACAAAATTCGGATCGTTCTCAGTCACACATTAGAGAGTAAACTCTCGAATTTGAACGTCTGATTTTGATTATGCTTCGACAATGTTTGTCTGATGAACATTGTGAGAATTATCTGAAAACTCTCATATGAAGCATAAACCTAGGAGTTACAAAACATTGGCATCCTCTGTTAATTTGACGCTTTCAGCTTTTAGTTTTGCATTGAAACAGTAATTAAGAAATATAAATAAACGTAATAGAATGATGAAACTGTTAATACATTTAATACTCGACTCTCAGTACACTGGCCGAATCACTTTTTCTTTTTGCATTAAAGTTCTTACATTTCTTCGATTCTGCAAAGCCATCAGATTCTTTAATAGAATCTTGACATTGCATAACATTTTATTGATCTTTACATGGAACTATGGAAGCCTCTGTTAAAAAAAATGACATTTTCGACGAGTAGGGGAGATGAAGAATAGAGAGCAAATGTTGCCATCAAAGTTCATCTTTTTTGTAACTCTTATTCGGGGATGAAGTTTTCGAGTCAAGAAGATATCTGGTGGCCAAGGAAGCATGAATGGAAGCTCCATAAGGTAGTAACTCTTCATTAACTTCAAAATACGGTGAGTGAGGGCTCGCCATTGGTGAATGAGCTTCGTTTTGCATTCCAAGAAAGCTGAAATGTCCCGGCATTGTTTCTTGGTAGAAAGAGAAATCCTCTGATCCCATCAATGGTTGCATCTCGACGTAATTCTCAATCCCTAACATATCGCCTGAAACGTTTTTGAAAAATAGGTGCAAGCCTTTGTCGTTTACAGTTGGTGGGAAAAAAGGTTTCACCTCTTGAAGAAAATCCACTGTAGCATTACACATATGCACGCTCGCTTGCCTTGTGATAACCTGAAACATTTGATTCGCAAGAGAGTTTAAAATTTTGATCTTGAGAGGATGACAAACGTCTCAAACTACACATCAGCGTGCAAAGTTACTGACCTGCTCAATTCTTTTCTTGAGTTGCTTAAAGCTTTTAGTTGAAAAAGCTCGGAATGTACCACCAATAGTAACAGAGTCTGGAATCACATTAAAAGCACCACCGCCTTCAAATTTCGCAACTGTAACTACCTGCAAACACTCGCATACATCAACATATTCCATGTAGAGACACTCGAAAAAGCCAAAGATTATATTTATACCTGCGAGTCTAAAGGATCTGCCTCTCGTGAAACGAGGTGTTGTAAGCTAACAATAACATTTGAAGCTGCCAATATCGGATCTATGGCGTGCTGAGGAAGAGCTGCGTGACCTCCTTTCCCGCTTATCTTAGCTTCGAAAAAGCCACTACCAGCCAACAATGGACCTTCTCTCGAGCTCACTTGACCTAATCCCAACTGATTTGAAACATGTAATCCAAAGATTGCACTCACATTCTCCAATACTCCAGCCTCCACGATTTTCTTTGCACCTCCTCCTCCTTCCTCAGCTGGTTGAAAAACTAGAATCACTGTACCCTAAGATGGTCCAAGAAATGTACAAGAATCCAGAGATCAGGATGCTTCCAAAGATTCAAATTTTAAAAAGTTTGATCTGGAAAAATCCAGTTCACCACTAGTAAACCTGTAGTTCATCTTGGTGTTCTTTGAGCAACTTCGCAGCACCGAGGAGCATCGTAGTGTGAGCGTCATGTCCACAAGCGTGCATCTTCCCCGGAATCTTACTCTTGTGTTTCCATTCCACCATTTCCTACACAATCCAACATAACTTTTCCAATAAGAATCCACCCAAAATAGAGCAACATTTCTCATAATTCCACCAACAATTCAACAAATGGCAAATCACATAAGAAACCAGATCCATAAGTCAAACGAAGAAGAAACAAAAAAGAGCATTTTGCTAGAAACATGTCCTAGTTCCAAAGAAGATAAAAAAACCATAAAAAGCAGTTTAAACTCAAGAGAAAAACAATGATAGATCCCACAGAGAAACCAAACTCAACAAATCTTCCACTAAATTATAGTGATTTGCGGAAAAGACAGAACAAATGTCCCTCCCTCTTTTTGAGTACCCAAAACTAGTGAAAAAACCCACACTGTTCCAGAAAGAAGAAGTGAGAAGAAGTCAAACCCATTTTTTTTACTCTCATCCAAATTTAAAAACTGAAATCAGATACCTGCATAGGAAGTGCATCCATATCTGCCCTCAACGCAACAAAAGGGGCTTGACCAGTTCCAACATATCCAATAACACCAGTTACAGCAACTGGATACTTGTAAGACACACCCATCTTCTCCAATTCTGTCCTAACGAGCTTAGATGTCTCTACTTCCTCGTAACCCAATTCTGGGTTCTCGTGGATTTTCCTTCTGATTCCAACCATCCAATCGAAAAAATCATCTCTTTTAGCCAAAGCAAGAAACTTTGAAGGGATTTGAGAAAACCCATTCGAGGTTAAGGAAGAGGAAGGTGAAATCAGACACGAATTGAGTAAGTGAAGCATCAAAACAAAAGAAACCCATTTGAAGAAACTCATGGCGATTAATCGATCGATGAGATCGAAGAGAGTTCTCTGCGTGATGATGAAGCAGGGAAACAGGAAGCAGAAAGCGGTATTTAAACCCAAAACAGCGACACATTCTGATCCAAAATTGAACATAATGTCATAGAAAGTATTATGATCCAAACTAATTAATTTATAAACATTATAAGATAAATTTATAAGGAGAATTGGTGCTTTCCGGAGCTGACACATGTATTCCTCATATTGGTTTTTTTTTAATTTTTTATATTTTTTTTTAAATTAATTGTATATTAAAAATTAATTGGCAATTAATAAATTGATACATAACTCTTATATATTATTTAACGTTATGAACTTATGAGATATGATTTCTAACATGCATTTTCAATATGTTGGCTCGTCTTATTATTGAATCAATTTCAAGTTCGATCGACACAATCAATAATAATGCAGAGCATCATGAAACCGAAGAAAATCATGAAATTCCTATCAACTACATCCATAATGGAAAGATATGGAATCGGAATAAAATTCCGCAGCAACTTTCCGTCAGTCACTGCATGGTTAACAGAACAGCCGATGAAAACGCCGTCGATCAATTCTGTGACTTGAACGGCAAGAATTGGTCGCAGACGTGATTGGATTTTGCGTCAGCGAAAAATAAATTCGCGTCGGCGTCATTGCAAAGCCGGCGAGAGGAGGGAAGTGAGAGAGGGTGATAGAGAGAGTGTTTGAGGTGAGAGAGAAGTGCGTGTGTGGAAAGGTCACCAGGACGCGTGAAGAGGCATCCTTTCTGGATTTTTTTCCAGTTTTTTTTAAAAAACAATTATTTCAAGTCAAAGGGAGAGAGGCGATCATGTCGGATCCAAGAAAAGTGCGACTTCAGGCCCGTTGGACCTGACCGGAGGGATTTGAGGTCTAACTCCGCTGGCGTGCATTTTTCGGCGCCGCTCGGTAGCGTATACTCGAAGAAGAGCCAGAAAAGGAAGAAGCGCCTTTCCTGGCACCCGATTTTTGGAGAGAGGAAGCAACGGCTCTGAGTTATTTCGGTGTCGAATTTCGTCGTGGTTCTAAGAGAAAAAACACCGTGAGACCCGACGGGAGCATCGGCATTATCGTCGAAGCTGCATTAACAGCTGCCGAAGTGAAGGCAAGTGGCGGAAGCGAGAACAATTTACAGTGGGTATTGGGGAAAGTAGGAGAGGACATAGTGCAATTAGCGGTTTAAGAGAAGCAATGATGGCTTCTGGCTGGGATCTACGACGTTTTCAATGGACCTGACACTCCAAAATTTCTGATGGCTAATTTTTACCGTAATATTCATAGTGAATTAAAAAAAAATCCGCACGTAACGCGGATGCTCTCGTAGTGAACAATAAAGTTTGACAGAGTGCATTTTCACTTTTCATGTACTGATTTTCAAAATGTTTCTTTTTTTGTTTGGAGAATCGTTTCTTTTTCATTTTCAATTTCAGTTTCATTTTAGGCAATTGTGACACGTGAAAATGAACAGAAGAAAGAATGGTTCTAATTGAATTTGTTGTTGATACAAACAGCTAGAAACACACATGTAGAACGTGTTTTATTGATTCTATTGGGATTTTTCTTTTTTTATCAGACTATTTTAAATCGTATATTGCAGAATATTCAGTTTGATGATATTTGATGACACGATGTTGTAGGTGATCTCCACTAGATTAACTTTTTACAACAAACAAAAGCAAAAATCAAATGTACAAATCGAAAAAAATAGAACCAACACATAGAGTTGAGTTTGCTTTTCCATTGCTGATCTATAAAGACCAAAAGTTTTCATCTTTAAGAACAAAAGTTTTCATCTTTTAAGAAGAAAAGCTTTCATCTTTTTATTCTCTCTTTTAAGATTTAAGAGTTACCAAAATGTTTGTAGGGAACTGAGACTCAATGATAAACACAGAGCAAGAAAAGAAAAGACTTTCTTCTTCATCGACAAGAACTTGAGTAAAAAAACAAACAATTCGAGTTAACCTGAAACAAGCACATTCTCTCTAAAGCAGTAATCTCATCTCTCCAACCTAATCTTCAGTTTTACACCTCAACCACTAACTAATGCTATATTTACATTTGCTCACTTGCAACTTCTCTTTCTCTCTCTGTATCTCTCTACCCATTTTTGCCTCAAAAGTCTCAGTCTTTGTACCCAAAACAGCAAAACCCATCAGTGATGGCTTCTCCTAAAGCAGTCTATTTTCATCTCAGTTTATGCTTCAAAGCTCAGGCAGATCGATGAAGGGAAAACAAACAAAAAAACATAAAGCCAGCCAAAAGTTCCTCTATCTCTCTCAGGTTGTGGCTGCAGATGGCAATGCTCGGTGTTGCGTTTGTCTTGCTGAGCCTTTCAACACTTCGTTTATCCTACTGAAGACTACTTTCAATGGTATACAAGCTACAACAGTTTCCTTTGCCTTTTCTGTTGTCTGCTTCTTGCTTCTTTCCGTCAGCCTCTGGCTCGTTAGAGTAGAGAGCCGCCTTGTTTTTTTTGATAGGGAAGACGGTTTCTTCTTTGACTTCGATGACTTTTGTAAAGCACCATGTGATTTCCTCTTCTTGCCCTTCTTTTTGGACAATGACTTCGCCTTCACAACAACTTGAGACATCACCATACCGTTGCAGTAGCCTTCTTCCAAAACTTCAACAGTTAAAGGATGACCAACAATAGCTTTACCATTCAATTCACTCATACGAGAAACCAGCGGAACATTGCAGGGTTTGTTATAGTTGGCTTTTACCTCAATCCTCACCTCGTGCAGCGTAGAAAGAAGCAGAGGACTGTTGTTATTAGCTTCTTCACCGTACACATTTCTTCTCGCTTCTTGTTTCTTACTCATCTGCCTCGAGTTCCTCTTTCCTTTTAGCTGCCACTTAGAAGTGTTCTTCTCAATCCCGTTCAAATTACAATGGACAAGTTGCGTAGCTGGTGGATTTGTACAAGCAGATCCATTATTTACCTCTTCCTTAACAAACACATCATGGCTACTACGACCACGCCGCCTTGTCAAACCAGAAACAGTGCAAGCTGCCGGAAAACCTAAAATAACAATGGAGGTCAGAATATATGACACTGTTCACAAACCAAAACAGAGGCAAATGATTTAAGAGATCAAACCTTTGGATCCTAAGATGGTGGAGAAAACACAATAATAGCAGATAATGAATGCAGAAGTAAGTTAGTCGTAAAACAAGTCAAGACCAAAAATAAACAGAAATCAATTTAGCTATAACACAAGTCAAACATTAGGAAACATCAACGATTAAGAAACACCAAAGCTATTTAGGTTTCGCCAGGCGATTTCTTCAGAGAATAGTCATATAACATCTTTAATCTATGATGTGACAGAATCAACTTGATGACAATAGCAAGCTTTTGTTTCTTTACTTCCCAGAAGAGGAGACATGCAGATTCTTGCAGCTAAAGCAACCAAAACAATGGAAAAACATAAACAAACACTTAAGAGAGGTTACCACTTATACCTGCCGAGTGTTTTCCTTCTCCAGTTAGTGGAACATCATATAATTGGTCAAAAGAATCATCCTCCGCCGAAACTGATACACTGGATATTTCACTGTCTTTTGCCTTGTTGTTATGGGAGGCTCCAACAACATTTTCAGAAGCATTTTCGCATGAAATCCCAGTGCTGTCTGAGTTATTGTTGATTACAACAGATACACTTTTCATGGATTCGACAGACTCTATTCCCGATACTTTGCTGTCATAAATCCCTTGACATTCAGATGTGACAAGCTGGTCACAGGTAACAGGGACACAGACCATAGCTGTACTCTCTAACACCTTTGTCAACTGCCGGCGTCGGTTTTTCCTTTTAGAGCACTCATTAGCAATTATGATTTGTGACCTTTTTCTTTTTAGTGACAACGGGGAGCATACCTTGTTCCCATTGGCAACAATATTTCCATTCGACATTGAATCACTGAGGTTTACATGACTGATCAAACCCATTTCTTGCCTATGCTCGACAATAGCACCGATATGTTCTTTCCCAATATCCTCAAGCCCTCTCATTCGCTTGATTCCTTCAGTTCCATCATCTTCTGAGTCATTCGGCGTTCTTCTTCTCTTTGGCTGCACCTTCAAAGCTCCAACGTTATTAATTTCTTGGGAAGACATACTGGATTGCAATTGCTCCGGCCCTGAATCCAATTCATCTTCAGCCTCTCCTTCATCAGCTGAGTCTGAATTGCCAGAAACCCACCTTTTAGGATCCTCCTCACCGGATGAACTACACAGATTATCGTCTGGATGATCTTCTTTTGCAAAATGTGCATTCTCAATCTCGAGAGCATTGTTAATGGCATCTTCTCGGCGAGTACACCTGACAGTCTTTTTATTACTAGAACTCGCAGCAGCAGCAGCAGCAGCCTTTGCTTTCTCAATGAAATCATCATACTCTCCACAACGAAACGCCTTCACCATCTTGGACTTTTCAAGAATATACCATTCCCTGAAGTCATGAAGACAAAAACTTTTCTATTAATCCTCCGGTTTCTATTAATCTGCCGTAATGGCAAAACCAAGAGCACTAGACTGAGATTGTGGAAAAGAGTAGACTCACACGCTAACATCGTCACGACCAAGAAGCTTTATTGGAGTGCCGATTTTTGGAGAGTTTTCAGGGACTTGGTCATGAACCAGAGTCTGTCCGGGCCACCAAGACCCGTTACGGCGGCGAACCCAGACCAATCTTCCTACCGACGCATTAATGGCCTTCAAGTTCTGGTCATCACTACTCTCCATTGCAAAAAACGCCCAAAAAGAACACAAGCAAGAAAAAGATAGGGAGAGGGGAAAAAAGCAAAACCCAGAGACGGAAGTGGCAAAATACTTTCCAACTGACCTAAAAAAAATCAAAACTTTATAATTTTGAAAATCTCAGTGAAGTTACTCTCTTTCATTAGACAAAAGCTTGCCCCTTCCTTGAATCCTGCAACCAACAAAAATCAGTGGAAAACCTTAAAGACCCCAACATGCAACCACAAGCGCTCAACTTATAAACCTGTTGAAGATAAAAAAAATGCGAAGCTGGTTAAAAAGCGTTTCTTTAGAGAGAGAGAGAGCAAGAGATCTGGGAAGAAAAGCCTTACCAGAGATCCAGATACTTGTTTGGCTACTCTGCGGCGTTTCTTCTCTATGTAGAGGAGGTTTCTATTTGTCTATCAATCAAGAACATTCCGACCGCATTCTTCTTTGGGATTTTGCTCCGGCGGTTTGGAGAAGAAACGCAGCGACTGTAAGAAAAGGGTTGGAGAGAGAGAAAGGGCTTGTTTTGGATGGAGAGAGGGAGAGAGAAGGGGAGGTCAAAAAAGCACATCCAAGGTGAGAGAGAGAGAGACTCTAACTACAGAAGTGAACGACGCCGTTTTCGGGAGCTTTTGTCCTCTCCTTTAGGTTATCTCTCGTTACGTCACTCCTCTGGGCTCTGGCCACGAGGCAAACTGTGAGTTCTATATTCAGACATATAAGAGGTGTCAAATTTGGTAATAAGACCATCTACATCAGGGGTTCTTAGAGGAGGGGTTCTTAAAATTTTATAATGACAAATAATAATAAATATTATAGGGGTTCTTAACTTTGAAAAAAAAGGTTCTTAAAGTTCTTATTTAAGAACTTTTTTAGAGGTTCTTAGCATGAGGTTCTTAAAATTTATAATTAAAATATTGGTAAGAACCCCATGAAAGATTCTACCATTGGTGATGCTCTAATGGCTGCGAGTCCGATCAAAATCCCTTCCAAAGTTTTACAATTTCTTCGTTTAACATCAAACCCTTTTCCAAATTTTCATAATTTATTTGTTTAACAATCAAAATCTACACAAACTGTGTGAGGTTCTTGGAAATGGAATGGTCTCTAACTGTACCAATCCAAGAACAAGACGGAGAAAGTAAGGACGAAGAAAAACAGCAAGAGAAAGGTTCTGCTGCTGCTGTTACGTTGGATTGCTTGAGAAAGCTCTTTGTTTCCAAGCTCCACGTTGTTTGTTGCCTCAACCGCCTGCATTTTAGTGTCAAGCTGAGTGAGAAAAGGGCCCTAAAAGGCACATACACACACAAAGAGAGAAGAACCAAATCGTGGAATTGATTAAACAAGTCTGAAGTCAGCCATAAGCTGTAGGAAAACCCCAAAACCCGATCAACTAAAGTACTGGGAATGACATTGACACATCCAAATGGGGGGGTTTTAGAAACTTTGCATAGCTGAAAACAGTAATAGTTCCATTTCCTTCCACTAACATGAAGAGTAATTCAAATTGGACCAATCGAAGTTTACCTACTCTAGCTGAATACCACAAGGAAAGGTATTGAATCTATCTAAATATGAGCTAGCAAAGAGAAGCATTCTGCCTAAAGAGCAGGGATAGCGTAACAAAACAAGGCGTTGACATGAAAGCTTGAGAGGAGTTACTAAGTCCTAACCTGGTCATATAGTAACTCTATCTGCTGGGCTTGTTGCAGAACATGAGTTGCCATCAAGTGGTTCAATGCAGACATCTCCACCATCTTAGTCTCCGTCTTCTTAGCACCATCTAAAAGATTACTTAGCTCTACCTGCAAAAATTACAAAATTCAAGATTTAGCATAAGTAAAAAACTCATGCAAGTTTTTCGAAAACCGTCTTGTTACCTGAAGGGCTTGTGTTTCATCGTCTAAAAGTTGCTGTTGTACTCTACGAGGCTGGGCCTGAATTTCATCTGGTTCTATGGACTCCGGATTTGCCAGAGTTGCGTTAACTGGAGTAGCTTCCTTTGCGACCCTCTTAGGTTTTCTTCTCGGCATAGCTCGGTTAATAATATCTTGGAAACGAGTAGCTCTAAGCTGGTCAAACTGTGCAGTGACTGAATGAAGTTTCTCACTCAGAATCAAAACCTGCATACATAAAGTAACATTACGTCTACACATCTAGATACTTTGAAGTTTGAATCCAAAGTGAAAAAGAAAAAAACAAAGTTGGGTTACTACATTGGTGCATATCATACCACTCCATGTTTATGTGCTATAGTATCAGCATTGAAGTTATCCGCTGCGAGGCCAAGCCATCCTTTGGAGTTTGATTCTTCATTTCTAATACTGTTTTTGAGAATATCAATCTGCTCTTTGCAAGCTTTGATAAAAGCAGTAATCTGCAAAAAAAGAGTTTTGATGATATTACACAACACATAAGTAGACAAAGTTCCCGATCAAACAACACAGGAGGTATAAAAATGTAAGATCCGAGTTCGTCAGTGCCACAATATAGTAATTCCTTGGCTATATAAGATTAATAAACATTCATCTTCCTAAGTTTTCTCAATGTGAGATACAACATCTCTGAAGAACCCATAGTTCCATATGCTAAATGTCAAGCGTAGATTTATGGAATCATATACTAGAGGCAAGCCTGGCTCAGATTACTTACTTCTTGTTCAATGCTATCCTTTTCCTGTTCTGTAGTCCGATGCATATCAACATAATCCTTTCGATGCTTCAACATAAACTGATCCAACTCCTTGATGCTTTCCAGCTAAATCAAGCATTCATACACAGTTGGTACCAACACCACAAAATAATCATTCCATAATGCAACTAAGGTTACCGTTTTGAAAGCAGCTTTCGTGAAAGGCGATCTCTCCTTTGGCTTATGTATAATGAAAGACGCCATTGTCGATGCCACTTTAGACTGCCACACAATGTAAACAAATCAGATGATTCTCAAAGAATACGATCTAGGAAACAACAACCCCCAAAACCCTTGGGAATGATCAAAATTGAAAAAGAAAAAAACCCAGCAATTTCTCATAAAATCCGGGACATATAGCTTCGATCAAACGAGGTTCAAGATGAAAAAGGGACACGCACCTCGTTATAGCCATTAGAAACAGCGGCTTTCCGAACAGAATCCTTGAAATCCTCCGTCCTGTCTCTGAATCTCGACATCTTGTACAGAAATTCAGATCGATCAGTGCTTCTTCCGTATCCGTTTCTATCAATCAGTCAATAGAATTAGAACCACACTTTCCTTAAAAAGATGGGTTTTTCCTCCGGCGAGTCGGAGAAGAAACGCAAGCGGAATCGAAGAAGAAGGATCTCAGCCTGAGAGGAGAAGCTAGGAGAGAGAAAGGTCTTTCCTTTTTTTCAGTTTCAGTTTCAGTTTTTGTAAACAAACAAAAAAGAGCACATTCAAGTGTGAGAAACGACACCGTTTTTGGGGATCTTAAAGTTCTCTCCTTTTGTCCTTGACCGTCTTCATTGAATTACATAGTTAAAAGGTTTCTTGTTCCTAGTTTCACTAATTATTTATCTCCAAGATTCACTCAATTTTCTTTCACCTTAAACCAAGAAACGCAATCAAGCCTCTCCTTTTTCTGGAAGATTATCTTTAAAATATTAGGAACAATCTGATCTTTATTGGACACACACGAGAAGAGAATTCTATTATACACATGAAAACATGTAATGATTCAAGTCTCAAAGCCCCTCAACAAATACGAGTTCGCATGTGGGTGAAGCTCGGGAAGAAAGTGTCAACTCCTTGATCATCTTAAGGTTTGGAACATCATGCTCCACTGTATCAGCGAAGATTGTTGCCCTCTTCAAACGACGGGCGTTCTTCAAGATATAAACCGCGATATCTCTATCTTGAGGTCTCCCAAAGTATTGTGACCAGTTGAAAATTTCTAGACTCGAGAACATGCATTCAGGAACAGAACTCGGTTGATTCCAGCAAACCATACTATTAGTCTTTAAATCCCCATGTAACTAAAGACCAAGCAGAAGAATTAGATTAAAACGATACTGGTCGTCATCAGATAAACATAAAAAAATTACAGTTTATTGAAGAAACTTACATCTAGTAAAGAGATGTCTAACACTCGTAAGTTAGGAGAATCTTTGAGCAACTGGGCAAGGAGATTCGACGAGTCATCTTTGCACACACATAGCTCCAGATGTTCAAGCTGGTCGAAAACAAAACCATCACCATACACATCCTGCCAACGATATTTTTTAAACAGTATATTAGTAAAGGAATCTATAAAAAAAGATTCAAGACTTGCAACTGATAAATGAAAACTAATTACCTCTGAACATATTGTAAGATGCTTGACAGATGTGATTGATCCAATAACATTTTTGAGAGCAAAGGATACAACATCGACATGTGCTTCCTTGAGCTTAGGCATATTCTTGAACAAACATGGACTCTCATTCCAATCCTCAAGTTTAAGATATTTCAAAGAAGGAGTATCTATCTCATACCCATCTACTAAATAGCAACGTTGATGTATAAAGAGTGATAACTTCTGCAAAGACGGGAAGATAACAGTGAAGTTTTGCATATTTTCATCCTCACAAAAACTCACCTCTAGATCTTCAAGAACAGGACATATAGATAAAAGCACTTGAAAGGATTCTTCATCTGCGTATGTCACACTTTCAAGTTCCAAAGTTTTCAAAGAGGAAAGACAAGCCAAAGAGGGAACATCCTTGAGAGTCACGTATCTGAGTTTCAAGATCACGAGCGATTCGCAGGTAAACAAGCTGCTCGGAAACATGTTTTCATTATTATCTGAAGAATAAGAAATTTCCAGCTCACGGAGATGGCGAGAGACTGCAAATTCAACCCACAGTTTGATATCTTCAGGTTCCCTCGACTCGTATAACTCAAGACGCAAGCTTTCTATGACCGGAGCTCTATGTAATGGCAGATTCTTGGCAATAAAATCCCCAAGTACAAGCAGTGATTTATCTCTATCACGGTACTCAAGTTTAGGTAACCACATCCAAAGAAACTTCCATCGCTTAGACAAAATGCTCGTGGATACAGCAACCTTTGTTGGAACAAACGATAATATCCTCACCAACAAATCATCAGGCAATCCACTGAATTTGTCCATATCTTACAAATTCAAGAAAACAAGACCATAAGACTCATAAAATTCGGGACAAATAGCTTCGATCGAACGAGATTCAAGATGAAAAAGGACACGCGCCTCGTTAATAGGCATTAGAAACAGCGGCTTTCCGAACAGAATCCTTGAAATCCTCCGTCCTGTCTCTGAATCTCGACATCTTGTACAGAAATTCAGATCTATCAGTGCTTCTTCCGTATCCGATTCAGAATTGAAACCACACTTTCTTTGGATTGTAAAAGAAGGGTTTTTCCTCCGGCGACTCAGGAGAAGAAACGCAAGCGGAATCGAAGAAGAGTGTCTCAGGAGAGGATCGGAGAGGAGAAGCGAGGAGAGAGAAAGGTCTTTCCTTTTTTTTCAGTTTTGTAAAAAAGAGCACTTTTAAGTGTGAGTCTCTCTCTCTATATCTGCAGAATAGAAGAAATAAACGACACCGTTTTTGGGGATCTTAAAGTTCTCTGCTTTAGCCTTTAGGTCAATCTTTCGTTAACGTCGCTCTTGGACACGAGGCGACTCACCGTGGAGTTGGATATTCAGATAATCTCTAAGCTTCCCACGACAAAGGTGTCAAATTTGGTCATCATGACGGGTGAGTTCGATCAAACCCTTTGCAAAAGTTTCATAATTTCTTCGTTTAACATCGAATCTTTACCCCAAGCTTCATCATTATGTATCTGTGAATCCTTGGGAGAGCAATTAGATTCCGCTTCATCTCGATTTCTGTTAAAATGATTTTGGTGGGTGTCTTTTTGTAGATTATAAGCAGGAACAGGAGATGGAGATTGAAGCTCTTGAATCTATACTTGCGGATGAATTTAAAGGTATTTATTGTTTTCTCTTAAGATTTTAGTTTCCTTGTCTGTTCATCGTCGTTGAGCTGATGGGAGCATTTACTACTGTATTGTGGCAGAAATTCATTCTAGTGAAAGTGGGCTTAATACTTCAAACCGATGCTTTCAGATAACAGTGACTCCTCAGGTATATTAGAACATCATTCATCTCTTTTTCTTCAGTTCCTTCATTACTTAGTTTCTCAATTTACTGTATCAGCTTATTTCGGCAGTTTTACAAGCTGTATGTGATTTGTGAAACGCTTATTATGTATAGTGAATGTATCTATCTGTTTCAGCAATTTGCTATTCTTCTGATCCTCTACTTCTTCTATTGTCTCAATAGGATGATGAACTAGAGGAGTCATCAATCCCACCAGGTTACTACTCTTTAAGAAGATATCTTGTTATAACATATGCCTCTCCTGTGTTTTCTCAGTCTTGGAGCTCTCAATTTGTCTTGCAGTTCAGCTGGGTTTGGTTTTCTCGCACACTGAAAATTACCCGGACGAGGTTCCACTTTTGGATGTTAAAAGGTAATTCTAGGTTTAACCATTTTTTATCAAGCTAAAACAGATATATGATGATGACACTCATGTGGGTAGAGTGTTCGTCCAGTATTCGAGGAATTCATGTAAGTGACCTCACCATCTTAAAAGAGAAGCTTGAACAAGAGGTACAATCTCTCTTACAACGTTATAGTTTGTTATAAATTTTTTTGCCTGGAGAGGAAAACTGGAAAGTCTCTGGTCAATGACTTCCTAAATCACAATCTTCTGTGCTATTAAAAGAAACACAAAAATTATTCAATTCAGTTTTTCATGAGCGGGTTATCATTAGAACTAAGAACATCATGATAACGTTTTCACAGGCAGCTGAAAATCTTGGTATGGCCATGATCTATACATTGGTCTCATCAGCAAAGGACTGGTTGTCTGAACACTATGGGCAAGATGATGGAGCTGACTTTGCCGAGGAAGAAGCTGCCAAAGAGGATGAGGTATTGTTGTCTGCTCAGTATTTCAGATGTATACACTGCAAAGCACCTTGAGGCTTGCTTCCATGATATAGGCTTCTGTTTTGTTCACAATACTTTCTTCTCTTCTTGTCTAAATTTCTTGATACAGGTAATTGTTCCTCATGGAGAACCGGTTACGCTGGAGACATTTTTGGCATGGAGAGAGAGATATGAGGCAGAGCTTGCACTTGAGCGAGCCAAGTGAGTAACTTTTCCTGCAAATTCTTGTTCCCTTGCTCTTATACACCAATGAACGGGCATTGTTATTGGCTTCCGGAGCTATTAATATTTTATCTGTGGCCGTGTATGAACTTCCAAGGCTGATGCCGGAGTCTGCTCTTACGGCACCTAAGGAGAAAAAGCTTACAGGAAGACAGTGGTTCGAGAGTGGCAGAGCGGTATTTCTCGGTCTTGCTAACTAATTAGCGCAGATTCATCAGAATCTTGTTGCAACTTCTTTTTCTAAACAAATTCTGTAGTTAACATCTGTCTTGTGCCATTTTCAGAGAGGAACAGTGGTCACTGCTGATCAAGAATCTGAGGAGGAAGATGATGAAGACATTGACTTTGAAGACGAAGACTTTGAAGGTAAAATGGTCTTTCTGTTTGGTTTACACGCTGCCATCCCACATAAACAAGCAATGGTTCTCAAGGATCACATTCGTTTATTTGATATACAGATGACGAAGAAGACATGCTTGAGCACTATTTGGCTGAGAAATCTGATTCTTCCGCTCCCATATCAAGGGCCTGAAGCTAGAGACCCTTAGATAATGATTATTAAAGTTCTTTTCTGGGTAGAGATCATGATGCAAGAGACTGGCCTTACATTAAGCAGCATCCAGTCTCCATATCCTCAGTTTTCCCAGCTTTGATCAGCTCAAGAGTTACCTCGAGAGTTGCCCATATGTCTTTATCTCTTATATCAGAACAATTTGTGAGAGAATGCCAATGATTTTGTAACTTTTTGTTTAGGATCAGCGCAAAGCAGATCTCTCAGTAAAATCTTATTAGACAAGTTGAATCTTTTTTAGAAACCCTTGTTGAAGCTCTGAGCCATCAGTATGTTCGAGTTAATACTTATGAAGTCAGAGAACATATAAAGCAATGGAAAGCTGTGTTTATAGCTGATGAATATTAATGCTATCAAAGTATGTAATTTCTAAATAGTGACATACGTTGCATCTAATATGTTACAGAGAGTCCAATATGCTTTTCTTCATTTAATAGCTAAACACAACCTTGGTCGGTCATAGCTTGAGCTATGTTCAAAAATGCTGCAATTGTTGCTCCGTAGAGAAGTGCCCTAGAAAAGATGAAAAAACATTTCTTAGTAAAAACTTTGACCAAAATCATTCGGATTCACGGTAGTACAGAGTATCACTGACCAACATAGTAAAGTGACTTGTGGGTTTATGATGAGGAGAAAAAACTTACTCAGGACTTTCTTTCTGATAACCGAAATCATTTGCTGCTTTAAGAGCTTTCTCATAAGTCTGCTTCAGTGCTTCCTGTCAATACCAGGACAATTATCTTAATAGGCAAATTACCACAGGCCAAAACTGCGAAATTCCAAATGGAATGTGAGAGATGTTACCTGTAACCTAGACTCGAAATCTTCTGCTGACCATTGCATTGAGTTAGATTCACGGAGTACTTCGATTTCTCCGGCAGCAACCTTCAACATAATTATACAATTTAGCTATCATCATTTAGATAATCTAAGAACTTTTTATGTGCTTTAGGTTCATATTCCGCATATACAAAACAAACGAAAATAAAAGGATGGGAGAGAATTCCTCTCCAATGCCTTGTGTCATAATTTAATGATGGAAGAGACTAATAAAGCATAGGCTAAATTGTAATGTTGATGTAAAGATGAGTTAAATAAGAACTCACTCCTCCAGCTCCAGCAGCAATGGCAGGAGCAATCAGAACATTTGCCTTTCTGAAAACATCAACTGCTTCAGCTGTACACGGCATGTTTGAACCTGCAGAAAAACACATCCATACTACTTATTAGAATAAGGTGCATAAAAGAAATTTAAAGCACAAATGCTCCGAAAATTATTTGCTCAAATATAAGAAATCTCTACCTTCTACCAGTAAGCGACAGCCTGCATTGACCAGATTAATCGCATCTGCTTGATCAACTTCATTCTGGGAGGCACAAGGAAACGCCACATCACATCTTTCATTCCACGGCTTTACTTCATCAAAGTACTTCGCCCTTGCATAGGTCTTGGAATAGTCTCTGCATACCAGATGCGTGCACAGTTGGAACCTATATAATTTTAGCCAAGTGACAAATACCATAATATTGTGGCAAAGTATATACCTCAGACTTCTCTGTTGGGATTTTATATCTCTCAAGAATGCAAGTTTCATATAATCAAATCCGTCGTCGTCCACCAAGTATCCCTTTGAATCTGCAAAAATTTGAGACCTCTAAGGCCTGGCCTTGTAAAAAATAACAAAACATATAACCCACGCCTAACTGTTCATCTGGAAAACCAGGCCTTCTATCGACTCTGAGCTCAACTAAGAGCCACCTTATTGAACAATGAGATACTGAAAACAACAAAAAAGGCAGAAAAGCTACACACTTTGCTTGCTTTGACTCTGAAATGATAAGGTGAGTGAATCACCTGAAACAGTAACCGGATGGGCCCCACAAGCAATTAGCTTCTCCACAACATGCATCGCAATCTTCCCGCAACCACTCACAACACATCTGAAATAAAGTTCAGAAGGGTATGATTTCATAAGATGAGAGTCTCAGAATTGTAAACAAGTCACACAGCTTCTGTGCTATGTCAGAAGCCAAAGATTCAGAGGGATTAGTTTTTGTACAACCTTTTAGAATTGACAGAACAAAATTAACAAGAACTACAAAGTTTCGGAAAGGGAAAATAGAGTTCAAAAGTATCTTGCTGATTAGATAAACTGTAAGATCCAGAAAAAACATTGGCAACTAGCAGAATCCCATGAGCATATTCAGGATGATCAAGAGAGAAACCTTAGTCCCTTAATTTCTTTATTCATATCTGCAAGCATAAGTCGTGCAAAGTACACCTGAAAGAATGCAAATGAATTTTAATGAGTCATCAGATGTGAATAGTGTTCTTCAGATTTAACAAAAGATTTAAACAAATCTTACCACGCCATAGCCACTAGCTTCAGTTCTGAGGCTAGAAGCAGCCCAATATATACGCGGTCCTGTAAAACTTCCCTGCATAAGTAATTGACACAAAGATATAACAGCCAAAACTCTTTATTCTCTCCCAACAGTAAAAACTGATGCAAACAGATGATTACAGGAATAGTACAGCCGATGACATTTAATACTGAAATATCCAAAAAAAAAAAGTGAGAGAACCAATACAGATATTATTAGGGATACCAAACGTGGTGAGGAATGACTTATTAGGAAAAAGAAACAAGTCCACAGGTTTGATTGCCATTTTGGTGCCAAAAAAAAAGGCAGGAGGTAACCAGAAAATCAGTATCAAGCAAAAGCCTCAGCGTCCAAGGATTTTCAGTACCTGAAACTGACCAGCAAGTCGTCTGTATTGTCCAAAAAGATATCCCATTTCCCGAGTACCAACACCAACCTCCTCTGACGGAAGGTCCTAGCATACATAATAGATTAGAAAATCATTGCAGAAAGGATATACTTAATACAGGGTAGAAACCATTCTACTTACTTTGTCAGGACCCATATATCTGTACATCTCATTCATGAAACTTTGGCAAAATCTCATAATCTGTGAATGTTACAGAACGATATATATCAGAACATCCGTAAAAGATCACTAGCAGGGACAAAATGCAAGGGGGCACGACGTCACCTCATTGTCACTTCTTCCTTTAGGATCAAAGTCACTTCCACCGGAAGCCCCTCCCAGTTTATATGGTGACAGAGCATTTTTCAATGTCTGTGAAGGATAACAAACAAATTACAATTCAGAATATGCAAAAGAAAAGTTAATGTGGCCGCCAGAAAAATAAAGAGATAAACAGAATAAGGAAAATAAAAGAGAAATCAGAAGAAAGATATTACAATATAATATATGGAAACCATAGTACCTGCTGAAAGCCAAGAAATTTGGCAATACTTAAGTTCATGGACGGATGAAATCGGATACCTCCCCTACATGGACCTAGTGCTTGGTTGAACTGAACTCTAAAGCCTCGGTTTACATGCGTTTCACCACGGTCATCAATCCATGGAACTCGAAAAACAATCATACGTTCAGGTTCTAATAGCCGCTCCATGATATTGACATAACTGAAATAAATCAGAATGGAACCGTGTGACTTGGATGCAGTTTCCGGAGACTATTTCACAAAGATGAGAAGCAGATCGTAACTTACTGAGAATTTTTTGCAATTACCCGCTCTAGAGCATGCACAGATTCTTGTACAGACTGAACAAACTCAATCTCATTAGGATCTCGTTTCAGGGCACCCTCAACAATTGAACCAGCACTCTTTGACATAAGAGCTTCATTGAGAGGGAAACGTACAAACAGTTAACAAAACAATAAGCACGGAAAGACACTAGCCATGCCATACAGAGATACAGACACCAAATGGGCTAACGCCAAAAAAAACAAGGAGTCAACCTTTTTTCATATTAGAAAACGAAGAAGACAATCTCTCTACTGATCACAAAAATATAAAACTCCAAAACTTATGAAAAAACCAGACATACCAAGAATTTACAACTTCTTCTCTTTCATTAAACTAACTGCGTCTTAGCGTCTATTAGTGATATATTACTATTAAAAGTTGCTTCGTTTCATCACTCAAACCTGGAAAGTTTACTAACACTGGATAAACAAATCCTTTTACGGAAAGTAGAGAAGAGAAAGTTCAAAGCCATCCAAAATCAATGCAAAGCATGCATAAACACACTGTTAGCTGAAAAGTTGTTCAGTGCCAGGTTGGTTAGATGGAACACAAGGAGATGCAAATGATCTTAACTTACTCAATCACTTAAAGCAATATTGTAAATAACTTACTCTTCACATAAATGGGCTTGTCAACAACAATCTTATCTTTGGAAGCCGTTTGGAGACGCAGAGCCTCCTTGTGTAGCAAACTATTGTTGTGTTCTTCTAATGCACTCATCTGCATGTTTCTACTTCCTTCATTCCCGTACGGATTTCTTCGATGTTTTCTACCATATTCTCTGCAAATAGAACAGAATATCCTAGCTGTTCCATCTTTCATATCGACATAAGCCCACTTGTAGGTGTCAGCCCATTCCTCTCTCCACCGTTTAACAACCTTTTTCTTTCTCTTCGCCGGTTGGCCCTTTGACATATCTTGATCCTCACTGGGCAGATCAGATACCAAAACCATATGCTTTGTCTCGTCATGTTCCCCAGTGGAGGGCTCCTGGGGAGGCCCGCCGATCAATGAATTGTTAGCAAAAGCAGCGTCATCCTCTCCAGGTCCAATTTCCAAATCAATCTCTTCCCCAAGATTGCTTACGACAAGCTGATGCCTTTGTGCCTGCTGGATTAAGTTCATATCATCCATTGAGGGATTCATCCCCAACCCACCTGTTGGCCCAAACATTCAGCATCACAGTTTTAACTCCACCTTGGCTTATCTTTTGCTGACTAGCAGCAACTGTATCTTACACCCCCGAGGCAACGACCTAGTGTGCACAGAGACACTCCACAATTACGACAAGGACAAGAATTAATTCAGATCAAAAGTATATTCTCATTCAAGAAACCACCAGCCACATTTCTGTTACTCAGCACATACCAATGGCATACTAAACTTCATCTACCAAGCAATGCACAAAGTATAGGGATCAATACGCATCAGGATAAAGAAAAAAAAGAAATCAAGACTTAATCTCAGATCAAATATCTGCCATAAAATGAATATTACAATTGGAAATTTTCCTAGACAAAATAAAATGATGTGAAATCAGAGAATGTGTTAAATCCTTTTGACCATCTACCAAAAACGCAAGCCATTACTCAAAGCTTGTGAACATGTTTCGGGGATAAATCGACTGCAAATCCAGATAACGAGCTGATATTCTCTCACTGAAGAATCATCTAAACATCAAGACTCGTAATTTAGAGTCCAGCGCCGAAGAAAATTCAGAACCAAATCGAAAAGTTTGTGTATTTGCCACAGAAATCAATTCCAAACTCAAAATACTTCAACCTAACAAGGTGCGGCACTGGAAACAGTGATCAATCACAAAATTAAGAAGCTAATTTTGGCATTTCGAAGGGATACCCAGAGGTTCGAAGCTTGAAAATAGTGAGAAAATCCAATACCTGCTGAATTCAGCAGATAATTTCGTCAAGTCCAAAAAAAAGAAGAAGAAGCTAAACTGAAGAAACCCAAAGGAAAAAAGGTTGCAACGCCGAGAAAAAAAGAGAAAACCCCACAAAGGCAATTGTCGCTAAACACTAAAAGAGACAAAAGGATGCTCTGCTCCAGCTTGTCGGTAATCGTCGCCGATTCTGATGGCCTTTGAGCGGGGATAAAAAGATAACTCGACCAAAGCGATTGTCTTTGCAGACGCAATTGTATAAGATACCAAACCAATTAGAAAAAGAAAAAAACCAAATGAAAGGTTAATCTACTTTAATTAAAATAACTTAAGGTCAAACAGTAATTACTTTATTTTTTTGCCTCAAATTGTATAAATGTTATAGAAGTTTTTTTGTAGTGTAGCATTTATTTGAAAAGTACAGAAATGTGGGTGCTAAATCATAGATTCGAAAATTTTGTTTGATTTTTGGAAACGATAATAAATTAAGGGTCAAATTTATCTATGAACCGATCATGGTATATTAATTAACTGGATGAATACAAAGTATCTCGAATAGATGAAGTAAATAAAGAATTCGAAGAGCAAAGTGTGATTAGGTTAGAAAGAATTAGATGTGTAAAACTAATGCTCGAGCCTCTTTATATAGCTCAGATCCTAACCGCTCCGCATATCTCGAGAGCTCGCTTACTACGTGACCGCTTAAACTTTGGTTTTTTCCCAAGTCAACCGTTGATTACTCAAAGTACCATCGAACTTCAAAAAAATTGGGAAAAAATGGATGACTCAAAGAGGGAATAAATATGCATTTCACGTATCTCGAGAGTCATCCATTTTTTTCCAATTTTTCCAGAGAATACCCCACCATTCAAAGTATTACTATTAGACCAAAACCCAAGGTTTAAGAGTGTGTATGCTTAATAATTAATCAGTAACTCCAAATTGATTGATTAAAAAACCTTAGAAAGTAGTAGTTTGCCTACCAAACCAAACAATAAATCTTTGATCGTTCGTTTAAGATAAAAAAATTAACTATTTCATGTAAAACCATTTTATACATAAAGTTATTAATCGTTCGTTTAAGTTTAGTTAATCGTGCATCTAAATAGATTAATGGGAGTGGAAGCCCCTTAGTCCACTGGTCGACTAAAGTTTAATTAATGTTTCTACACCAAGAAGTATGTGTTTCAATTCTCAGAAGATGCGATTTATGCAGGTTATTAATGGAGAATCGGAGACAAGTTTATAAGAAAATTTTCAGCGTGGTGCAAGGAGAGACGTTCGGTGTGGGTCTAGTCTGCGTAGATTCTTGTGGAACGGATATATTGTCAGTTGAAAATTTGTTCTTGTAATAATTCTTCTAATCTGTAATAAAAAAATAGATTTTAGACGGCAAAAAAAAATAGATTAATGGGATGCCTAAATAAAAACTCGTCCTTGATTTACTGACACAAACTTTTAAACCGGTTTGGTTAAAGTTAGAGAGTTGGTTTTGGCTAGGTCTGGGCATTCGGGTCCACGATTCGGGTTCTCAGGTTTCGGGTATCCAAAATTGGAGATGATAAGACCCGTTTTGGATCCGAGAAAATTTATGTTCGATTCGGTTTTTTGAATGGAACCCGTTATGGAACCAAAAATAATATCCGGATCGGTTCGAGTAGGTTTTGAACCCGAATATCCCGAATTAACTGAGAAAACAAGACTTTTGATTCAGTTTATGGAATAATTGTATTTGAATAACCTGATTTACCTGACAAACCATGAATTACCTGAAAACAAGATTTTCAGTTCGGTTTATGAAAGAATTGTACCTGAATAACCCGATTTATCCGACAAAATTCGAATTATCCAAAAAATAATATATGCATATGTATATACGATATACACATAATATGATATGTTGGTTCGGGTCGGATTGCTCGGTTCGGTTTATATGTCCATGCTCTATTTTGGCCACCGAGGGTCCGAGACGGTTTCGATGACCGAATTTTAGACGAGCAAACCCGACCCGGACGTTTATAAACCCGACCCGTTTCATCCGCTAAACATATTTCAAAAGTACCATCGAACTTCGTAGAACCAAAAGAAAAATCGAGAAGAAGAAGGAACAAAATCAGTCTCGTTGCCGTCTCTCCAAGCAAGAAGCCTCTCAATTCTCACGGCAAAGATGCTCACAGGTTCCTTCTCTTTCGATTTCTTCCATAAGTAATTGCTCAATCGATGTATTTTTGTCCTGTCGGTGGGATGTTGATGTACTCTATTCTGCGATTGGAATCTCGTAATCTGGAATCGGATCTTGTTTTCCTTCTCCGTTGTGGGAAGGAGAGTCGTTTTGCAGAGATTAACGAGGGTTAATAGTGGAGTTTTGTGTCATTTGTGATTGGATTTGTCCAGAGTGTTGACTGTTGTAAACCTAATTATATATTGTGTTGTTGATTTTACAGTAAGCGTCAAGTGGCAGAAGAAAGTGTTTGAAGGTATCGAGATTGATGTTACTCTGCCTCCTTTTGTTTTCAAGGCTCAGTTGTATGATTTGACTGGTGTACCACCGGAGCGGCAAAAGATCATGGTCAAAGGTGGACTCTTAAAGGTAATTTTGATTTACTTTGTTTTACCAGATTGCTTATCCATATGTTGTTGATGATGACAATTGTCTATCCCTTTCGATTGATGCAGGATGATGCTGATTGGTCCGCTATTGGAGTGAAAGATGTAAAGCTCTTATCTGCATTCGTTGGCACTCTTCTTCTTTTTCTCTAAATTGCTTATGTTGCGTGTTCATTTTCTTTGTTCCTTCTAGGGTCAAAAATTGATGATGATGGGAACTGCAGATGAAATAGTGAAAGCTCCCGAAAAGGCCATTATTTTCGCAGAGGATTTACCTGAAGAAGAGCAAGCCACTAATCTGGTAATTCTTTTTTACTGTTGATTATAAGTGTGCACCTGTGTGATATCCCCTCTTCAGAATCGAATGACAAAACCTAAGACTAAGGGATTATTCGAGAATCCCCCACTCCCTCAGACACACAGGTGGTAATTCTCGTAGCTTCCCTCTAACTGTCAGCTCTAAACTATCGCCTTAAATTTCTTAGCTGTCATAGCTACAATTTGGAACTAACTACCTAGGGCTAGTAACAGTTGTTATGCAGTATACTAACAAGCATGCCTTATCAGTGTGTTTCCTGGGGTTTGGTAGTTGTTGCTAACTTTACGATGCACACTCATAGATTTCAGATTAAAAATAAATAAATAAACCCAACTTTTTGCTAGGCATAGTAATTTGTAAAAGTTTTGTTTGTATATTCAGAAAATGTAGGCATCCGTCTTATCAACTTACTAACATTACAATTGATTTCAGGGTTACAGTGCTGGTCTTGTCAATCTTGGCAACACGTGTTACATGAACTCCACGGTGCAGTGCTTAAAATCTGTCCCAGAGTTGAAATCTGCATTATCAAAGTATGTTCATCTCTTATCCTTTACTGTTCTTAACAATAAAAACCCAGGACACTGTCTGTGTTCAATATCGTTATCTTAGAGACAACATTTCCTCTTAAATAGTTACTCACTTACTGGAAGAAGCAATGATCTCGACCAGACTTCTCACATGCTCACAGTTGCCACACGTGAGCTATTTGGTGATCTTGATAAAAGTGTCAATGCTGTTTCGCCTACGCAGTTCTGGATGGTTAGTGTTCTGTGGTCTTGTATGAAGGCTTCATCTCAAATTCCTTTTGCTAGTTCTCATTATCAGTGTCCATATTTCATCATAAGACTTGGAAGTTTCTAGTTCTTGGCTCATATCAACTTTGGTCTTGATGCAGGTATTACGAAAAAAATATCCTCAGTTTAGTCAGTTGCAGAATGGAATGCACATGCAGCAGGTATGTTTCTTACTGCAAACACGGTTTCATTAAGCCTGTAACCTTTCAGTTTGTAAACTCATGCTATTAAAATGTCTGACAGGATGCTGAAGAATGTTGGACACAACTGTTATACACTCTTTCTCAGTCCCTAAAAGCACCAACTTCCAGTGAAGATTCTGATGCTGTGAAAGCTCTCTTTGGTGTCAATCTTCGGAGCAGGTATCCATTCAAATTTCACTTCTCAGTGTCATATATGTCTTATATTATTTGTATAGATCATTCATATAAATTGTTTTGTGTCTCATGGACCTGTAAACAATGCAAAATCTGTTTAAGGTCTTCATTCTCTAGTTTTACGATTAAACTCCTGCTCCATACGCCTGCGGTAAAGCAGGAGCATCTGCTTGGTATCCTTATTAAGTAGGCCTGGCAAAGCGAAGGGCGATACTTGAAAATTCTTAGTTACAGCATTTCACTTGGTCATTTTCTACCTCTGAAGGATTAAATTAGGTGTGCTTGAAAATTTTACAGAAAATGTTGCGATATTTTACAGAGAATGTTGCGATACACACCCACCCACTCATATTTGTTGACGGTTTTCCTACAGGGAAATATATGAAATTTTGGTTGATGTGCTTGTTCATGTGATATTAACAACTGAAGATGTGAATACCGGAGTGGCTTCTTTCACCTTGCTTAGTATATTCAGTTGTGTTAAAACTGGTTTCCGTGCTGTAGGTTGCATTGTCAAGAAAGTGGGGAAGAAAGCTCAGAGACGGAATCTGTATATTCTCTAAAATGTCATATATCACATGAGGTGAACCACTTGCATGAAGGATTAAAACATGTGAGTAATTTTAACAATTCCTGTATGTTTCTGCTTTTCATTTCTGCATGTTTCTCTGATATAGTGCGTACATAGAAAAACTAGGACAGCGTTTACTTGATATTCTGCTTATTATAATATCTTCGATTTGTCTGATGAACATCCACAATTCTTCTCGTTAATTGCAGGGACTTAAAGGGGAACTTGAAAAAACATCTCCTGCTCTGGGCCGTTCTGCGCTTTACCTGAAGGAGTCCCTTATAGATTCCTTGCCAAGGTGATCAGTCTCTGCTTATTGTGACATTTATTGCACATCGAAGTTCTGTAATCCTCCTGTAGCATGCTTCATATCCAGCATTTACCAGAGAATCTAACTTCGTCAACTTCCTGACTTACTGCAACTTCTAATCCTTTTCCCTGACACAAAGTTTCTTTATCTTCTACTGATCTTGAAGGTACTTGACCGTTCAGTTTGTGCGATTCTTCTGGAAAAGGGAGACTAATCAGAAAGCAAAGATCCTCAGGGTACGTTTGATTTCTGTTTTTTTATTGTTTTTTAAATCATAAGCCAAACTCCGGATGCTCAACATTTTTATGGTAACGTCTCCAACTTTTGATCTTTGAAGAAAGTGGATTATCCGCTGGAGTTGGATATTTATGACCTTTGTTCTGAGGATCTTCGGAAGAAACTGGAAGCTCCTCGCCAGGTTTGCACTGTCTATATGTGGTGAGCTCAATATATCTGAGCTGGTTAAACAAATCAACTGACAGCTGTGTGTTTCAGAAACTTAGAGATGAGGAAGGTAAAAAGCTTGGTCTGCAAACTAGTGCAAAGAGTAGCGCAAAGGACAGCGATGTTAAAATGGCTGATGCAGAGGTACAATATATATATATTGTACCTATAATTCATATGTTCAGTACAATCTTCTAAGAAAATTTTTGCACTGTATTTGTTTGCAGGCGTCATCAAATGGAAGTGGAGAATCATCCACCGTTACCCCACAGGAAGGTACTGTATCTAAGACCCATTTTCAACATCTTTCGGGTCTGGGTCAGAAAAAAAAACTTAATTGGGTTGTATGCTGTATTTTAAAAACTTTAGTAACAAGAAAATCTGCCAGACATTGATGGTGGAATAACTGGAAAAAGAGCTCTAATGGAATGGTGGTAAAACTCAAGAATCTTGATATTGATGTAATACTTGGAGGATCGTTTGTCCATGTTCTCGTATCCTAGCAATAAAGAATCTTGTCAGATCCTAATGGTGAGGAATCTAATTATGTTTTGTAATGTGACCTTACAGGTGCTTCTTCTGAGAAGGAAACTCACATGACCGGAATCTATGACCTGGTCTCTGTGCTGACCCACAAGGGCAGGAGTGCGGACTCTGGTCATTATGTTGCATGGGTGAAGCAAGAGAGTGGTTAGTTCCTTTCTCTAATAAACTTAACCTCTCACACACAAACAATCTCTCTGTGTCATTTACAACATTTCTCACATATTTACAGGCAAATGGATTCAATATGATGATGACCACCCGAGCCTGCAAAGCGAGGAAGACATCACAAAGCTATCCGGAGGAGGTAAACCCGAAAGCTTTTTAGTCTGCTTCTTTTTGACTCTCGCATACTTTCTCACGTTTTATTTGATCCGTTTCCGTTTTCTTCTTTCTGTGCTGGGTAAATAATTGACAGGTGATTGGCATATGGCGTACATCATAATGTACAAAGCCCGCTTCGTCTCCATGTAATCTCTCCTCTTTTGTTGGTTTTAGTTGATGAAACATTCAGATCGTTAAAAGCTTATTATAGACCACCTCAGAAATTTCAGTTCTACAACAACGTCAAGAGACTGGATTTTTTTGTCACTATACTATTAAGACCACCGACAATTGTTTCATTTTACGACTCCTTTTTCCCATGGCACCCACAATAGATTCAGTAAATCTTTGTTTAGGGTGAAAATGTTTTGGTCTTTTTCATTACCTAAGATGAATATTCTTCACATTCATGGACCTGTAATTGTAATTCTTGAGATGATAGCTTTTGCAAATATAGTTGAGCATTTGTCAAAATCAAACTAAGCCCAATCTTTGATAACAGCAACAAACTCATGAGTCATCATTTCAAATCATTTTAGAGCCCTAATATATTAGTTCTGGTTTCTTAAGAGTTAAGACTTACTTATTCATCCACTTGGACCACAATTTCATTTCTTTTGACTCTTGCATACATTCTTTGAGTAATCATATGGCTATATAGATAGATTTGTGATCCTAGCTTAGAATTTAATATCATCGATGTAAACGCGGTGCCTTTTTTTCCAAAAGAAAACAAAATGTGTCAACTCTCATTTCAATAATAATCGAAATTTGATATTTAAGCAATGATAAATATTCATTTGTTCTCAATTCAAAAAAAAAGAAAAGATAAATATTCATTTGTTCAAAGACAGCTATTCTTTGATGAAAAACAAAAAAAAACGATTTCAATCTCCTTCGATAGTAACTCTATAAAAATATCATCATATAACATTAACACTCACTAGAGCCAATACGTGGAAAAAGAAAGAAAAAAATTGACAACAAAGTGAAACAAAAGATTGTATCACTAAATGGACCGACATCATTTTGTTGTTATATTGACTTAGAAAAACGACATCTAAACCGAATTGACCAAATTACCCTTTAGTATCTTCAATTCTATTCATGAGTCCACGCGTCATCACTCCTCCGAAAACCCGAACCCAAACCCGTACCCGGAAACCAACGTGACCCGGATTCGTAATCAATCTCCCGCATATTGGACGCCAAGAGCGAACTGAAACTCCCACCAACCGGTAACCCGTACAACATCCGGGTCGGGTCAATTTCCTGACCCGAATTCCCTTTAATTCCCTCTTCTTCTGCTTGTTGTTGTTTCTGATCGGAAGCAGCGACTGGTTTATTCCTGAGATTGGTCGACGACGACGAAGAAGGCGATCGTTTGCTGTTCTTGCGAGATCCGCCGCCGACGGGGATGTTACGGAGGGAACCGCCTTTGGTCCAGTAACGACGGCAGTTTTTGCAAAAGTGACGGGGCTGTGACAGATTGTAGTTGTTGTAGTAACAGAACTTGGTGTTGGGTGAGTCACAGCGAGGGCACTTTAGCTGCTCTTGCTCCGGTTGCTTCGCCGTCATCATCATCGCTTCCTGGTAATACGCTTCTGCTGACGTCATATCCTGCATTTTTACTGAAAAACTTCCTTTGAATCGGAAAAAAAAACTTTTTTTTTTTTTTTGGGGAAGAAGAAATGTAAATTTGTTTCCTTTACGTGAAATCTAATTTGTGCAGAGAGCTTTTAAAAAGAGAAAAGATGGAATCTTTTTGGTGGTGGCAAATTGAGAATTATGAATGGGTATTGAGGAGGAGAGATAAAGAGTGGAGATATTTGGTGAGTGAGAGAGAGAGAGAGAGAGAAGAGAAAGAGATGTTTCTTTGAATCACAAAAATGACAAACTTCAACACTTTCTAGATTTTTTGTTTCTTCTTTTTCTTTTGGGTTTTAGAGAAAGAGTTTCGTGTTGATCTAATTTACAAATCTAATTTCTTGTTGACTTTAGCTCTTTTAGTAAGTTTGAGATACAAAAATTCGATTTTTTTATTTTTTGAATTTTCATTAACTTATAACGATTTTTTAACAAAGTTCATATTTTTTTATTATAGTGATACATGAATTTATATAGGGATTTTCAATGGTATATAATTTAGTGATAAAACTTTTTGCACATACGTGTTTTGAGTTTAACGATCGTCGTTATGGGTATAAATAAAATTTGTTTTTTGCAAAAGATTGGTTACGAACTTTCTTCGAACTTTCCTCCAACGCTTTCATTGACCAAAATTCCACGCGGTTGAACTTTATGATTGACTTGTTGACTTAGCTAATATCCTAGATTTTGTTTATGGGTATAAATAAATTTTCATTTTTTGGTCGGGGATATCATATTTTCTCCATAAATTTTAAACAATATCTATTTTTAATTTTTCTGTACAGTAAAAATTCTATAAATTAATAATGTATTCTAAAAAAAAAATTCTAAAAAATAGAACGAAAATAAGACGATTCTTTTGGTGATTTCTGCGAATATACTTTTTCGCGAATAGCCGTTTTCTCTCCAAGGAAAACGTTTGTCGCCGGTTACCGGCGGTTACTTCAGGCGATAACATCGGAATAACTGTCTGCACTACAATCGTCAATCTTCTCGATGTATATATACTCTGTGTCTGTATTCCGAAGTTACTCGTTAGTCTAAATCCTGGAAAACCCTTTCCTTTGTTCTTACTAATCATGGAGGACAAAGTTCGAAGGCAATTACAAGAAATTTCTCTGGACATCGAGGATGAGATCGTTAATCTCCCACTCGATCTCTGCGCGGAGGCTGTGAATGAAATTCGATTCAGTCTAATCGGGAAACCAGTGAATCCTAGAAGACAAAATCTAAGAGCGTTGATGATAGCGTTACCGATGCTTTGGGGAGTTGGAGATGAAGTTTTTGGAAGGATACTGGAGAATAAGAAGATCCAATTCTTATTCCAATATGAAGAAGCTATGCAATCTATTCTGCGTCGAGAGCTATGGTCCATCAACGATTGGATGTGTGTGGTTCAGAATTGGACTCCTCTGCACAATGATGGCGACTTACATCATATTCCGTTCTGGGTACAAATCAAAGGCATCCCGCTGCAATTCCTGACTTTTCGTATGGTGATGCATATAGGACAAACCATGGGCAATTTCATGGAAACAGATTTCGACGGAGACGGAACGCAACATGTGAATTATGTGCGAGTTCGACTTTTATGGAATATCGAAACACATCTCCGTTTCCAACAAATGTTTCAATCTGGTAACGAAACTTCTGTCTTGAAATTCCGGTATGAGAAACTAAGGAATTTCTGTTCTGTCTGTGGAATCATGGCTCATGACACAACCGAATGCCCTGCTAACAACGAGCCAACGCTTGATGCACCTGCGGATGACGATAATGATGATGACGCTGACGATGGACCACCAGGCTTCCCCACGCCAAAGAATACATGCAATGAAGTTCCAAGAGCATAGCAAACTAAAGAAAATTCAGAACACAGCAAACATTCTGGCAAAAAAAGGAAAACGGATGAGGATTCAAGTCCTGAGGATATGGGTACACAGGTTAGTCGCTATGATGTTAGGCAAATGATTTCTACTGATGAATGCCATGAAAGCATATCGAAGAGGATAAGAACTCATGCTGAAGTGATTGGAGTGCAAAACTGGGTAATGAAATCGAATGATGGAGCAAGTTCATCCAACACAGCAAATGCAAGGAATGATTCGACTCAACCAAACCATGACCGAGACGGTACGGTGGGCCAGAAGCCACTAGAGGAAGAATTATTACAACGTTTTGGAACTGCCGGGGCTTGAAAGGGTTCCTGGTAGTTCGACGCCTCAAGGGGATTAACGCAACTTACTCTCCGGACATACTCTTTCTGGTGGAAACAAAGATCCCGATGATGTCGTCCGTGATGTGGCAGTCCATTGAATTATGACAATGTGAAGTGTGTTTCTCCTGTTGGTATAGGGGGGGTTAGCTTTGATGTGGAACAATTCAGTTTCTGTTAATTTCCATTATGTTGATGCAAGACTTATTGATTGTACTATAAGTAATAAAGAAGGTTCCTACTATTTGTCATGTGTTTATGGAAATCCCATCAGAAAACTGCGGAATCTTCTATGGGAAAGATTACAGCCTATTGCTTCAAATAGAGTTGGTCCTTGGTTAATGTGTGGAGATTTCAACGAAATCATTAATGCTAAAGAGAAAAAAGGAGGTCGGATTCGTGAACCTTGGAGTCTTGTAGATTTCTGAAATATGGTTAACCATTGCCGTGTTAAGGATCTCCCGTATAAAGGTAACAACATGACTTGGATTGGGAAGCGACGAACATATACAGTCGAGAGTTGGATCGATCGTGCTATGGTAAATGATGAATGGAGAGCAAAATACCCAGCTTCTGAAATTGATTACCTGCAAGTCATTGAATCAGATCACCGACCATGAATTATTAAGATCAGGAAACACTCTGATCATGGCATCCGTCCCTTTAGATTTGATAGTCGGTTATGCAAAGTAGAAGGCTTTGAGAACGTGATTAACGAAGGATGGAATCAAGTTATGGATAATCAAAATACTCTTGTTTCAGAGCGAATCCGAGTGTGTCGAAAGGCTATTGTTGATTGGAAAATATCAAATAATCGGAATTCAGCCAAACGAATAAAGGTTAGTTCCCAGATTGATGAAGCCCATACCGATCCATCTGTTTCATTACAAAAAATCCATGATTTTCGAAGAGAACTATCTCTGGCTTATAATGATGAAAAAACTTACTGGAAAATCAAGAGCATAAATCAATGACTAAAAAAAGGAGATAGGAATACTCGCTTTTACCATGCTACAACAAAGAGTCGTAAAGCACGGAATCGTATAACCACACTCAAGAATAGTAGTGGAACGGACATCTACGGAAATCGTGAGATTGCAAAGGAAGCTGAAATGTATTTTCGTCATCTCTTTACTACATCTGGTGAACGTGATTTGTCTACAGTCTTAAATAACCTCAACAATGTCGTCACGGATCAAATGAACACATAGCTTACAAGGAATATTACCACCGAGGATATTAAGAAAGCCCTATTCTCTATTGGCGCTTCACGTGCTCCTGGTCCAGATGGGTTTACCGCATGTTTTTACCAAAATTATTGGAACATTGTTGGGCCGGCCATCATCATTGAAGTTAAACGTTTCTTCGATGATGGTATTTTCAATGAGGAACTTAATCATACAAATCTTTGTTTGATTCCGAAACCTGGCAATCCAACAACAATGAAAGATTTCAGACCGATTAGCCTCTGCAACGTCATTTATAAAATCATATCTAAGATCCTCGTTCAACGATTAAGACAGATACTCCCGTCAGTCATATTGGAGAGCCAAGCAGCCTTTACTTCAGGAAGGTTCATCACAGATAATATTTTAATTGCGCATGAAGTTTTGCATTCTCTTAAGAGTAAACGATGTTCAACATCGTATATGGCTGTCAAGACGGATATAAGTAAAGCCTATGATAGGATTGAATGGGATTTATTGGAACAGGTTCTTCGATAAAAGGGTTTAGTGATAAATGGGTTAATTGGATCATGAAATGTGTTACGACGGTATCTTTCTCCGTCTTAATAAATGGAAGTCCATACGGAAAATTTGGAGCTACATGTGGTCTACGACAAGGAGATCCTCTATCGCCTTTTCTCTTCATTATATGTTCAGATGTACTTAGCTCCTTGATCACTAAGAGTGAGAATAGAATACAAGGGATTAGAATCAGTATTGGTGGACCGTCGGTTTCACATTTACTATTCGCCGATGACTCTGTTTTTTATAAAATCAGATCTGGGGAATAGTACCCAATTATTAAAGATTTTCGACGATTATGTCAAAGCTTCCGGTCAATTGATTAATCTGGATAAATCAACAATCACATTTGGAGAAAAGGTCTTTCAACACACTCGAGAAAGTATCCAACAGCTACTACGAATTCCGAATATTGGAGGAGGCGGCAAATATCTTGGCCTTCCAGAACAATTTGGGCGTAAGAAGAAATAGATGTTTGCATATATTAAAGCAAATGTACAAAAGAAAATTAATGGTTGGCAAACAAGATTTTTGTCTACTGTCAGGAAAGAAATACTCATCAAAATTGTGGGGTATGCGATGCCAGTGTATTCTATTAATTGTTTTCAGTTACCAAAGGAACTCTGCTCCGAGATTGATAGTATGCTCTCTCGGTTTTGGAGGGGATCTACTGAAAATACAAAGAAAATGGCTTGGGTTTCCTGGAAAAAGATGTCGCATTCGAAAAGATCTGGTGGAATGGGATTCAGAGACCTCCATAAATTTAATCAAGCATTATTGGCGAATCAAGTGTGGAAACTACTACGATGCACACAAAGCCTTCTATATCGTCTTCTTAAAGGAAGATATTTTAGAAAAGGTAACCTTTTATCGGCGAAACCGGGTACACGGCCATCCTATGGTTGGAGTTCATTACGCTTTGGCTGTGAATTATTAAGACACGGAATTCAGCACAGAATAGGGAACAGAGAAAATACAAAGCTTAACGATGCTTGGCTTCCAACCTTACCGCCACGACCATCAAATCTTATAACACCTATGGATCCCGAAATCAAGGTGCAGGCTTTACTTCTTCCGCACGCATGTCAATGGGACGAAGACAACATTAATGAGATTATTGATCCAATTGATCACCATCTTATCCGAAAAATCTTTCTTTCCCAACGATCGATGGAAGATGACCATATATGGGCTTATAATGCTGATGGAAATTACTCGGTTAAATCCGGTTATTGGCTTGCATCGAATTTATGGCCAGATGAAGATGAATCTCAACCTCCCTTAGCTAATAATCCCGACATTGCTTCTGGGATTTGGAAGCTAAATATTGTTCAAAAACTACAACATTTATAATGGAGAATAGCATCACGAGCAATAGGTGTATCGGAAAATCTAAGACGTCGAAATATTATGGTGAACCCATATTGTCATCGATGTTGTACAGAGGAAGAAACAAGTAATCACCTATTTTTTACTTGTGATTATGCAGCGACAGCTTGGAGATTAAAAGGCCTTCCTACCGATATACTATGCAACCCAAACTCTCCAATTGAAGATAAATTTTGGTATCTTCTTTCCCTCCATTGCGATGACCAACTGAATAACTTGCAACAGTGTCTAACGTTTTGGATTATGTGGCGACTATGGAAAGGTCGTAATGAAATGTGTTTCAACAAAATAAACATCGACATAGGTGAAACAGTTAGTAGAGCTGTAACAGATACAAGAGAATGGCTATCAGTTATTTAAGAAGTGGACAAAGAAGCAATTGGCAATCCTCAACAACGATTACCTCGTTCGGGAAGATGGACAAAACCACCACAAGGTTGGGTGAAATGTAACTATGATGCTTTACACCATGAAGGTAACACTAACTCTGGCTTAGGATGGATTATAAGAAATCACAATGGGGTATTTCTTGATTGTGGGATGGGGAAATATCAAGGTCAGATATCTGTGATCGATGCAGAATTTTCTGCATTAATTTGGGCATTGAAAACGACATGGGCCTTAGGCTACAGACATGTGGAATTTGAAGGTGACAACATCAATGTCTCAAATCTTATAAACAATAAAGGGAACAACCTCAGGATTCAACACTACCTCGATGCGATTCACAATTGGAGATAATTATTCACGGAGGTTAAATTTACTTTTCGACATAGAGAAGCTAATATTTGTGCTGGTTTATTGGCAAAAAAAGCTATCCAATGTAATATTCTATGGTCTTTGTGTCATACTTGCCCTTCGTTTCTACAACCATCTGTAAACAATGATATGAATTTCGAAAACTAATAAAGGTGATTTAGACGAAAAACAAAAATTAATAATGTAGAGACTTTAATATTTTATTAATTTATAAAGTTATTAATTTCTCAATTTTGACTAAATAAATAAATATATATAATTATTAATCTTAAAGTTTGTAATCTTCTAAAATTTATTTTTATTTGAAATAAGAAGTTTTTTTTTCAACATAATATTACAATTTTCTCACTGTGGCTACTAACCTTAATGTTGATTATGATATTGAAAATCAAATGATACATTTGTAAGCAATTACTCATAAAGAATCAATTATCGTGTCTAGTACTTTTCACAATTTTGGATACAGTTCAAAAAAACAACACTAGAAGTTTTTGATACAATAAAAAAAATGATGAACTCCAAACAGATTTTTTTTATAAAAAAAACAAACAAAATTAGATTCATATTTTAGTATATTATCTTAAGTTATATCTTTGTATAAGTTTTTATATAATAATTATTAATTTACGAAATTAATGGAACCATATATTTATATAGGAATTTTGTTAAAATTATTATCTTATCGACTTTTGTCATATTTTGAACCGGTCCAACTCAGGATCGAATTTTTTTTATTAATTTATGGAGTATTAATTTATAGAGTTTGTAATGTACGTCAAACGTGAATGGAATGTAAGTTTCACAGTAACACACGATCCCGCAAGAAAATTTAATACTCTTTCTGTTTTTTTTTATAAGGGGTTTTCCCTAAAAGCACGGGAATTAAGAAAATCTTTTTTTTTGTTTGAAACATTAAATGCTGCTGTTAAAAATGAATTGTTTATTGGATTGTTTACATTATTTAGGTTCATTATTAATATTTCATAGTACCAAGACAAAAAATGAAAAAAACTCTTATAAAAAAAACAAAACAAAATGTCTAAAATTCCTTATATAAAAAGGAGTAGTAATAAGGAAGCAGTAAAATGAAGAATTTGTTAGCGTGCTTAAGAAGCAAAGTTTTTATCTATAATTAAAAGGGCATTATCAGACTTGGAACATCGAATCACCACCATCACTTTCTACACTGAACCAGAGCCAAATAACATTGGTAAATGAAATGCATTATTTTAATATAAAGTCAAGAAAGTTGAAACAAGTTTAACAAAAGAATCAATAAAACAATGATTACACAAGACCAGAAAAGATTGTAAAATCTAATCTATATATCCAATCCAAAACTCATATGAGAGGTTAACTTACTAAAATCACGATTTCTTCCAATCGGATTTTCTTTTTTTCTTTCTTGGCCTGTAAAAGTAGTTTCCAGGTGCACAAGTAAAATTCTACACTTTCAAAATAGCAAATGATTGATTTTCTCTGCTTGCCATTTTCCCATTAGTCCAACATCATGATTGCAGAGCTTATGTGATCGATGATGATGATGATGATGATGTATATAGTAATCACCATGAGTCTAGAGCAAGGAAATGCGCCTTTTTTGCTTCTTTTTTGCTTAATATTGCGTTAAGCATAGTACATGTACAAGCTATTTCCAGCGGCGCAAGCAATTGAGTTCTCGTTTGGATGCCAAGCAAGATGCAGCAACTTCGTTGTGTAATCAAGAGCATTGCTATTTCCATCTACTCCGGCACTCTCTGACCCTGTGTTTACCATTTCAGTAGTTACTAATTTGATTGCCAATTTCTTTAAAGGGTATATGCTTAAATGAGAAAAGGGGCGGGCTAGAGATGACTAACCTCTACTTACAACACGCGTTATAGAGCTAAATGCTCTGGATGGCCTCAAGGGAATTGGGACATGTCTCCTATGATAAACCACAACAAGAATTCCATTTTATCAACACTCCAAAAGAGCAGAAGATCCAGCACACTAATTCTTAATGGCTTTACCAAGTTTACCTCATTGGGTTTCTGCTTGCTTCTAAAGTTGCAGTCTCAGTACTCCCCGGGGAAACACCAAACACACGGAACAGATTGCTGGATAGAGTATGAAAGCGGAGGGAATGATTATACAAGGAATCATAGTCATTTGAAAATGCGAAAAACAGAAGAAAAAAATATGATCTGCTTTTCGGGGCATACCTGTAAGAACCTGTAGCTGCTCGCAATCCATTGCCACTTATACAACACTCGAACTTGTCAAAGATGGAATCATTTTCATATAAATCACAGAGCTGCAAATGGCCACAGGAAAGAGAGTACCAATCAGCTATGCACCAACTCGTCAAAATGCAGCTCTCTCAAAAGTATAGGAAACTGACCTTTGGTTTCAAATATTCATGAACCTGAAAAGTTGCTACTGGACCTGAGTCCATGTTGATGTCCCATAACTGAAATTCAAAACATAACCATGAGTTCAGCTCACCTTACACGAACAACTTGAAAGCAGCCACTGATAGCTTCAAAGTCATATCATATCTAATGCCCATGGAAACAATGAAAGTATGGACCTTAAGTGTCATGTAGTCACGGCTAAGTAGATATCTTCCTTCTTTTGCAAATTTGATGTCTGAGACTGAAGCAATTATCTCAGTGAAGAACGATTTAGGACCTGCTGCCTCTGGTTCCTCAAACCTGCAGAAACAAACAAGTAATGTTAGCCTTTGCTGCCAGACACTTATCTCTTCTGTTGGTATGGATGTTTTTCCAAAGAAAGGTACGAGAGATATTAGTAATCAAACTTTGATGAAGTAAAGAAGTAACTGAGATAATTATACAGGTTATTAGATAGTCCTTTCAAGTTATACCGGATTATATAGAACCAACAGAATTGCCCGTCTCAAGACTTACAATTTGGAATGTGAATCACATAAAGCTGACTGGCGCAGATCAATCAGGCGAATCGAGCCTTTCGAACTGCTATAAGCTAACATATTGCAATGGGTAGGATGAAATTCTGCTGATGTGATAACCTCTGCAATAACGAATAGGGTAATAGTTACGCAGGATATAGCATCCAATTGCTAGATATATGGGTGCCATATACCTCAAAATAGACCACCATAACATGCAGGGAACATACTGGACTGAAAGAACAATAAACCAAGGCTTACCAGATAGATCTTCCATTTTCGCAGGCTTGACATCAACAATATTGAAACTTTGATTGCTAATCTCCAGATTCCAAAGATTTATTCGCAAATCATCAGCAGATATAAAGGTTTCGCCATCACTGATGTTAAGAGAAAAATTATTAAGAGCAGAACATTAACAATGAAAGTTTAGATCTCAAGCTAATATCAACGAGGTGTCCAATTGAATAAAATGGCAAAAAAAAAAATGGAGTGATTATCCAGGAAGACACTGATTCTTCAGACGACTTATAGTGACATCATAGAATTTCTCACAGTTGTAAGAAGGTAAGAAGTAGAATTCCAAATGGGTAAATAACCTACCTATTATTTGAGATTGAATTAATATGATAATCATGAGCATGAGAATATACTCTTCGACATCTAGCCACAGGGCTCGACTCATGTCTAGCTACCTGTATATGTCAAATGAACTATTAGTAATGAGCATACTAAGTAATTTTGCATGACTTAAGAAAATACAATTCTTAATCACAGGTAGAGAAGGTCATGGAACGGGAAAATGCACAGGAGACTAGTACTAAAAGCACAAGTCCAGCACCAATGAACTGTAAATTCGGGAAAATTGAATCATTTTCTGGGTGCATATCTACATGATATGCTCCATGTTATTTCGACTCAATTGGCGCCAATGCAAAACCCTGCAAGTGAGTTTTGGAAATCATCCAGAAAAAGGTTAAAAAAACCAATTTTTCAGAGTACAACTACCACTGGCAACTGCAGCGATGAGATGCCTCCCGGTGGAAATGAGTTGTTCGCTGCAGGTACTCCTCCGTTCCCAAGGCATGGGCTTGCAATGTTTGAATTACTCGAGCTTGCAACAGTTCCATTTCCTACAGTTCTCGAAGGATCTGAATTCATATCACAAATTTTCTTGATCTTCTTGTCTTGAACCTGTTAAAACTCTCACATAAGAAAAACGAGGAAAGAATCACCTCTACATACTCATCTAAACAGGTTATGGATAGAAAAAGACCCAAAGAGACCCCTTTTACTGCATTAAGGATGCTGAACGATCTAGACACAATGAGGAACCCAACAAACAATGTCAACATTTTCAAGATTGACCAGGAAAGTATCAGCTTTGATCGTTGTACATCCTAAATATCCAGAAGCAAACACAATGTAGTGTAGACCACAGTTCCTATCAAAACAATATGTCACTCAGAGGCCAACAAACAAAATAGAGGAAATTTTCACCTTCCAAAACTTGATGGTTTTATCGTTTGTAGATAGGAGAAAAAGAGCGCCATTCGCAGTTTGACACCATCTAATTTTGTTTATTTTCTCCTCTATCTCCAAACTCTTGAGGTAATCAAACTGGTGGACATGGTTCAAGCATGAAAAGACGGAAAAAGGTATAGCACATATAGTGAGTAGGAAAACAGAGTAAACCAAATACCTCAGGGTCATGACTCTGAAACTCTGTTTTATAACGAAACTCTGGGTGCCTCAGTGGATAATCTGTTTCTTCAAGATCCCTTCTGGCTCCACTGCTCTGTAATTGATAGCATGAAACAACATATAACCAAATGTCAAATTCCCATTTTTTTCACAAAACGACTGCAAGGCAAAGGCGGACATTACAGCTTTGGCATCGGTTCTCTCGAATAGAACAACCCGTCCTCCGCGGTCCCCAGTAGCAAGATGATCGCCGGAATGATCGAATTCAATTGCTGAAATTATATCAACTGCAGAGGAAACACCAGCTACAGTTTTGAGAATTTCAACTAAAATTCAGAAAAACATCCTCTCGTAACAAATCAAAACAACAAAATGGAATCTAGTCACAAGCTCAACTACAAGCATACAGACTCCATTAAGCATAACAAATACAAACTTTGAACAAAAACCAAAACTTTCAAATGACCCATCATAGATGGAAATTAAAAAAAAAACGTAATTAAATCGAACAATCCAATAACCCTCGATAGATCTATATATCCAGATTAAAAACCCTAATTCCAATTAGACAGATTAGATCGAATCGTAATCCAAGTCAACCGATGACTAACCTTCTTGAACTTCTTCACCGGCGCTTCGTTCACCGAAGACCTGAGAGAATCTCCAATCCAGAGGCAGAGATGGGTCTGCCGAAGCTGCGACGGCCTCATCATCACCGTTCATTCCCTCTCTGTCTCTCTCCGATTCACACACACACACACAGTCTCCCTCGGATATGTAATCTAATGGCTGATCCGACGATCAGTAAATAGCCGGATCAGGACCGCGCGAAATCACAGGTTTCCGATTTCGAGTGAGACCGATTGGTTTCCTCAGGGATGCAGCAAATCGATCAGATGATTCACAGATTTCGACAAACAAATAAAAATCACACACACAGTTCCTTTCTCTCTCTCTCTCTCTCTGACAACACATATTAAACAACAAAAAAAAGGAAAATATTTGGTATTTTTATTTCCAAAGGTAATTTTTTTGGTTTTATGGCTTTTTATGGAAGGAGTTTACAGTTTTTATATATACTAATTCTAATTGTAAGAAAAAATAACATTTTAATGCAGAGAAATCACATTTATTTCCAAACTTGCTTATGACTAATGTGAGTATGTGACAACCAAATGTGAGTATGTGACAACCAAATAAAACAATAGTTTTTTGCTATTGTTTTTTTTTTGTAGATTTTTTTTTGTTCTTCACAATATACATTTGTCTCTATGACTCTATCCAATTAAGTCAGAGAAGAAAATCTATTTTCATATGAATCAAAAGTATTATTTTCACATTTGTTGATCGTGTATATAAAGACACTAATAATGTGAGATTTATGTCTTTTCTGGGGACTATAATTATTTATATTTAAAATAGTTGATTTAATAAATAAAAATATTACTTTTCAACTTTATAAATCGTAATTTTTGGGTTAGCTGTAATTAAAATTTCGATTATCTGTCAAATCGGTATTTTTAGGTAATTCCAACCAACAAAATATATTAAAAACCCATTTATTTTCCGATTGGTCCGAACAATTAGCACTCTTATGTGAACTTGGAACGACGACGGAAGCCGCCGAAATTTGAGGATCATCTCTTACGCGACGGCGAAGCGAAAGAGAGAGACGCCTGATGAGGAAGTCACCGGAGAAACGACGGTGAAATCAAAATCTAAAACGGCGAGCAAGATTGATTGTCCATCGATTTAAACGTTTTGTTGCTTTTGCACATTTTAGTAAAAAATATGTAAACCCTTTGGCCATTTCCAGAATAATCAATCATCTACCATCCTTGAATCTATGTTCTTTGAGTCAATAATCTTTTTTTCATCCGTGATGGTCTTCTAGACTTTGGTTCCCAATGTCCGGATTCTCAGTGAATCCTATCTTACTGTTTTATTGGTATCAGAGAGTAAAAAAGGAGAGTTTCTTGTGAAGAAAGAATGATGCTTCACTGAATCACAGCGGGATTACTTTACAATTTTTGAGAATTTGGAATGCTAGAAAGATTGTATTTTGAAGTTAACAGATGCAGCCATAGATAGAGTTAGTAATGTTAATATGGGCGGTCTGGGCCCGTTTAGGCTCTGCCCGTTTAAAGCTCGCCCGTTTAAACCCGTTTATGTTTGTACCCGTTTAAATTAAACTCTGCCCATATTAACATTACTAACTCTATCTATGGCTGCATCTGTTAACTTCAAAATAAAATTTTTGAGCCTAAAAGAAAAGCAAAAGAAAGAATGATGCTTCACTGAATCACAGCGGGATTACTTTACAATTTTTGAGAATTTGGAATGCTAGAAAGATTGTATTTTGAAGTTAACAGATGCAGCCATAGATAGAGTTAGTAATGTTAATATGGGCGGTCTGGGCCCGTTTAGGCTCTGCCCGTTTAAAGCTCGCCCGTTTAAACCCGTTTATGTTTGTACCCGTTTAAATTAAACTCCGCCGGGCTTAAACCAGCCCGTTTAGGCTTGTTTAGATATTTTTTTTTAAAGACATAAAATTTGGGTGAAGGCTTTTATAGCTCCGACATCCGTTTGATTGGTTTCTTTTGCTATTCTTTTCTTGATTTGTTTGGTTATTCAATTAATTTTAGATTTGACAAAGTTTTTTATTGTTTTTTTTGCGAAATTTTTCCAATTAATTTTTGATCTCTTAATAAACTATTATTCAGTGTAAAGAACAAAAATAAGGACATATAAACCATAACATTAATAAACCATAACATTAATAGTAAACTAAACGAGATCTTATATAAATATTTCAGTTTAGGCCCGTTTATATTTATACCCGTTTAGGCCCATTCAACTTCAAGCCCGCTAGGCTTAAACCAGTCCGTTTAGGCCCGTATAATGATATGATGGCAAAATTATAAATAAAAAATATTGATTTTGTACATGTATTGAAAAAAAATACCTCGATCTCAATAGAAATAATTTTTTTTGGGGTACTTAATCGGGCTTAAATGGATATCTTTTTATTTCGCAGGCATGCCCGTTAAATAAACGGACCAGCCATATTCGACATGTTTATCTTTACACGGGCTACGAGCTGAAATTTTTATACCAGGCCCGTTTAGGTCATCAAGGCCATTTTAACATCACCAGAGAGAATGCAACTATTCCAAGGATAATATAGTGATTCTGAAAATCTGGATACTTATCTATTACTTATTCGCTTGAATTTACATCGAGTTGAGTTTGGCGATTAGTTTGTTATGCGGTTAGGTTGTATATGAAAGAATGTAGTGAGGATGAAACTTCAGCATCATTCCTCAATCAAGTGTAAAAGGTGAAACAAGGTGTAATCTCAATGAGTTTCGCTTTTACGTTGAAAAGAAAATGAGATTTGAATATCAAGATTGAAAAGTGTTACCTGGTCTAATGAACAATTCATCTGCAGCCTCTAGACAAGTGTTGCTGCAGCTGAATGTAAACAATTAATTAAGAATCTGCTTCAAAGAAAATTATTTTCTCTTCATGTTTCTCTGCTTTGGTTCATATATATGATCTGGTTAGAACAATAAATGATTCAGAAGAGTAAATTACTCAGTTTTACAAGTCATGACACTAACCAATACAATAGAAACACATGGGATTTGATTATTTGAGAGGACTTCACAAGTTATATGATGAAAATTGTAAAACTTTTTTTGCAAATCTGTAGAATCAATTAATATTATTTTCTTTGAAGATGACTTGAGACAACAACATGCATTGTCTCTTTCAGCTTTTGTTTGGTGTGAACCATCATCAATTGACGATTTTGCCCTTCACCAACAACATCTGAATTTATGAATAGATGTCTTCTTGAGTCTTCTAGTTAATAAGTTAAAAGTTTAGGCTTAGGAGGCACAAATAGAGAGAAACATTCTCCAATCCCTTCTTTTGCATGTTAACATTTTTTAAAACAAAGAATCGTACGTAATAATATTCATATTTGTTTATCCTCATGGAAAATGACAAACTTTTATCATTATCTTACGGTCTTACCCTACCCAACTAAGCATGCGTCTCGATACTTGCCATTTTCCATAATCCGTAATCTTTTTTTGAGAAATTTATAGAACATGATTTTACATAGATGCTCATTTTACCATGTAAATATTTCCTACAATTTACTTGAAACCAATATTTGATATATGTGTTCGTCGGTTCTGCACTATATGCATCATTAATGATGATATTTGACCGTTGTACATTCCTCACAGGAAATAAAATAATCGGAAATCCTGAGTAACTGAAAAAATCGCTAAAATAACAACAACACATGTCACGATTTAGTAAGTTATGATTATTTTATGTGTCATGCTCATGTTAAATGTACTCAGTTTTATATAGTAAAATAATATCGCTATTCAACGACTGCTCTAATTATTTTTATTTTTTAAAATGATAAACTTGTGGAATCATTCATTGATTTTTTTTTGTCTTTTTTTTGCGATGTTAACAGTTGTGGATGCAACGGCAATCTCTCTAAATTTTGTGTAGTAATTGTGTCTCAAATAATGAATAAACTATGTGGTTATTATCCATTGCATTCATTTCTTTTTTTTCTTGACGATATTAAAATATCAACGACATTATTACGCCAATCACAATCATAACTGTTTGGGACAGATTTCCGAAACTTTTTTTCTTAATCCCTCATATCCGAAATCACAACATATAATATTAGTTCCGCCCAAATCGTCACTCGATTCTATGACTTTTAGGCTTTACCTAAAATACTTTTCCAGTCGAGATAATGAGTCTAATGACACTTGGTTTTCCGAAACCTATCATACCGTTTGAATTTGTTCCTGTCATAGGAGAGCTTTAGTAATGCTAGTGCTAGGTCCTGGCAAACGAAAGATAAGTAATTCAACACTGGAGAGCGAACCAAGTTATGCTTACAATACATGTTGAATAACTTGTTCCTTAAGCCATCCTCTGTATATTGCTTGTCACAAGACAAAAATGGATTTGTTTTTTATAAGACTCTCGAACATTCAAATCAGAAAATATCAGTGTGATTAGTCGGGGAATCGGATTCGACGGGATAAGAAGTGATGGTTATGTTTTGGGCCCTGTCGAGGCGAAATCCAAAACCCAAATTAGAGTTTAGTGGAATGCGAATTAAAGAGGAAGTTGCGACTTTTTGTGAATATTTTTTTTAGAAAAAATAAAAATCTCTTAACTTTTAAAAATACTCAAGTCTATATAAACCCAACTCCATTAAGAAAATTTGAAAAAAGGATTGTGTTTGGTGAAGAAAACTATTGTCCATTGATTTTGGAGAGATGTATATATTATTGGATGATTTGCCATAATAACTTTATAAATATTAAAAATAGCTAAAATAACTTAGTAAGATATTTTAAGATTTCCATAGAATATTTTTACTATATTACCCTTCAACATATCATTAATTTTCTTTGTTTGCCACATAAATACTATGAATAAAATTTTTAAAATAAATAATCAACTAATTATTTGCCACAAAAATATCATTAATTTTCTTTTTTTTAAGGAAATGAAATCATTTTCAAACAAAATAAAGATCTGATTCAACATCCTTGGAAATAAAGATTATTTTCAAAATAAAAATCATTTTCAAATCATCCTTGCAAATATGACACTCTCTTCTCAACGATATTTGCAAAGATTTCCATTTTCAAATATGACACTCTCTTTACTCATTTTCTTTACTCTTTACTCTCTTCTCAACGATACTCATTTCCATTTTCATTTCTTTGCATGTATGATTAACCATAGAATATTTTAAGATTTTCATAGACAAATAAAGATATTTTAAGATATTTTTAAACAAAATAATAATGATAGCAATCAATTAGTGTTTTAAAAAGGAAACCTTTTTTTTTTTAAAGAGTAAACGTTGGTTTCACTAAAACTAGAGCCATTGTCATCAAACACATTCATCTTTAAATCCATTTTTTATTATCAGCTCGTAAATCATCAAAACAAATTCATATTCTAGACAATTAAAATCTGTACAACTCTTCCAAAATCCGAGAAACCATCACTAAACTATAATCGGTAAAATATTTTGTCTTTTATCTTTGTTTTGTTTTTGATTATGATTTATACAGACTTAAGTTTTGTTGATTTGTGAGCTAAACTTACAATAACGTCTTTGATTGTGTAGATTTATTCAATTAAAAAAGTATTCGCTATGGTGAAAGACAAAGGAAATCACACCCTCAATTGTTATGATTCGATATTCATGGAGATGCATGTATTTTCTCAAAAGCATTCAATCTCATATTCATCTATTTTTTAGTCGATTATGCGATTTTTGGTGAAGTTTTCAATTTGTATGTCTGCAATTATTGTGGTAGAGTCTGCTAATTTATGGCAGACTATACGAAAGTCTTCCAAACTTAACGGCGGACTTAGAATTTAATCTGCTAGTCTGTCATTTTTTGGCAGAGTCTGCTATTTTGGCAGACTTTGTGAGAGTCTTCCAAATTTAACGGAAGACAAAAAATTTAGTCTGCAAGTCTGCCATTATTTCGGTAGAGTCTGCCAATTTATGGCAGACTATACGAAAGTCTTCCAAACTTAACGGCAGACTTAGAATTCAATCTGCTAGTCTGCCATTTTTTTGGCAGAGTCTGCCATTTTTTGTTAGACTCTTCATAATTTTGGCAGACTTTGTGAGAGTCTTCCAAATTTAACGGCAGCCAAAAAAATTAGTCTGCAAGTCTGCCATTATTTCGGTAGAGTCTGCCAATTTATGGCAGACTATACGAAAGTCTTCCAAACTTAACGGCAGACTTAGAATACAATCTGTTAGTCTGCCATTTTTTGCAGACTTTGTGAGAGTCTTCCAAATTTAACGGCAGACAAAAAATTTAGTCTACAAGTCTGCCATTATTTCGGTAGAGTCTGCCAATTTATGGCAGACTATACGAAAGTCTTCCAAACTTAACGGCAGACTTATAATTCAATCTGCTAGTCTGCCATTTTTTGCTAGACTCTTCAAAATTTTGGCAGACTTTGTGAGAGTTTTCCAAATTTAACGGCAGGCAAAAAATTTAGTTTGCAAGTCTGCCATTATTCCAGTAGAGTCTGCCAATTTATGGCAGACTATACGAAAGTCTTCCAAACTTTACGGCAGACTTAGAATACAATCTGCTAGTCTGCCATTTTTTGGCAGAGTCTTCAGAATTTTGGCAGACTTTGTGAGAGTCTTCCATATTTAACGGCAGACAAAAAATTTAGTCAGCAAGTCTGCCATTATTTTGGTAGAATGTGCCAATTTATGGCAGACTATACGAAAGTCTTCCAAACTTAACGGTAGACTTAGAATTCAATCTGCTAGTCTGCCATTTTTTAGTAGAGTCTTCAGAATTTTGGCAGACTTTGTGAGAGTCTTCCATATTTAACGGCAGACAAAAAATTTAGTTTGCAAGTCTGCCATTATTTCGGTAGAGTATGCCAATTTATTGCAGACTATACGAAAGTCTTCCAAACTAAACGGCAAACTTAGAATTCAATCTACTAGTCTGCCATTTTTTTGGCAGAGTCTACCATTTTTTGCTAGCCTCTTCAGAAATTTGGTAGATTTTGTGAGAGTCTTCCAAATTTAACGGCAGAAAAAATTAGTCTGCAAGTTTGCCATTATTCCAGTAGAGCCTGTCAATTTATGGCAGACTATACGAAAGTCTTCCAAACTTAACGGCATACTTAGAATTCAATATGCTAGTCTACCATTATTTTGGCAGAGTCTGCCATTTTTTGCCAAACTCTTCAAAATTTTGGCAGACTTTGTGAGAGACTGAGAGTCTTCCAAATTAAACGGTAGACATAAAAATTTCAGTTTAACAGTTATTTAAAAATAATAATTTCGTGTTTTGCTATACATGTTTCGTTTTGCTAATAAAATATTATTATTTTGCAGGAAATTGAGGAAGAAGAAGAAAAAAGTTGTACCATTGATGGATGTGCTGAAGATGAAGAAAAAGTGGTACAATTGATGGGTGTGTTGAAAATGAGGAAAAAAGTGGTACCATCGATGAATGTGGTGAAGATGAGGCAAGTACAACATATGGATTTCGTGAAGAATATGAGGTCCAAAGCGGTTATGTTGATGGTAATTATGGATCCTTTTCAGATGAAGATGAAAAACAAAGTGGTTATATTGTTGGTAATTATGGATCTTCGTCAAATATATCTTTCCATGGAGAGTTTGATGAGCAATTGACGGGCCCCTAGAAATTACTCAAAATTCTATGCAGTCCCTAGAGAGTATTAGGATCGGAGAGTTATACAGCAGCAAAGCAGAGTTACAGCGTAAGTTGCGTATGATCACGTTTAAAAGAAAAAAATCACTTAAACTAAAGCACGTTTAAGCACTTATGAATCGAAATTTAGATGCAATTTACCTAAACCAACAAATCCCAAATAATAATAGCACTTAAACTAAAGCAAGTTCTTTAAAGTTTGGATATATAGAGAATAATGTTGTTCCAAAAACAAAGTATACAATCATAAAACATCTAAATAAAAAATAGCAAATTCTACAAAACGTAAGCCAAGCTGACAACCATTAATTTGTACAAAAATCAGCAAGGGAAACAAATCCCTAAATCAAACCAGAAAACAAAAGCTCATAGGAATCAAGAAAAACCAACTATAAACTGTGATTTTTAACAGCAGCAAAAAAAAAACTATAAATTGTGAAAATAACTAAAACCCCAAAATTTCACATACCTCATCATCAACTAAGATAGCATCGATATTGATGTTACGTTTTGTTGATTTACCATTGAACTTCAGAAGAGGAAAACTCTCAGCATTAGATGGATGACCAATCTGTGATCCGAGACTTGTAACAGCATTGTAAGCCCATATCTAAAGCACTTGAATAAATCCGTGTATTGTGTAAGAATTTGCCTCCAAGTCTATACTTTTCACAGATTCAATCAGATTCTTGAAAGTTAATCTGCCCCAAGGATAATTCTCAAAATTTACTAAATCGAAAACCATACGAGCAAGTGATGAAGGAAGCTTCGTCTTCCCATCGTTGCCTACTATGACAGTTGCTAAAATGGACAGGTATGCAAAGCGAATTTTGTCTTCCCTTGACCAGTTTACAACATCTTTACACACCTCTTTCAATTGAATCTTGCTTGGATTCTTATCTGTTTTGACTTTCATCTTTTTCCATAAGTCTTTATGCACATTGCCTTCCACAAAATCATTAGTCTTAGCGAAAGGTTCACAGTTCAAACTAGTTATGTTTTGAAACTCTGACAGAGAGAACCGAGCAGGTCTACTACCAAACAAGCACCAAATCTCATACTTTTTATTGCAAACAAGTTGTTTGACAAGAAGGTATTCGACAAGCTTGGATGACCAAATGAACTTTTTTTCAACAAACCGTACAATGACCCCCAAAGGCGAAGCACGGATGTAGTCCCACACCTCATTTCCAACAACTATTGCCACCTCTTCCAAAAAATTAGTTTTGCTATGGTAATTGATGCTTTTGCCAGGCTCTGATTCACAACCGAGTGAATATAATCGCAAGGGAAATCCTAAATCCACATTTGTTTGAATCGACATCTTAAAAAAATGCATGAATCAATACATAAAAATATATAGAGAAAATATAAACACACTTAATTCAGAGACTGTAAAATCGGCACAGATTTTTTCGTTAAACCAAAACATATTTGGGCAAATGAAACATTTTAAACATTTTAAATAAAAGATGTAATAATCTCTTAAGATTCGATTAAACATGGGATGATTGTGTCTCGATTGTGAATGCAAACTCGGATATAAAGATGAAGAATATCTATAGTGGACCTGAACATGGAATCATGTACATCATCAAATTTCTAGATAACATCTGTTTCAAATCAAATTATAATTCTTTGGGATTTCTCGCAGAATTGGAAGTCTTTGTAATAATAACTCAACAGCCATTGGAACATCTTGGTAATAATAACTCTCGCATCAATTTTGAAACATAACAGATAACGTTGGAATCAAAACATAGCAGATAATAAAGAAAAAAGCTTCAATCAATTACTCTTATAAACTTCTATTTGGCATTATAAACTTCTATGTGAAACATAGCAGATAACGTTGTGTTGGACACCCGCATCAATTTTTTCCATTGTTTCACATTCGAACAGGGAGGTTCCGGTTACGTTCAAGGTGATCGATTCACAAACATAGAGATGCAAGATGAAAACGAAAGATAGTTCTTAATGAAAGCGAATTAGACATCATGTTACCTTAGGGATGGGATGATTCCGGCGATGATAAGAAACACCGGCAGTAAAGCTGACAGCTAATAACGGACAAATCCAGAGACGAGACCGGCGATTCCGACGAAACGTTCATGATTCCGGTCCGACGAAAACACGGCTCCAACTATGATAGGAAACTCTTCGGCGGCGACAACGTTTGGGTGAAGAAAAAAAAAATCAAAAGAGTTAGTTACTTAGGGTAAAAGAATAATGAATGAAATCTAAATTTCCTTTTTTGATTACTGTTAATTAAAATAAAAAAATTGTTTTTTATCTGCATTAATTAAATAATTAGTTATTATATTTTGTAAAAATGAATTTAACATAATTATAAAAGGGTAATTTGAGAATTATATAATTTGTTAAGTGATTAATAGGTTATGTGAGCAATAACAAATATAATGAGTTATTCTAGTTATTCCAACAAAAAATGGGTTATTTTGGGTAAATCTTTCTATATTATTTTCTTATCTTTGAAATATTTATATAAATATATTAAAAGAGGTGGGGGTTGGTGAAAATTATCGTCATAATTCCATTTTACTTGGACTCTTGTTTTGGTATTTTCGTCAACATGGGCCCACTCTTCCACCAAAGCCCAAACTATATCTATCTCGCTTTCTTCACCAACCACACTCTTCTTTCACCAAATCCATTTCCTCTATTTCCAATCCCACCCCTGTATTTCTTAAGCTTCCCATTTTTAACCTATTAGTTTTTTTTGGGTCAACGGCCTAAATACCTAGAACGATTCGGATATCCAAATTGGAGGTACCGAATTTACATAAATAATATATGATGGGTAGACACGAGCACTCCGTGCTAATTTGTCTGCATTTGTGTTGTTTGCGCGTATAATGAGTGAGATAGAAAAAAAATTAAACACCTCCTTACTCTTCACGAATTCCTCTAAGTGTAATGTGAAAGCCGGTCATTTCTCGGGTGTAGACACCATCTTCACCAATGCGGAACAGTTCGACCCATTAGTTCTTTAAATCGAAATGTATTTGATTAATTTTCAAATACGAATTAATGGTTTCAGACGGGTTCCCTTGGTAATATACATTTCTGATTTCTTCTATGGACCAAAAATAGACCAATCCAACAGATAAGACAATATATCAAAGTACTATACACTCATTACTCATATATATATCTCAAAATGGCAAAAATCTAAATATTAATTTTGCTATATATGTATTTTCCAGAAAAATAATGAATTTATTTGCTTATTCATTAAAATTAATAAATTGCTATACCCAATGGATATACTTCCTTTTTTTTATCATTTCATCTGTTTAACATATATAAAATCATATAAATAAAAATACAAAATCTAATGATTTTTAATTAATATCAACTAAGATTTAATCCGCGCTAACTATAGCACGGGATAATTTTTGTTTAAAAAATTTGTTTTGAAATATAAAAAAATTACTATACCCAATGGATGGATATACTTCATTTTTTATCATTTCATCTGTTTAGCATATATAAAATCATGTAAATAAAAATACAAAATCTAACGTTTATGTGATTTTCAACCCAAACAAAAAAAAATGCAGCTTTTACTGCTTACCAAACACGTGGAAATTGAGAACCCATACTATAACGAAATGTCAAAATGACCCTCAAGAAAATCAAGAAATTACGATAATAACCTTTTCACCAACCCCACCGTCTTCTCCGGTGAGTTCTCTATATGAGCTCCTCCGAGGCAACTCCTGTCTCCTTCAGGCCAAAGCCTAAAAACACAATCACAAACACCAAAACTTCTCTAAAGCTTCAAAAAGACAAAAAACAAAAGAGAGTTAAATTATCTTGAAACTTGCTATGGCGCCACAAGAAGAAGTCATGCAGAAGCAGAACAGTGACGTCATTTTCCGATCAAAGCTACCGGATATCTACATCCCGAATCATCTCTCTCTCCACGACTACATCTTCCAAAACATCTCCGAATTCGCCTCCAAGCCTTGTCTAATCAACGGTCCCACCGGCCACGTGTACACTTACTCCGACGTCAACGTCACTTCCCGTCGAGTCGCCGCCGGTTTTCAGAAGCTCGGCGTTAACCGCAACGACGTCGTGATGATCCTCCTCCCGAATTGCCCCGAGTTCGTCCTCTCCTTCCTCGCCGCCTCTTTCCGCGGCGCAACCGCAACCGCCGCGAACCCTTTTTTCACTCCGGCGGAGATCGCGAAACAGGCCAAAGCCTCCAATTCCAAGCTCATCGTCACCGAATCTCGGTACGTCGACAAAATCAAAAACCTCCAGAACGACGACGGCGTTGTGATCGTCTGCACCGACGACGACGAATCCGTCCCGATCCCGGAAGGATGCCTCCGATTCACCGAGTTGACTCAGTCAACCGAGATCGACTCGGTGGAGATTTCTTCCGACGACGTGGTGGCTCTTCCTTACTCCTCGGGCACGACGGGTCTACCGAAAGGAGTGATGCTGAGTCACAAGGGGCTAGTCACGAGCGTCGCTCAGCAAGTCGACGGCGAGAATCCGAATCTGTACTTCCACAGCGACGACGTCATCCTCTGTGTGTTGCCGATGTTTCACATCTACGCTCTAAACTCGATCATGCTGTGTGGGCTTAGAGTCGGTGCGGCGATTTTGATAATGCCGAAATTCGAGATCAATCTGCTTTTGGAGCTGATTCAGAGGTGTAAAGTGACGGTGGCTCCGATGGTTCCTCCGATTGTTTTGGCGATTGCGAAGTCGCCGGAGACGGAGAAGTACGACTTGAGCTCGATTAGAGTGGTGAAATCTGGTGCTGCTCCGCTTGGTAAGGAGCTTGAAGATGCCGTCAGCGCCAAGTTTCCTAATGCCAAACTCGGTCAGGGATACGGAATGACGGAAGCAGGACCGGTGCTAGCGATGTCGTTAGGGTTCGCGAAAGAGCCGTTTCCGGTGAAATCAGGAGCTTGTGGCACGGTGGTGAGAAACGCCGAGATGAAAATCGTCGATCCAGACACCGGAGATTCCCTTTCGAGGAATCAACCCGGCGAGATCTGCATCCGTGGTCACCAGATCATGAAAGGATACCTCAACAATCCGGCGGCTACCGCAGAGACAATCGACAAAGACGGTTGGCTTCACACCGGAGATATCGGATTGATCGACGACGATGACGAGCTTTTCATCGTGGATCGATTGAAAGAGCTGATCAAATATAAAGGTTTTCAGGTGGCTCCGGCGGAGCTTGAGGCTCTCCTCATCGGTCATCCCGATATCACCGACGTCGCCGTCGTGGCAATGAAAGAAGAAGCTGCTGGTGAAGTTCCCGTTGCTTTTGTTGTGAAGTCCAAGGATTCGAAATTATCTGAGGATGAAGTGAAACAATTCGTGTCAAAACAGGTAAAATGAGTTCTTGATTTAACTAATTGGATGAGAAATGAATCATTAGCTAATGCAAAGATTATACATTACACAGGTTGTGTTTTACAAGAGAATCAACAAAGTGTTCTTCGTTGATTCGGTTCCTAAAGCTCCATCAGGGAAGATATTGAGGAAAGATCTGAGGGCAAAACTAGCAAATGGGTTGTTGATGAACTAAAGAAAGAAACAAAAGCTAAAAAAAGATGACTCAATGTGTATATATACATACAACTGTTTGACCCCAACCAAGGAAACGAACTCAAATCAATCAATGTCTGTTTCTCTTTTTTGTTTTGTTTGTTGTTGTCGTCCTTTTGATTCATGTAATGAACCTTTGTAATAAAGGTGGTTTCCTTTTTTGGTTTCATGTAACTTGAGCTGGAGAAAACAGCGGCTTTTTCATTAATAATAAATCACTCGGATTATGCAATAAAGGTTGAATACTGAAAGAAAGAAATTTTATTCTTCAACCTCAAGAGTTTATTCAAAAATTTCTTAAACTGTGGGGGCTTTCTGTTGGGAAAAAATCTTCAATTTCAAGATATCCATCGATTTCTTTGAAACTCTTATGATTCTCAACTTCAACTTCAACAACAACAACAACGAATCTCTTCTCGATGCAGAAACCGATGAGACGACAAATCATACGCGCTTAGTCTCTCGACTCTCTCCTTAGGGGTTCCTTAAGGAGTTTCCAAAATCGGAAATCTTCAGTTCGTACTAAAAGACAAGGAGGTTGTTGGAATTGAGATCGCAATGAAGATAAATTCATTGGAGAATCAATCATACGCGTGAAGTCTCTGATCATCGGCGAGGAAAAACATATAATCAAAACAATGAGCAGAGTGGAGTTACGAGTGCGGAATGATTCTGACTGAATTCACGTTCTGCTTTTGTCTTACAACAAGACATAATCAAGCTTTCGTGTTGAACATTATCAGACAAAATTAAACCCTGAGCACTAAGCCATTAGCATAAATGGAAAGAAACCGTCCTTTTCAACAAGCAAAGTCATTGCCATCATTAAGCATAAGAATTTCTCATTGTTCTTGCCCTTTCTAAGCAAACATTAACCTAAAGATAGAAGATTCAATTATCCCTAAACCCTCTCTCCACTAATAATTCAGACCCTTCTTGATAAGTTATCGAAAAGCTTGCGCAAAACTGGACAACATTCAAGAACAGTAACCAAGGATAAAAGGGATTGAGAAAACGCTACGTGGTTGGGGAAGAAGACGAAGACAGAGGACGAGGAGGAGGCAAGAGTTGATGTAGATTCTGAGGAGACCTGTTTTGGCTCTGACTTGCTGCTCTACGTATGAAAGGATGTTGTAAAAGCTGCATCGCGGTCTGCCTCCTCGCCGGTTCTCTCTGCAAGCAACACGAGATGAAATGGCGAAACTCCGGAGACGCCGTCGGAGGAGCTTCCGGCGGTTGCGACATACAAATGGCACACATGAGGCTTGCCCAATCACCTTGCCTGCTCACAGGGAAAGGAAATCTCCCCAAGAAGAACTCCAGAATGCTCACACCTAAGCTCCAGATATCTCCGGCGTAGCCATCGTACAGTCCTTGGTTCAAATCGGTGTTAATCCGCTCAGGGCTCATGTAAGCGATGGTTCCTACAGACGAATTGCAGGGATCCATGGTCTGCGCCAAGATCCGGCTCACTCCGAAATCAGCAATCTTGACGTTTTTAACGGAGTTGATGAGGAGATTGGAGGGTTTGATGTCTCTGTGGACGATGTGACGGCCGTGGAGATAAGCCAAGCCACTGAGAATCTGTCTAGATAGATCAGCTAATTGCTGCTCCTTCCACACATGAGCACCTTCTAAAGATCCTTTGTCCATGAACTCAAGCAAAACCTGGATCTCACCCTTCTGATCGAACATCTCGTGACATTTCACCACGTTTGGGTGGTTCACATCTCGCAAAATCTCGATCTCTCTACAGATCTGGCGTCTCACAGTCTCCTCGTGGTTCCCGTAGATCACCTTGAGCGCGTACAAGCGAGACGTCGGACGGTGAACCACTTTGTAAACCGTTCCGCCGGCTCCGCTCCCGATCCGGTTCCCACGCACTAAATCCGAATAGCTCGTCGAGTCAGAGTTGTTGTTGGAGTTCGCCGAACCACCGGAAGAAGGTGCGGATCCGGCGGAAGAAGGAGCGGAGCCACCGGAAGTCGGTGGGAGAGGAAGAGGTACAGCGAGGGAAACATCGCGCTGAGGAAGCGGCAAGGTAAGGTCTGGGCGGCGGCGTGGACGGCTTTTAACCGGAAGGGAAACTCCTGGAGGCGATTGAATCGGTTTCATCGCTTGGAATCAAAAGTTTTCTAAGCTCACTTTTTTTGTTTTGTTTCTGGTTTCACGATCTGATAATTCCAAAGGTCGATTTTGAAGTTATTATACACAAGAACAAGTCGTCTTCGTCGTTGTCGTCTTCTAAGGTTTTGGCAGAGATTGATTCGCTCTTCGTAGCAGCGATCAAATCAAAAAAAAAAAAAGAGAATGAAGGTTCGTCGAAAGAAATTGAGAGGACACTGAAAAGGAACGTTAATTTAGAATTTCTGAGAAAGAAAAAAAGAAGACGAAAATTCAAAATTGTTAAAATCGAGACACAATAATATCCACAAGATAAAGGTATCACACTCATTTTCACTGGCTTTTTTGGTTATTTTGTTGGTTCAAGCATTGTAGTAAATAAAATCGAACATAATTGGGAATCTATGTTTTTTTTGGATAACGTATTTGGATATTCATTACAGCAAAGACATTATTACATTGTGATGATGATGAATCATGTCCGTCTCGAATGTTTTTTGAGATAATATTTCTTTGCTGTAATGAATATCCAAATACGTTACATTGTATTAGTGATAAAAAAGACATTATTACATTGTGAAATGATATTTCTTTCCATCACTAATAATATTTCTTTTTTAAGTGAAATGATGAGTTTCTGAATAATAATAACTTCTACAAATTTCTTATTATTTCCTTTATTTACAGCTACAAATATTATCTCCTACTTCTCAATTGTTTTCTAACAACGGTAACTTATTTTTTCTTCAATTTTTGTTTGTCTAATAAATCTTTTTCTTATAATGTCATAAATTAATATTTAATAATATATGCGTATGGCGTAAGCATATATCTCTTCTCTTATGCTCTTTCCACTTTTCTGTAACAATCAAGATCTTGTCTTTAGCTTATAATAATAGTCCTTCAAAGGCTTTTTGCTTATTTGCATACACAAATGAAAAATGTAAATTAATGATCACTCTGATTCTATGAAGCTTTATTGTGACAGTCATTCATATTGTTGCAAATCCGGTGTTCCACGAACGGACAAAACATATCGAATCTGATTGTCATCAAATCTGCGATACAGTACAAGATCGATTGATTACTACCGAACATATTTCTACCAAAGAACAAGTCGCTGACATTCTTACCAAGGCATTGCCGAAGGCATTTGATAAACTTTTGTCCAAGTTCGATGTTCGAAATTTCGGACCACCAACTTGAGAGGGTATTAGAAACGATATCTTCATATCCTAGATTTGCCATTATCACGAATAGGAAATACTGAGCTCGTATAAATACTTTGCTATTGTGAATGAAATAAACAACGCACATTACATTACGAACGATTTCAAGAATAGATGCAAAAACAAGAAAAGAAACACAAGTCTCATGTTTCCATTATTAAGATTGAAATGAGTCTCTCACTCAAAGCTCCATTGCTGACAATATAAAGGAAGAAAGAAACAGAAAATTGTTTGCAGGTTAACACATGTTCTTGCGTTCATCAGCCATAGGCACATTATTACCTCAAACCCTGAGATCAAATGTTAAATCTCAAACTCCAGGTGTGTCTGAACGCAAAACTGTCAAGAAAAAACAAACATCCGAGAATATTAGAACAAGTAGATTTAACAAGAAAAGTAGAACTCGTGAAAGCTAATCCATTTAAAGATAAACTGAATAAAACAGTTTTGAGAAGAAATGTAATCATCGTCTTCATTGAAGCTTCTAAGACCAGAGATAAAAAAAAAACCCTTCAATGTCAGGTTCCAAATCATTTTCATGTTTTGGTTTCTCATAAAATTACTAGATTTTGAGGTTTTATCGCCTTTGCAATGGAGAGGCTAAACTAATTGAGAAAAATTCAACAACTGGACAATATTGAATTTGATCAAAACCAAAAGAAGAAGACAGGTTTAATCGCAAAACTCTAAGATGATCCCTTCCTTTCAAATGATCTACGAAATCGAATTTCTCTACGCATCCCAAAAACAAATCAGAAATCCAGGCCGACAACAACAGGAACATGAAATAATTCCAGATCCAACGATGATCCCAACCATGATTTTTCAGCAGAAAAGAAGAAGCTAAGCTTACTTGGTTTCTCTGGCTTTCCACTAGCCCATTTGGAGATTGAGAAATGAACCTTCTCGCGATTTAGGGCTTCAGCTTTGAAAGGCTCCTTCAGACAATTCCTCACGAGATTCGCACAAATGTTTGAATACGTAATATATGTCATCCCCGCCGCTCTCCAGAACGGAACCGCCGCATTCGATGCCATCTCCGATCTTCCTCTGTTTCTGAGAAAATCCCCGACAAGACAAGAGAGAGATTGGTTCTGTGCCCTAATAACCCTCTTAACACATATTAAGCCCATTGGGCCCTAATACAATAATGGATCCGGCCCATAAATCCACTCTCCTCTCTTTTCATCATTGTTTCTTGGAGTTTACTCGAAGACTGAGCTAAACCCAGATTTGCTGGCTTGTTTACTTGATTGGTTAATTGAAATCTAAAGTGAATACAGAAAACAAAAAGCAAAAAAAAAAAAAGGGTTTCCACGAAATTACTGAAAATTATTCATTTCCAATAGAAGAAATTTCGTGTATAAATGTTTTGTAATTTTCAAAGTCAATGTTTTTTTATTTTGGCTTTAGATACATAAATGCAACAAGGAGAAGACAACGAATTTCATTGACTTTTTAGACCATTTTTTCAGATGATCAAACCGCAGAAAATATGAGAAACTGTTTAAGCATCAGATAAAGATGGTTGAGCTGACTATAACAAATAAAACAAGACTTGGGTTTTGCTTTAAGTTAATGATTAACAATTCTTCTACTTTTAAAAGACCAAAATCGAATGTTATGGTTTTATAGAATAACACTGTTAATTAATTACTTCATTTGGTGGGTTTGGTAAGAAATTTGGTTTATCTGCCGAGGATTGTTATAACTCCCGTAAACACTTGTTGAAGCATTTAGTGAGTAAGCAACAAACAAACAATGTCTGAAGCAAAAAGCCTTGAGAGACTTAAAGCAATGAGAACTTTATTGAAGAGTGAGATGGAGAAATCAGAAACCTTTTCATTGGTTCTACACAAGACAGGATCCAAGCTTGAAGAGATCAACCACAAGTTGTTGTCTTTTGAAGCTGATCTTAAGGTAGAGAGATGGAGATCTTCTCCTTTCTCTGATCATATCCGTCACACCATTGCCCCGATATCCGCTGTTCTGAGAGTCTTTGCTTCGGTTCAAGAACTCGAGAGATCTCTCTTCTCCTCTACTGGAGTCCTCGGTTATGTTTCGGAAGTTAAACGTCTTGGAGAAGCGATGAAGCTTCTCTCCAGTAGCTGTGTTCTTGCTCTTAATTGGCTTGAAGATACAATCGAGTTCCTAACCGAAAACGGAATGCCTGAAGATCATCCTTGCGGTCTGCGGTTCAAAACTTCGATACAACTTCTGCGGGAATTGCAAAGGACTGAGGCTCGTGCTTATCTCAGAGGAGGGAGTCTTTGCACAGCGTTGGAGAATCTCGAAACAGAGTTCGTGCGGATTCTCGAAGAGGAGGAGCAGGAGGTTTTGTCAGAAGCCAACTTGAGAAAGTTTCAGGCTATCATCAAGATATTAGATGCTCACACGCGGTTAACAAACTGTGTACCTGTTTACATCAAAGTCCGCACAACGGTCATTCAGAAACGGTTTGAGATTCATTATCTCGAGAAAAAAATCACAGAAGCGGATAATGTACAGGATATTGAAGGCGATATAGATCAATGGAGATTGGATATGGAGATAGCTGTGAAAGAGATATACCACTTTGAGAGTAAGCTCTGCGATGAAGTGTTTGAAGATGTTCGAAAAGATGTTCCATTGCGTTGCTTTGGAGAAATAGCTTCAAATTCAGGAATCCTTCCACTACTCAGATTTGGAACAAGAATCAGCAAATGCAAGAAAGATCCACCAAAGCTGCTAAAGCTCTTAGATTGTTTCTCTACAATGGACACCATTCGAATTGAGTTTAACCAGCTATTTAGAGGGGAGCAATGTTCAGAGATACGCAGAGCAACACGGGAGCTAATTAGCAATCTCGTTAATGGTGTCTGCGAAATCTTCTGGGAGTTACCTTGTCAAGTGGAGCTACAGAGACCAAACTGCCCACCTCTTGATGGTGGTGTCCCCAAGCTTGTGAGTGTTGTAACTGAGTACTGCAACAAGCTACTTGGGAACAACAACAAGCCAATCTTGTCGAAGATTCTCGAGATTGATTTGGGATGGAAAAACGAAAAGTACCGAGAAGAGCTTCTCATGGGTCACATCTACAACATACTGAGAGAGATTGCTTTGAATTTGGATGCGTGGTCGAGTTCCAACAAAGGAACCGCTCTTTCTTGCATCTTTATGATGAACAATCACTGCCATTTCTGCGGTTTGAGAGAGACTCATCTCGGGAAAATGATGGGAGAGTCTTGGTTGAGCGCGCACGAGCAGTACAGAGACTATTACGCAGCGCTATATGTCAAAGAAAGCTGGGGAAAGCTCTTATCTCTACTCGACCTCAAAGCTCAACCCGTTCCATCATCATCGTCATCGTCTCCTGCAAAAAGAAAACGAGCCCGTGAGTCCATTAAGCGAACATTACAAGCCTTTGCTAAGGGCTTCGATGAGATCTACACAAAGCAGTCAAATTGGGTTGTTGAGGATGAAAAGTTGAGATGGAAGATACGTCAAGCCATGGTAAGAACGGTTGTGCCAAGATACAAGAGTTACCTACACAGTTACATAATGCTCCTAGTCGAAGAGGATCCTTCGGGTTCTGGTGAGCATTTGAACTATACTCCAAAGGGTTTAGAGATGAAGCTGAAGACAATGTTTCAGAACAAAGAAGAAACAGAGAAGAGATACAAGTATTCACATTTTGTTAACAAAGTGATGGATTTGGGAATTACTCAGAATTCCCACTTGACGTTAGAAGCTATATGATACGTAGACAGAGAAACTAGACTCATTCTTGGTGAAAATGATAAGCTTTACGTACGAAGGTATATGTGTGACATACAAAAGGTGTGAAATTGGCTGTTTGTAATGTAGAATTGTGGATGATGCAAATGAAATTGAATCCAAAAGATTACAGGAACACAACAAGAGATTGCTGAAGTAACTTTTAACGAATTAGATAGATCATTCTCCTGGTCAATCTGCGAAGCGAAAGCCTTCGTGATTTTCCTCGAAATCAGGTGGTTGGAGGCGGAGAGATAATGGTGGGTGAAAGCACGAAATCTTGGCCAGTCCAACGGGTTTGCAATTGCTTCAACCATCACCGCCTCTGGGATCTGAAAGTCTTGCAAACTGACACAAAATCTTGGTCAGTCCAACGGGTTTCAAGTATTTCCCAACTAATTTAATAAGTTTATTAGTTTGATCCAAAAAATTATGTATTTAATTTCAAAAAATATAACTATCTCTAAAACACTTACCACATATATGTGTAATAATATCGTGGTTGTGTTACACTCATATCAATTTCGTATAATACATGTTGTTGGTAAAAGAAAACGAAAAGTTTACCGAAACTATTTTTTGTATATTCAAATCTGATTTCGATTAGTCAACTGATTTTGCCTTCTTCCATTTTTTTTCCCCGTCATATCAAATATATCTTTAGGATACATGAGACATTATTAATGTAATAATGGTGTGATAATTTGGGAAATAAACGAACGGTACGAAAATTTGCCCCACAAAAGAAACGGTTCAAAAAATTGTGATTAGGAAAAGTTAAACACTTGAAGACGTCGCAATAATTAAATTTTGACTTTTAGTAATGATATCATGAAATTAGTAATGTAAAAGATCAAAACCAGGTTACTGTATGTTACAGAAAGAAATTTATTAAACTTTACATTCAAATTTTGTGACTTTGTGATTGTAATAAATTTATGTTTATTATTGGTGTCTAATAAATGTATTCTAATCGTTACTTTTTTTCCGTAAATATGTGGAATTTAGTTATATATATCTTTTATCTTTCATCTGTTCCCTTATATAAAAAGCTTTAGTTAAAAAATACGAAATTTAAGAAATACATTAATTTTAATATATTTTTTCTTTTTATATATTAAAATTAATCAATAAAAAATAGGTAAAAAATATTACAGAATATAAATGATCACAAACATCAAATTAAATTAACAGAAATTGGAAAGAAATCAAATAAGTTAAGACAAAACAAAACTTATAAAATATCTTACCTAAACAAAACTTTATTACCGTTAGTGTTAGTGATTTAGATTACATACTTCTCTGCACAATTGCTCATTTATTAAGTTTTAATTTTCTATATTCTGTAACTATATTTTTTTTATACAAAATATATAACGTAATTTAATGCAAACTTGCTGAACACATACTACAATAGTAAATAATGGTGGCAAGACACTTGTCAATTTTGTATATACCATCATCAATACAAGATTTTATTACTAAATTGACTAATATACATACATACAATTCAATGATTTCATTATATTAAAAGTGAAATCAAAATCGGTACGTACCCGGTTTAATCAGACTAAACTTGTTGAGTTAAATACCAAAATTCACGGCGAGAGTGTCGGTGGCTGTGTAGATGGAGCGTAAGGCCAATGACTTGAACACTGACGATAGCACCCACAAATTATATAAAAAGAAAGTATCCTTTTTTGACAAAATCATCAAAAGGGACTCAGATTTGTGAAATCTTGTCTCTTTTTCTTTCTTCTTTCCATTCCTAATTCTCCTCATTTTCCGTGAAACCCTTCAAGAGAGAGGGAGAGTGTAAGAAGAAGAAAATGGGTGTGGATTTGAGGCAAGTGGTGGCTGGAATTCTCACCATTACCATGTTCGTGATGCTCGGGCAAATGCTTCATAGAGATTACTTCGACCCTGCTCAGGTATTCACCGACATGTCTCCGCTCTTATGCGATAGTGACTGAGCTAAATTCAAGTGGGGTTCTGATCGATTTTTCTTCTGTCTGTAATTTGTGGATCGCAGATCTAATTTATAAGAGTCTTAGGATTAGTTAGGGTTTCTTCCCAACAAACAAAAAAACCCAAATTTTATTCATGTTGGATCGAATGTGGATTTTGCATTGATCATAAAGACTCAGACTTTGGAGATAACGATTGAATCAGCTGTTTTCCTCTAACTTCTTTGTGAAAGCTTCAAGCTTTTATGTTTTTTAATTTTTCTTCTTTCTAGAATGCTTCTCTTAACATCTTTTTGTGCTTTGTGTGTTTGTGCTTTTACAGGAAAATATCCAAGGAGATTCACATGATATTGAGTTCCAAGGATCAAAAGTAGCGGTTGAAGATGGACTTGTTAGAGCCATTGAAGGGAATAAAGGGCCTTGGATAGAGGATAGCCATGAACTTAAACCTTGTTGGTCAATATCTCAGCCTGGTATATATGCCTGCCTTTTTTTTTTGTTCAGATCACTTCTGTTTTTAAATCTTCTCTGCCGGTTTTGATTTGATTTGCTTCAATGTTTCTGGTGTTGCAGATGAAGCGGTATCGTCCAAGGGTTATGTTACATTCTCCTTAACGAATGGTCCTGAATACCATGTCTCTCAGGTATCCTTTATATCGACTCTAAAATTTCACAATTTCTTGTTTTGGTATTTTCCTGTTTCTTGTTCCTGAATATCATGTTTGTTAACTTTATCATCTTGTTTAGATTACTGATGCGGTGATGGTGGCGAAGCATCTTGGAGCAACTCTTGTGCTTCCCGACATAAGAGGAAGCAAACCTGGTGATGAAATGTTAGTAGTTTTGTATTTTCATACACGGTTTGGTTTGGCCTAATTGTTTCTCTGAGGTTTATGAACAAACTTTAATGCTTTTACCAGGAACTTTGAAGATATCTATGATGTGGATAAACTCGTTAAAAGCTTGGAAAGTGTTGTCAAAGTTGTAAAAAAGTTGCCAAGCCACGTATCTTTAAGAGATATCGCCATTGTTAAGGTTCCTACCCGAGTTGCAGAAGATTACATCAAGGAACATATTGATCCCATCTTCAAATCAAAAGGGAACATAAGAGTTACAACCTATTTCCCTTCCGTGAATTTGAGGAAATCTTCGCGGGATGCTGAAACCGACCCTGTCTCTTGTTTGGCAATGTTTGGTTCCTTGGAATTGCAACCCGGAGTGAATGAATTGGTTGAATCGATGATTCAGCAGCTGAAGACACATAGCAAGAAATCTGGTGGCCGTTTCATAGCCATAGACTTGAGGGTTGAGATACTTGAAAAGAAAAATTGCCATGAAACAGGTGCAGTGGGATCCAAAACCTGTTACAACGCTCAAGAGATCGCATTGTTCTTGAGGAAGCTTGGATTTGACAGCGATACAACTATATATCTGACTCAGCCAAGATGGGACAGCAGCCTCAATATTCTTAAGGACATTTTCCCGAAAACGTTTACTAAGGTGTGTAAAATCCTTCATTATTTTAGTCTCTGAAGTTTTCACCATTTTGCTAATCTTGATATTTTCTGAAAATTGGCAGGAGGCGATAATGCCGTCAGACAAGAAATCGAAGTACCTTGAATTAGAAAATTCTGAGTATGAAAACGTTATTGACTTCTACATAAGTTCGAGGAGTGACGTATTTGTGCCAGCCATTCCTGGTCTGTTTTACGCCAATACAGTTGGAAAAAGGATAGCTTTAGGCAAGCCTCAAGTTCTCGTTCCAGCCGAGATCTCAGGAACATCCGGTCTTTCCACTGATTACATATCTCCCTACATCTCAAAGAAGAACCACTTGGCGTATTCATGCTTTTGCTGAACTTCTCTGGTGGAACTTATGAGGGAAATGTTTTGACAAAAGTGATAATATATTGAAGCCGAAATCCATGGAAAGGTCTTCTCACCAAGTGTAAGCCAATCTAGTTACCAGGTTTTTACGGGTTGTTTATTGATAAAGTTTAGCTCGATACCAGTTCGATTTTAGTCAAGTATTCTCATTGGGGTTGTCTTGTTTAGGAAAGAAAACTTTTGTAAGTTACATTTTGAATCTATTGGCCCATAGCTTTTGCATCCTATTCAATATATAACAATGGTCTTGAGTGGATAGCAAAGTAGTAGTAAGGAGGAATATAGAGGATACAGCGAGACATTGATTTGCTGTTCAAACATTTCTTAACAACTGTAAAATGCAGCAATTCAATATGCGATCTGTCCTTTACTCTATCAGAGAGAAGTAATAAAAGCAGCAAAAGAAAAGATGTTTCAGAATTCCAAAAACACAAATGGCAAGATTACTGAACTCATCATGGTCATGTCGATCACTGCGTCTCTTGAGTTATCTCCCCTGTTCTTCCATGAGTCCGAGCCATCTCCAAGGCTCATTGAGCTCCATAACAACGCGGCTTAGCGTCTTTACTGCTACACTTGTTGGTCGTTTAAAACTCCATGATAGACCTCCTTTGCCAACAACTCTATTGAACTTGCTTGTAATTTTCTTAACCTGCGAATAGGTGTACTGAATTTGATCCAGGACCGTTGAACATGAGCTTTCTATTACACCCTTCTTTGAGATCTAGCTTAAACTCCACAAAGTTATAATATTGTGATAGTTTATTTAAAATATGTATATATATGTAATTTTTAATGGAGAAAACAAAACAAACAAAAAATCGACGAAAAAATATTAAGAAAACTAGTAGTGTAGTTATTCTAAAACAAATAGGAATATGATTTTGTTGGTGGTGTGAGTGTGACAAGCAACATTTAACATAATTTTGATTACCAGTTTTCACAAAGGAAAAATCAGATAACGTTATCGTGATTGGCCAAAAAATACCGTTCTCATATATAAGGCTGATTGGCGAGAGGAGAGGTCTCAGTTGTTCTTTCTGGCTATTACGTTATATCTAGAGGTTTGCCTCAATTCGTGTTTTCTATAAGGTTTTCGATTTTCTTCGATTCTCAACAACCTTTAACTAACTAAGAATGAAGAAAGATGATGATTGTTATGGGGATTCGAGTAAACATTGGATATTAGATATTTTGTGTGATTTGGCCGCCCAAGAATATGCTACTATGTCTAATGAGAAAGACAACTCCAAGTCTTCTTCTGATTGTTATTATGACGATCCACTACTTTCAAGAATCTCGAAACCTGATTTCAGACCTAGGGATAGTAACAACCGGAAGTTAGAGATTTTGGCGGAAGCTGCCACCGTTTTGTTAGAGTACGAAACAACATCAAAGAAGACCCTTGTCGAAGAGAATGGGAGTCTCTATAAGAGTGTACCAAGAAAGAAGATAAGTCATCGTAGTCACCGGTCGTCTTCGATGGCAACACAGCGGATCGAAAACCAAAGATCAATTGTTTGCGTGGATTACAAACAAGAAGAAGAGAGAAGCCTTAAGAAACGCTAAATCGTTGGTTGTTTTGAGGTGGGATCATCTTCGATGTCCATGGAAGAGCGAGTACTAGAAAACTCTAATCGGGATCCGGAATCTCCTCATTCTTCTTGCGTCACCGAGTGCAGCAAAAAACGTCCTCCCATTAACGTCTCTCGCAAGAAACTCAAAATCGTTAGTCGTCGTTTAGATGTGAGACCCACGCAGACGACGCAGCCACCTCCGCCCGAGTGGCTCGTGAACGTGATGAGAGAATATAACGGACACGAGCCAAAGCTGGTCATAGCGAGAAAACTGTTTATGACTGATCTCAACAAAGGCCAAGCATGTCTCCATATGCCTCTAAACAAAATGGTGAATTTGGAATTTTTGACAGAGGAAGAGGCAATAATCATACACGAACATTACTTGGAGACTCGTAAAACATGTCTAAATGTGGTTCTTGTGGATCCTCTGTCGAAGAAGCATGTCGTTAATTTGAGGAAATGGAATGTGAATGGAAACTGGATTTACGTCTTTGTTAGTGGTTGGGTGACTGTGCTTAAAACCAACAAGTTTAAGGTCGGCAACGTCTTATCTGTCTGGTCTTTTCGATCTGGAGAAGGAAAACTTTGTTTTGCGCTCGTCCCAAAAGATTCCGGACACGGCGGCTCTACTTCCGGCGAATCTGGCAATGGACGCTCTTCTCCTGACAATTCTGGACTCGGCGGCTCTACTTCCGGAGAGTCTGGCAATGGATGCTCTCCTCCTGGTGATTCTTGATCGTACTCCGCTTTTGTTGCAAATCAATTACGTTTGGATCTTACATTTTTGTTGTTGTTGTTGTTGTCAACTTATGCATCTTACATCCATCTGCAAAGTGTAAGAGGTTCGTTTAACCTCAACGATTTTATTATAAAGAAGTTTGTTTGTTTTTTTTGGTCCTAATGGATTTCTCTTCTGTATGCTAAAAACTCACAACCATGTTATAGAACTCAATAACAACATTTTGATCCGCTCTGAAATTGAGTAGAATTACTATCCAAAACTCTAGACCTGCAATTTACCTGTAAAGACGATCCAGACCTTTGAAATGCTGCACATTACAAGTTTCAGTTTCAGCCATAAATGAGAGAAACTCTGTTTCAATAACTGCAGCTTTAAGTTACTTGTTAGTTGAACACCACAAAAGTTTTGTTGTTCAATTAGACTTCTTCTAAAACAGTGTGGTGTTCTCGCAAAGTATGTATGAATCACTTTGGTGATTATAGTTTGATTTCTTTAGACAAACTTGTAATAACTAGTATATGCTAATGATGTGTTTCAGTAGACAAAGACCAAAGACTTTTCGTTTTGACTAAGGCCCTGTTTGGTTGTGCATCCAGATGGATCATCTGGGTGAAGATGACAAATGATGTTTGTTTTAGTGCTAAAATCATTAACATCTAGATGATCCATCTGGATGAGTATTAAAACTTATGAATAAAAATTGAAACTCAGCTGGCTGCTCCAAACTGGCTCAGCTAAATGATCTAGTTCAGTTCAAAATTACAAAATACAGAAATACCCCTAAGCAAAAGTAGATCTAGATCTCTGGACTCTCACCTCTCACGACTCTCACCTCTCACGACTCTCATCTTCACTCCGACAAGCTGGTTTTTCTTTCCGACGAGTTGGCTCTCCGACGAGCTGGTTCTCCGACAAGCTGGTTCTCCGACGAGCTGGTTCTCCGACGACGTGGTCTCTCTCCGACGGCTTCTTAAACAGGCGAGCTTCTCTCCTCTCTTTTCTTCAACTTTTTTTTAGCTCTTAGCTTTTATAGACATCAATTGAGGCTGAATTTCAACTTGTTTGTGCTTATACTAGATTTAGTCTTCTGGGTTTGTTATAAATGAAAGTTTGATGGTTAATTTTGATGTCAGACGGAGAAAGTTATATGCCCAGATTACTTGGTATTTGGAATCATGACTGTTGGTATGATGATGTGAATTTCCGGTTCTTGTTTGCTCGTGATGCCTTTAATTTTCTTCACTATAGAAGAACTTAGACATGAACTTGACGTTGAGCTTGTACAAACAGCTTCTAACTTGGTATTAGGAGTTATAAGATTGGTTTGATTAACTGAAATTAAGACACTGCAACTTAGATATGATTCTGTATTTGAGTTAAAGATGTCGCTTTTAGCTCTGGTGTTAAGCTACTCAACTGTGGTTAAAGCAATCTGACTGATAATACATGTTGCTATTGACTCGATGGCTCGTGAACTTAGATAGGATCCTATATTTGAGTGAAGCTTTTAGCTCTGTTGTTAAGCTGCTCAACCTTGGCAACTGAATTATTTGTGTTCTTTGTTATGTGAATTTAGAAGTAATTGGTATCCAGAATATCCATGGTTTGTTTCTAGCTGTATATGTCTAGAATATATATTGTCATTTGGTGAACTAGACTATTTTTAGGGAAGGCATTTTTGTGTATGATGTTTACGCATACCTAAAGGATCAGAAACGTTTCAGACATAACATGAAAACTAAGACTGAAACTGAGTTCATTCTAATATTATGTGAACTTTATACTGTTCAGATCATAGTTGCTTGCACTTCAGCACAGAAACAATGTCATCCATTGCTGGTACTGAGGTTAGTATCTGCCCCTCAACTCATATGTTTATACTGTTAAGTACTTGTTTGATTGGTGTTTGCATTAGTTGTTTACTGTTTTCTGTGCCTTGTCTTGATATTGTTTTCTTGGTTCATGTTAATTGCGTGTGCACTTTTTAACACAGATATGATATCTTATGAAATCATACATCAGCAAAAGCGTTTCTTGAGAGTGGACAAGTAGTAGAACACCTCAACCATTTTATTTTATGGTAAAAGCGTGTTGATTGTGGAAGTATACATTTTAGCTGTAAGTTATTAAATCTTGATAAGGTTAGGAGTTGCTGGGAAACTGATAGATGTTTAATACCTACACTTTGTTCCTTCCTTTTAAAAAAAAAATGTTTTAGTGGTTCATGTTTGGGCAAACACTGGTAAGAGATGAAACTTCAGCACAGAGTCTTGAACTTATAATACCCTTATGGGTCATGAAGAATGTTAATTTGAAGAGATGAACAGTAAGGTAATAGTCTTCTTTATTCTGGTTTTGTCGTATTGTCGTATTCACTATAGTCTTCTTTATTCTGGTTTTGCAGGAAACATTTAGATTTTTAGTTGAGGATGATGACATGGAGTTGATACTAGAGGAGGAGAAAACCATGTATGCTCTTATAGAAGATCTGTACAGAGTGAAAGAAGTTAGTACTGAGAGACAAATAGTGAGGAGAAACAGAGGAGAAGGTTGGCGTCGTGTGCAGCGATTAATATCCGAATCTCAGGTACAATGCTTTGACATTTTCCGCATGCAACAAACAACGTTTAGGAGCTTGTGTAAGTTGCTGTCTGAAAAGTATAACTTAGAGGAATCTGGTCAGATTTATAATGAAGAGAGTGTGGCAATTTTTGTTGAGATGGTTGCACAAGATTTCACTCTTAGGGTATTAGCCGAGCGTTATCAGCATTCTCTAGAAACGGTGAAAAGGAAGATAGATGATGTCTTAAGTGCTTTGTTAAAGCTTGCCGCAGACATTGTAAAACCCACTATGGATGAGTTTACAAATGTAAGTGCTTCTCTAGTAGATGATAAGCGCTATATGCCTTACTTTAAACATTGCATTGGTGCCCTTGATGGCACACATATTCCGGTTCGTCCTCCATCAGGCAATGTAGAGCCATTTAGAGGTAGAAAAGCAGAAGCAACTATGAACATGCTGGCTATATGCAATTTCGATATGAAATTCATATATGCTTATGTTGGGGTTCCCGGGAGAGCACATGACACAAAGGTTCTAACATATTGTGCAACACAAGAGGCTTCTTTTCCTCATCCTCCATCTGGAAAATACTTCTTAGTCGACTCAGGTTACCCAACCAGAACTGGTTACTTAGGTCCACATCGGAAAACTAGATACCACCTAGATCAGTTCAATAGAGGAGGACCACCAACAAACAGTAGGGAGTTGTTTAACCGCAGGCACTCTGGCTTAAGATCAGTAATTGAGCGAACCTTTGGTGTATGGAAGGCTAAATGGCGGATTCTTGATAGGAAACATCCCAAGTATGAGCTTAAAAAATGGGTCAAAATTGTGACAGCAACAATGGCTCTTCACAACTTTATAAGAGATTCACGGCAAGAAGATAGAGACTTTGCATTTTGGGAAAGAGTAGAATCATATGAACAACATGGCGATGAAGTGCATGTTCCATACATACCGGTTGGTGATAGAGTTATGGAAGCAATGCGTGATTCAATTACTGAAGATTTGGCGAGAGGAACTAGACTCCCATATTAACAGGTTATGATTGTATTTTTCTTGTGTCTTTTATTAGTGATCCAGAACTCCCACATTATGATTTGTTTTTGATGTTTAATGTTTTGTTTTGTGTTCTATCTTACAGCTTACAGCTTCTTGGTTCTTTTTATTTGCAGGAACATGTTTTCAAGCACAAGCCATTTGGTGGCAAATAACTAGTTGTCTTTATTTCGTCTCATAGCTTTTAAAAACAGAGTATAAACACTTTGGTGGCAAATAACTAGTTGGTATCATATTGTATTTGACATGATGATGGTGATCTTGCTTGAAACATTTGGCTGTGTATTTGATGGTATTTGAAACAGAGCAAAAACAGAGTATAAACACCATTTATGAATCATATTTGTCTTTTTTGGTGATTTCAATTTTATATGTATTTATGATGATTTCAAATTTTATGAATTTATAGTTTTTTTTTTATCAATTATATGATGAGATTTCTTATAAAAATGTTATATTTCATGAATTTAGAAACTTATATGATTAAGATCATGTTGTAAAACTAATATAATTAAGATCATGATTAAATAAGATGTCCATTTACATTAAAATGAACAAACAAACATAGATTCATCTAGGTGAATCATCCAAATGAATAACAAAAATAAAAACAAACATCATCTAGATGATCCATCTAGATGAATCATTTAAATGCATCATTTGGATGCTTATGTCAAATGGACTACCAAACCGGACCTAATACCAAAACACTAGTTTTGTGTACACAATACACATAAAACAATATCCATCTGAATTACAACTCAATGTTTCATGTTTCTACAAGTAACAAGCCTTTTTAGAATCTAAAAGCCACACTCATGATGAGACTTTTAAGTCCTCTACTATATCAGAAACAAGAAAGAGAAGAATCCATCAGCAAATTTTGCCTAATCAGATACCGCATAACACTCTTTCTATTTCTCCAAGAGGCCAGGCTTTTACTACAGCCTGTCCTTGTGGCTTCGATTTCTTGAGGCCAAGAGAATGTATCGATAACTCGACCTTAATTGAAAAAAGCAAGTTTTTTTCCAGATCATAGAGATTGGTCTACGGGATTGTGTGCTTCGATGTCAACATGCTGGATTCCAGGGACAAGCTCTTGAATCTCTTTCTCTAACCGGTCTACTTCACTTCCTAAAGCCGTTACAACTTCCTCACCTGCAACAGATTGATTACTCAGGTTTTTTCAAGCTTGGAACATAAACTATGACAAATCCACAAGTAGAAGAACTTGGTGCATTACATACCATAGTTTGACATAATATTGAGCATTGCAGAATCATCTCCTCTCTTTGCTGCCTCACGAAACTGAGCAAGTACACCATTAGTTTTCAGAAATTTTCAAGTTACTAACCATATATTTAATGAATAGTAGTAATGTTCATCGGCTAAAAAGACACAGCTATGAGATAAAGGCTTGCAATTTTAGTCACCTGTTTCGCCCACTCTTCACGCCCAGTTCTCTTCAGATAGTTTTGGACAACAACCTGCCCGTTGAAATCTGTTTGCATATAGCAGTTAATACAATGCCCAATGGAATCACTCCAGAAATCATGACAAAACTATCTTCGATCTCCAAGTTTTGGCCTTTTAGCTTCTTATTTTCAAACCACGGGAACATATCCAAAGAAACTCACCTATTTCAGCTTTAAATCTGAAGGATCCAGGACCAATAACTTCACTTTTGCAATCATATAAAGCATCAACAACCTACACACCAGAAGTTTCTTATTTGAATCCGAACTCACCTCCATATCCGTTACATATAGCCACCTAGTATTATGAAAAGCAGGATTTGTACCGAGTCATTCTTTAAAAAATGAAGAACTTTACGCATGTCTTGATCATCCATTGCTCTTCCAATCAAGGCATGTCGGTTCCGTTGAATGAGAAATATAGCCACCTAGTAGAATCCATACTCTTTGGTTTAGAAATGTAATATAGAGTAACAATATCACAAGTTAAGGAGAGCCCAAACATACCATTCCAAGTAAATTTCCAACTACAATCGATCCTATAGGATCATAGATGGGATTCCCTGTCATCTTAACAGCAACAAGAGATGCTGCAGCAATTGCCAAACCTGTCACTGCAGCGCCATCCTGCGTGTTTACAATATTGACCCAACAAGTAATTAAAAAACATGATATAATTTAGCAGTGATTTTCAACGATTCACTCTAACAACATTTGTTTGCTCTGTTTCTCAATATGTTCAAAAACTGATCCAAGAATAAAGTAATACCTCAGTCATAACAGCAACAGAAGTAGGATCATGACCACGCCATATATAATCTCTTATGGTCATGCCTTCTTGTGCAGCTCCTTTTTTGACAGCTTGAATTGCAACGAGAAGTGAAGCACCTTTAAGACATAAGAGATTAACAAACAGCATTGAGAGTGTAGTCTTGAAGCATAGCAAGATGCAGAAAGATCAAGAAAAAGTTTTCACCTTCAATTACAAAAGAGCCACCAATTACCAATGCAGCATATTCCATATTTGGAGGTGGCTGAGAAAGATTATCAAAATTGATGAACATGCAGCATAGACAACCGCAAAGTTAAAAGAATATCTAATAACCCAGACGATCATATAGCAGATGACATCAAGGTCACAAAATGTTCCAAGCCAATTTACCTGAGAAGTCCACAAGTTTTGTACTCCATTAACTATGGTAGCACCAGACCCAAGGCAAAAGATGCCAACAGCAGATATCAAAGACCATACAAATCTTTCCTTCGAGTAGCCATAGCTGAGCAAAGAAACAGAAGTTGGTCTAAGATTTTTTCAAACAAAAGAAAGCTGTTCTGTTCCACTACCATAGAGTATATATAAGATTAAAGAAGACTCACGGATGAAGTGCATCTGGTGCACGCCTCGAGCTACTGAGCCCATAAGCAAGAAGTGCCTATAACATCAAAATATTATCAGTTTCTCTTCACCCAATAGTGAAAACACAACAGCAACAAACCTGGTTAGCAAAATCAGCGACGGAGTGAACTACTTCAGCCATTATGACATGGCTAGAACTTGTCCACCAAACCCCAAACTTAAGAGAAAACACAAGGAAGTTGCACCATAGTGCAGTGGTGACAGCTCTTTGACTGCAAGAAGTTCATGAAAACATAATTCAGAAAAAGGACCAAATAAAGATATAGCTAGAAGGCTTCACTAGTAGAGAAGTACGCCAAGTACATGTAAGAATTTCTCTTCTCATGATATGTCACCAAACAACAGCACTATAAAACCACAGCAAAAAGCTATTAATCCCAAACAAGAAGCTAGCAAACACCTTGTTCTACCCGAAAAAGATACTAGACTGAATCTTCATGAGGATACAACAACAGATAAAAGTTTTCACTTTTGGAACTCAGAACAACCATTAATCCCAAATGTATAGATGAAATCAACTCCCCATGCTTCGTTAACCACAGCCCTAGTCGAAAAGCAAACAAGACTACTTAAACCAAACATACATAACATGACCACACGCTGATACTAGTCACATTACAAGCAAAACACTAACGAGCATTACCTATGCTGGTCATTGATCTCAATTCTCTTCACTTGTTTTGCCCGAGTGAAGAAATCTGTATACGAACAAACCCAAAAGAAAAAAAAGTTCTCCACACTAAGCAAACCAATAAAGCACACAAAGTTGAAAACTTTAGGTCAACGAAGAAGACGACATACTCCGGTGAGTGGAATAGGGATCAATTAAAGGAGTATCTCTATCGAGCGAAACAGAACATCGCACAGTAAGACCTTTCGTGGAGAGAAACCCTCTTAACTGCGGATTGGAACGGATAAGAGAGCTGAAACTCCGATGAGTTTCATCGTTTTTCTCTTGGAATTGCCACAATAAGTGAAGTGAGCCGCCGACACTTGCTTTGTTGTAACCCTTCCCTGGAGAATGAAGGAGGCGGGAGAATAGGCGATGCGATGATTGAAGGAACCAGAATTCGCACACATCGTAGATTGGCGAATTCAGTTTAGAGTTTAGGAGAATTATTTTTATTAGATTTATAGATGTGCCGTTGAAGGCTGCCTACGTACCCTTCAAATAGGGATCAAGCCAAAACGTAGTTCTTGTTACAAAGGAAGTGATGGGATTTTGAGATATTTAAGAATGAGGCGATGGCCTCCTTATTTATAAGTCTTGAAGTCCTTAGCTCTTCCTTTTCCTTCTTGACTTTGTATTGGCAATTATCCTTTTTCCTTGAAGCTGATAAGGATAATCTCCTTTCTTTCCGGGATTTGCCTTTATCCAAATAAAGGAAATCTTCTCTTTATTAATTAAAGGAAATTTCCCTTTAATTACGTAGATCGGTTTCGATGGGCCTTGAAGTTGATTGTTGGGCTGATTTCTATTCAAACCGGGTTAAACCGGGGGAGTGCTAAATCCCCCTCTAACAATTAGTCCCCCCCTCAGTTCGGCGAAGGAGTGTTCGAGTTCGGCGGATTTCTTTAGCCCGATTGGAATTGAAATCAGCATCTGGTCGAATTTCCTTTTAGACGTTGTTCGTCTTTGTTCCTGCAAAAATTACTAAAGACGAGAGATTGAGCTCGAGACTGAGCTCGGCGTTTGTTAGTTAGGCGCGAGGTCGGTCTCGGCTTTTCCAAGTTCGGTTTCGATAGTTCGTGCGGGACTGTGAGGTCGGCGAGCTGTGATTGCGAGCTGCCCAATTGTTTAGATCGGTGAATTACGATTACGAGTTGCCATACTGCGGGGTCAGCGAGCTGTGCGGTCGGAGAACTGCGATCGTGAGTTTGGCGAGCAGGGGGTTGGCGAGCTGTGGCCGTGAGTTAGGTGGGGCTGCGAGATCGGCGAACTGTGACTGCATGATGAGTAAGTTGCGACTGAGCTACCTAACTGTTAGACCGACGAGCTGCGACCGCTAGCTACCTTACTGTCGGATCGTCGAGCTACGACCACGAGCTGCTTTACTGCGAAGTAGGCGATATGTTCGATTGAGAGGTAGACGAACTGCTTGAGTTCGCCTTGATGATACGAACTGTACGAGTTCGGCGAACTGACTGAGTTCGGCTTGATGATACGAACTGTACGTGTTCGGCGAACTGACTGAGTTCGGCTTAGAGAGACGGACCCTGTGATTGAATTTGAATAGAAAATATATTCAAATAATAAATATATTTTTTGATAAGAGGTACCTGAATTTTAGGGAGTTCGGTGGACGAGGTATGATCGGTAAGTTTTTTTTTATTTTCGGGTCTCGGACTTGATTTGATCGGAGCTTGCATCGTCCGGTCATTGCCCCAGGTGGAAATTGTGAGGAGCTTGGTTGATGTATGGTGGGCCAGAATCTGGGCCTGCTCGGCGTGTTCTTACGAGTTCGGTGAGTGATCTCATGTTCGGCACGTCTCCAAGCTCGGTAGTTCGGCACGTCTCCAAGCTCGGCAGTTTGGCACGTCTCCATGCTCGGTACGTCCTTTGCTGTGATCGTGTGGTTCGTCTCGGTGAGCTCGTGATCTCCTCTGATTTACTGCCGAGGGATGGTCGTGAGGAAGGAGGAGATTGCAGTTCGGTGATTGGGCTTAATATCGTATCAGCATATGGGCCAAAAATCGATGCAAGCTCAATACAAAGAAAATCTGATTTTCTTCTCGCGTGGGCTTGGATCGTTGCAGGTCGGCGTCGGATATGCGTGAATCCAGTGATGGCGGCGATGGCCGAGCTCCGGAGAGCTTGAGCGATGGCGGATTGCGATGGAGTTCGGCGTTGGATACGCGCGATGGATCGAGACGGAGTTCGGCGTTGGGTATGCACGAATCCGGAGGCGGCGGCGATGGCGGAGCTCCGGGAGGCTCGACGTGGTGCCAGATTGCTGACGGAGTTCGTGGTTTTTCAGGTCGGAGAAGATGAGCGGTTTTCGCAACAGATATAGCTTCTCGGGAAAACGGAGATGGCGTTCGAGCTTCTTTTTTTTTTTTTTTTTTTTTTTTTTTTTTTTTTTTTGATCGACGAACCGAGATGATTAGGGGTTTTCGAAAAAATAATTCTCCATAAACACCAGATTTTTCTTGGTCCCTCCTTCTAGCGCCAATTGAAGGAACCAGAATTCGCACAGATCGTAGATTGGCGAATTCAGTTTAGAGTTTAGGAGAATTATTTTTATTAGATTTATAGCTGTGCCGTTGAAGGCTGCCTACGTACCCTTCAAATAGGGATCAAGCCAAAACGTAGTTCTTGTTACAAAGGAAGTGATGGGATTTTGAGATATTTAAGAATGAGGCGATGGCCTCCTTATTTATAAGTCTTGAAGTCCTTAGCTCTTCCTTTTCCTTCTTGACTTTGTATTGGCAATTATCCTTTTTCCTTGAAGCTGATAAGGATAATCTCCTTTCTTTCCGGGATTTGCCTTTATCCAAATAAAGGAAATCTTCTCTTTATTAATTAAAGGAAATTTCCCTTTAATTACGTAGATCGGTTTCGATGGGCCTTGAAGTTGATTGTTGGGCTGATTTCTATTCAAACCGGGTTAAACCGGGGGAGTGCTAAATCCCCCTCTAACAATGATTGCATTGTAGAGCATGCAAGTATGGGTTCTAAGAATTACACAAAAGGAGAAAGAAAGCTTTGTTTTTAATTTGTCCCCGGAGAATTGGGAATCGGTAATCTCTTTACAATTTCGGAAAGAAAGAGAAACGAGTAGAAGAGTTTGGGAGTCAGGACACGAGGAAGTTGAGTTTTGGTTTCGTTTCGTGGTGATTAGTTTACAGTGATAGGTCTCGGCGGAGGTCTGTCTGTTCTCTGCGTGTTGCACATCAACTTAAGAAGACAACCAAAAGTTTTTTTTTTTAAAAAATTCTCTTCACCCGGAAAAATCCTATCTTTCGATAGAAAAATATGTGAATTTTCGTAAGAGAAAAAACATATTTTGACCCAGAGAAAGAAGAGAAAATAAGGATTATATAATCTCTTTATATTTCCAGAGAACAATTATTCAAATATGTAAGCTTTTTCTTACCCAAGAAAACAAAAGATGTAAACTTTTTCTGTCCACAGAGATATATATAAGAATATCCTCACAAATGATGGAAAAATAACAATTGGATTTCTTAAAAGATATTGCAAACTTTATATGAAAACAAGTAAAAAAATATCTTTGAACAATTGGGATATTATTAGAAAGTCTATAGACAAAAAAATTCTATGTACAAATCTTATATGCCCTTGAAAACAAAGAAAAGCAGTCACAATCCCACTGAAATATTTTTTCTTCTTTTCTTGGCAATTTTCTTTAGCTACTAATATTATCACAAACTAATTTTCAGTTTGACTATAATTTTCACTTAGAACATGGTTTCACTTCACATGGGGGGATAAGTCTCCAAACCCTGGCCATAAGGAGAACACTTATTTGGTGAGATCTTAAATAAAGTTAGTTGTCTTATAACAGAGACTACAACATTACACCAGAGTATGGACCAATGCAAGAACATTCTATGAAGAAGCATTTTAAAACGTAAAAAAAAGAAGCAAACATTGCAGAGCATAACCACCAAGATTACATTGTCGTAGATCAAATCTGGATAACCTAAATCGACTAAGATTCTTTCAAAGGATATGATGAAGCTATATAGCACCTGAGATGATCAGTCTCTGTTGAGATCTTCTCTTGCTTGTAATGGCAAGCGCCAAAGTGTTCTCACTGTGAGTTGCTTATGTTATTGGCCACTGTTATCATCATTTGATCAGCCTCAAGGTTTGCATCCTGCAAAGATAAGATCATATGTCTTATAATAAACTTCGAATACCCATAAAGGCGAAAGAATTCGTTTTGGCACAGCAAATTGTTTGGTCAAAACATGATGTTGCTTACTTCATTCTTATTTAACGGAAGATTTTGGGCTGTTTGAGGAGCACCTTTGGATAAGTCTCGAAGAGCACCCTAAAATTATGTGTCATCAATTAGACACAAATCAATGAATCAAATGTGCTACAAAATGAGCAATGTAGAGAGAGAGAGAGAGAGAAAGTTGATCAACAAATAAATAAGTATTAGCTTGCCTTGTTTGCCCACATAAGTCCACATGCATTGCAAAGTGTTCTTGGCCCCTCAGGTCCACGCCGCATCATTGGAGTTGACTTTTCACCGATTCCACAGTGCCGACATCTTACAGTTTCCAGAACCATTCGAAGGAAGAAAAATCAGATATGTTCTTAATCAAACGACAGCTGTCTACTCCCTCCAAAGTTATTATCTTCTTCCAAGATAAAATTTCTCAGTTGCAAGAAACAAAGATCCGTTCATCACAACCTGTCCTAACCAATCATCTATGTTTTTTGGAAGCAAAAACAACTTCTTAAGATGCTTAGCAAACCCATAATCTCTTCGTTAAGTTGGTTCAGGTTAATAACTAAGTCAGATACTTGCAGTTTAAATTCAAAGCAGTTATTAACTTACGAGATCTCTTGATTCTGAGCCTCGGTACCCTCTATAGCCCAGGTTTGATTCGACCCCCAGCTAGATCCAGCAGATGCAGCTTCATCATTGTTTGACTTGGCAGATGTGAACTGACCTTTATTGCGTTGCATCCTGTATACCGGAAAACAAAAACAAAATCAATCAAGGTGCAAACCTTAATTATGAGAGAGCAATCTTAATAGATGTATAACTAGACCAAGTTGTTGATTTAGACATAAATGTACCTCAAAGCTACCTCCTTGCGAACTGTATACCGAATCTTCTTATCAAAATTCCTCCCTTTTCGTTTCTCTCGAAATCTGACCAAAGAGGCTAACCGCTGTGGCATACTAAACCTATGAGGAGTACTAGGTAAACCCTGTTTCGTTGATTAGTCAGCAACGCACCAAGGAAGTGAGCTTATGTCCCAAAAATGGTATCAAATCTTATCAATACCCTGTTGTTCTGATGAGACGATCCTAGGCCTGTAGGGGGTGCCTGAGGTAATTCACGTCCACCCAGTAATAGAAGCACAGCTTGAACCTGCCTCAGATGTTGAAAAGAAAGTGAGAGGCTCGATAAGTGGAAAACACAAACCAACTAGATCCTTCAACCACATGCTGCAGTGTCACTTAAAGTCAAAAACAGATTTAAAATGTAACGATACAATCAAAGAACCAACTCAGTATCAACTTAAATCACCTTTTCAGGCAAGACACTGTCAAAAACGTAGACTTGGCCCTGAAAAGACAATGTCAATTGATCTCCTTGTTCGCTACCACGGTCGACCACTTCCCCACGACTGTCAGTTATATTTCCAGGGTGAGAAGGAAGTTCTGTTTCCACTCCCTCACTCATCCCACCAGCATTGCCACCATCGGCATGGTCATCGACCATACCATTGTGGATGTGGTTCAAAGCCTGATGATCATATTGCACATGCATCGGGTCTTGAGCTTCTCCAATGTGCATTCGAGCATTGCTTCCATGAAGGTCATCCATGGTTGCTTTTCATCAATTTATCTGGTTCATAAATTTACATCAAAGCTGGAAATTTCATATATAGACACCTAGGTTAAAAAAACCGGAAAGGGTTGGAGCAAAGAAGAAGCCTATACAGAAACGCAGGCAATCTTATGGATGAATGTTTGTTTTCAAGAAAGTAACACAGACTTCAAGCTTAATGGAGGACATAAGAAGTCAGTGTAGAAGGGAAGCATCTTCTCAAGTGACAACAACCAAAAAACCTATATTGTGAAGAATAAAAGAAGCAAAAAACTTCAAACTAGCAAGCAACAGAACCTATTAGCATCAATCAGATCCAACCAAAAATTATAGCTTTACACGTTTTAAGCCTTTACACAGACCATATCATAGCAATTCCATAACCCCACTCTTAATTTATGCAAACAAACAAATTAAAACCCTAAGAAACAAAAGCAAATCCTGCAACAAAAGTCACCAAAAAACGAGTACCCACTTCCCTCTCTTGAGAAAAGCTTTCTCATTTCGACACGAGAAACTAGATAATAGTTCTGATGAGGTACCTATTCGTGGGAGCAACACCAAAAGAGAAGAATGAAGATCCAACTAAGAAACCAAATAACGCGACGGAAACGGTGAAGATGACAATTGCAAGCTAGGAAGCGATGAACAACGTCCGGAAAAGGAGAAGAGAGATGAACGGCCGGAACACCGGCGGGTTTATATCGGCGAGGCGATTTGTAGAGAGAGAGAGAAATCGAAGAAAGAGGGAGTGAGAGAGCGGTGAAATGAAACGAGTGGGGGCTAAAGAGACTCCATTTAATATTTTATCAGCAAAACAATAAATAAAGAAAAGTGACGGACAAATAAATAAATAGTTTTTTCTTTTATAGTTCCTTTTATTCTTCTCTTCCTCCTACTATAAACTTAAATCGGGAAATCAACTCCTATGTCCTTACACAACTTTTAAAATCACTATTATCCCCAACTAATCTCCGTATAGTATTGGTATCCCCTACAGAAAATATTAGTTATACCCTAATATTATCTGGTTATACCAGGCAGAGGAGATTCAAAACCACCGTGCTTTTCGTTATCCTTTACCAATTTAATTATATTTAACCCTTCCAACTTTCCTTGCAACTTTTCGTTAAGACTAAAGTTATCATTTTACTATCTACAGACCTTTTTTCTAATCAATAATGGCATAACTTCGATTTCTTTGAGAAAGCTCATCTCATTTCTCTCTGTTCTACTCTTTCTCGGATCAGATGATCTGAAATTTCAAAGCTTTACGCTTTTTTTCTTCCTCTGTTTCATGGAAACTGATTTCCCAATTCGTCTCTGTTTTTGCTGAGTGGGTGAGATGGCGAGAGGTAGATCGATTAGTGGTTCTGGGCTATGGAAATATTTGAATCCGGCGTATTATCTCAGAAGGCCGAGGCGTTTGGCTTTGCTTTTTATCGTGTTCGTTTCTGTTTCTATGGTGGTTTGGGATCGTATTAATCTTGCCCGAGAACATGAGGTATGTTTTGTCTCTTCATGGAATCTAGATAGACTCTGAATCTCTCTGTCTAAGAAATAGTTTTAGTATCATAGCTTATTGATAAGCATTATCGAATTTTACAAAGTAGCTTACGTTTTAGGCCTGGTATGGTTTATTGCCTTCGAAGCTTAAGGCCTAGAAAGTTAGAAAGGTGAGTTATTTATGGAGTCACTTCATACGGAAGATGGTGCCGTGTTTTGCTAGAAAAGAGCTCTAATTGATCATTTTGGGCTCAATTCTCCGGAAGAAACTAGCGTTTGTTAGGTTTGATCAAAGTAATATTATAAATGATGATACTTTTGTTTCAAGGAAGTGAATAATTCACTTGTGATCATTTGTCACTTATCTGTCTTGCAGGTTGAAGTTTATAAGTTAAATGAAGAAGTTTTACGGTTGGAACAAATGGTAAGATGGATATTTTCCCTTCACTCTATAGCCTTCGATGAGTTTTTTTTTTTGTTAACTCAGGACCCTTTTTCCGTCTTTTATTCAACATCGTGCACTATGGTTTTTGTTTCTGTAAATATGCATGTTGAGGCCTATTTGGTATTAGATGGACTCTGAGTAGCTTAAAGGTGTTGGCAATGGGGGCTTGGAATCGTTTTCAACTGTTGAGCTAACTAATTATATTTGCTGCTAGTTAGAAGAGCTTAAAGGTGTTGGCAATGCTAAACCTTTGAAGATTCTGAAGGATGTTCCAGAAGATCCAGTTGATATCGAGCGAAGGCAGAAAGTAAAAGAGGCAATGATCCATGCTTGGAGCTCATATGAGAAGTATGCATGGGGAAAAGATGAGCTTCAGGTATAAAATTATTTTCCAAATTAGTTTCACCCTTGCCAATACATAATGTAGTGACGATGGGATCTACAAATCTATATTAGTCATGACATTTGGTGCCTCCTCTTTCAATGTTGTGGTGAGCCTTTTGCTATGAGCTTATCTGAAGTTACCACACTTTCCATAGGCCTGCAAGTATTGTTCTTGTTTAAGTAGTAAGATTATTTTCTTCTTGTACTCTGCAAAAAATCTTCTGGTCTGAAGCTATCCTTGTTTCTTTTCATTTTTTATTGTTAGCCTCGGACAAAAGATGGCGCTGATAGCTTTGGTGGCCTTGGAGCAACTATGATAGATTCTTTAGATACACTCTATATAATGGGTCTAGATGAGCAGTTTCAAAAAGCCAGAGAGTGAGTAACTAACTGCAGGATCTTCATGATAATGCGTCCACTTTCTAAGTCACAGAACTGTTCTCGTTTCCATTAACAACTGCCAGTTTTTTACTTGTCCATCTTTGCCAATCTTCATTTGCTTATTGTCTTTTATATGCAGGTGGGTTGCCAGCTCATTGGATTTCGATAAGGATTATGACGCCAGCATGTTTGAGACAACCATAAGGTTGCTTTAACAGGTTTACTGTGGTTGTTTTTTTGTGTCTGTCATAGGAAGAGTCAGATCATTTGCGATTATTAGTTGGTTCTTGATTGACATAAGATGTGGAACGGATTTATTGCATCTGCTTATACTCTCTCTCTTTATTTGCTTCCAGAGTTGTTGGCGGACTTCTCAGTGCGTATGATCTTTCTGGGGACAAACTTTTCCTTGAAAAGGCTAAGGATATTGCAGACAGATTGTTGCCTGCATGGAACACTCCAACGGGCATACCTTACAATATCATCAACTTGAGAAGTGGAAATGCTCACAATCCTTCGTGGGCGGCGGGGGTGAGTCCTAGATTACTTAGTGCCCTCTTCAGAACAAGAGGGCACTAAGTATTGTGTCATCTTCAGAACAAGACATTATTTATTCACGTAGATTTTTTTAAAGCCTTTTAACTTTATATGTAGTCGTTTCTAGAGATAATGGCCATTTGCTCCACCAGCTGAGTGCTCGTGTTCTCTAGTTGACGTTTCTGATTATGTTTCTAAAGGATTCTTTAGAAGCTATTGATAGCTTAAAACCAAATTCTGACACTGTCTTAGAGGCTTCAGCCCAATGTAAAAACTTAGATCTGGACTCCCAGAAATAGAATGTTCTGGTTTCCTCTTTGTGCAACAGTTAACATTGATGGTAACTATAGTTTCTTAACTAATTATATTAAATTTCACTAGCAATCACATGCTGTGTGTTTTTGGAGTGGGTAGCAAGTGTGATCAGGTTTAGTTATTTTTCATCGAGCACATGCAGTCTGTCAGTTTTAGCTGATTGTTACATTTTTTGCTGTACTAGGGAGACAGCATTCTTGCAGATTCCGGCACTGAGCAGCTTGAGTTTATCGCCCTTTCCCAGAGGACAGGGGACCCAAACTATCAGCAGAAGGTACATTTCTTTGTTACTTTCATATTTTGGAGCTTGTCCAATAAATCTTTGTTATATCCTAACTAGGTGTGAAAGGGGGCAATATATCGGCATTAGTGCTGTCCTAATGCTGAAGAAATCACTTGCTGCTTAAGATTGATTCGTTTGTTAACTCTGTATCTCTCAGGTAGAGAAGGTTATTACAGAACTGAATAAGAACTTCCCTGCGGATGGTTTACTTCCCATTTATATAAATCCAGATAATGCTAATCCATCGTACTCCACCACGACATTTGGTGCCATGGGAGACAGGTACTTTTGTCAATTTTGTGTTGGTTTGGTCTTCTGATCTTGACTTTCCTCTGTAACAGTTATAATATTTTGGTTTTTTATAGCTTTTACGAATATTTGCTCAAAGTTTGGGTGCAAGGGAACAAAACTTCAGAAGTAAAACCCTATAGGTAAGTAAAGCTCGACGATGTATATAGATATATACCCAAGTAATTCAATATTAGCAGAATTGATAAAGACTAAGTCTTTCTTATGGCAATGAATCAGAGAAATGTGGGAGAGATCTATGAAAGGTTTGTTAAGCTTGATCAAGAAATCAACACCCTCGTCATTTACATATATATGTGAGAAGAATGGAAATAATTTGATTGATAAGGTAAAAACTATCTAATTTCTTTCAACGCTCTCTACTTCGAGAGCTTTGTTTGATTGACATTTTCGATGTTTAATTCTTGTTTCTGTATATTCAGATGGATGAATTGGCATGCTTTGCTCCTGGAATGTTGGCTTTAGGAGCATCAGGTTATGGTCCTGATGAAGAAAAAAAGTTTCTTCAACTCGCTGAAGAGGTCATTTAGAGTCTCAAAAGTCTTATGAAGCTTTTAGTGAAGTTTTCTACTTTCTGATTATTGCAGTTTTCTTCAATTTAATGCAGCTTGCCTGGACTTGTTATAACTTTTACCAATCGACACCAACGAAACTTGCTGGGGAGAATTATTTCTTCAATGCAGGGCAGGTTGGTGAATAGATGGTTTATTTTGAAAATCTGTCTGTAAGTTAGTTGGTTGGTTTGGTCATATCTCGACATGCACGTGATTGTTTCAGGACATGAGTGTTGGAACATCTTGGAACATCCTAAGACCAGAAACTGTTGAATCGCTGTTTTACCTCTGGCGGTTAACTGGGAACAAGACATATCAAGAGTGGGGATGGAATATATTTCAAGCATTTGAGAAGAATTCTCGTGTAGAATCTGGATACGTAGGCTTGAAGGATGTAAGTTTCTTCTTACCAAAAACCAATTTCAATCTTTCAATTGCATTATTAACGTTTCCTTCTTCATTTCAGGTCAATACAGGTGCTAAAGACAACAAGATGCAAAGCTTCTTCTTAGCTGAGACCCTTAAATATCTGTATCTTCTCTTTTCGCCTTCATCGGTTATTTCATTAGACGAGTGGGTTTTCAACACAGAAGCTCATCCGCTTAAGATCGTGGCACGGAATGATCAGCATAAGCCAACAATAGCATTACGCCAGAGGCGGTTTGGTGGGATTAAGGGTTTCTAGACAGTTTACTGCCCGCATGGAATTTGATATTACATACAACAAAGTTTGAGGCACATTGTTGTATAAGTCTGGATAACAGATAAAGAACAGATGGACAAGTTTTTGCCACAGCAATTAGTAGAAGAACTTACTGTTTTCAATGAAATTTGGATTTGTAGAAGAGCTTCCTACTTGACTATCGTTTTAAGATTTTAAACACTTAGCAAATAGAGCAATCAAGATTGACCACAGAGAATGAAAGCGTGAAGCAGGCTTTGAGCAAAGTGAGCTTGATCTGATGTCCCTGAGACCACCACCAATCCCTCTGTAGTCCCTGCTTTTGGGTCATGCACCACTACGTTCGCTCCTGATACCTGTTTGTTTTGGTTTACAAACGATATTCAGATGAAACCTTACAAAAAGATCATCTTTCATCTGAATAAATCCATTGTTGGATGAGTTTCGACTTACCTGCTTGATGTAATTCAGATTACTGCAGTTCTCACCATAGACATGGCCTAAGTATGCTTGAGGAACCACAATCTCCACATTTGCGCTTGTCATTGCCGGATTCTCGCTGCCAAAGGGCTCATTTCTCAAAGCAAACCCGTGGTTCACATCAGGAACCATACCACCGGGATGGCCATCGATAGGTGGCTGGTAATTGAGAAATATTATATTAGAAAGAAAAAAAAGGATTGGTAGAAACAGAAAGAATAATAACCATTTGCGCTGAAACCAAACTATCAAAGACAAATTGATTTCACATACCTGTGGGGTCCAAGACATTGGAGAAGGTGGTCTGTCAAATCCAGGACCATGACAATGCCTCTCTGTATCGTATGGAATAAGTAGACATTATCAAGAACTGAGATAGATGCATGTATCAACTGGTGATCATGGGTTAGGAATTGATTAAAATACCATGGAATGATCCTAATGGAGAATGGTAACGATCTGGAGAAGCTGGATACTGCCTCGGTCCAAAAGGAGGAGGCGGTTCTGGATATGGACCCATGAACGGCGGAGGTGGACCACCCAATCCTTGAAAGGGAAGTCTTCCAGGAAACATTGCTTCCCGAAGCCTACTTGTTATTTGGAACAAAGCATCTTGAACAGTCTTCAAATTGCCAATGATCTGCCAATGCAACAAAATGTTGTCAATTACAAAAAAACTGCTGAGGTGGAAAAATTATCAAACCTATATGATATATATAATTACCTGCACAATCTCATCATGTTGAGATTCATACTTTGTAGCTTGATCTTTTGCAAAGACGCGGATGCTAGCACCAGTCGCTCTCCTCATTTCACTTATTACATGACCCCCTTTACCCAATAGACGTCCGATATACGGAGAATGTACAAGAAGCCGGGCAACAACTGCAGCACTAGGTTCAAATCCAATCTCAACGATTCTATTATGCACACGCATCACAGCATCCTGAGCAAGAGAGTGCCCTCTCTCCAAGTTCTACAACAATGTAGAGCCAGAAAATAAACCGATGAGGCAGAAGTCTTCGATATACATAAATTAATTCTTGGATTGAATCCACATACCTCTCGTGCTGATATCACAACAATTCGCTCTTCCGAATCATGAGTCGGATCCGATACCTTGATTGATGCACCGGTATCATTCTGCAGAGCCCGAACCACGGCTCCACCTTTCCCTATCAAGCTCCCAACTTTATCAGCCGGGCATAACAGCCTGAATGCGACCTCCTCTTCAACAATGGGTCTATTAAAGGGTCCAACGTCATCAGGCATAGGATTAGGAGGATGATCCCATTGATGATAGTCCATAGAATGATAATCAGGCGGATAACCAGGCTGCGGAAATGGACACTCGTCCCAAGTTGGAGGTGCGCCACTCTCTTGAAGACAGTTTGTGATCAACAAAAGCGCCTTCTTCACAGTCGAGAACTTTCCAGTTATCTTTACACAAAAACATACTTAAATCAGCTAAAAACTCAAATGCAAGAAACCAAGTTCATCACAGAAGCTGTATCACCTGAATCACAACATCTCCTGGGAAAGCGCAAGGAGGAATCTGATCAGTGGATGCAATCCTAACAGTAGCTCCACTGTCTTCTCTGATCATCTGTATCATCTTCCCTCCTTTACTCATCAAGAAATCGACTTGATTGCCTCTGACGATCATCCTACACAAACCCTCGCACTCGCCTTTGTCCAACTCAACACCTTCGGCAGAAGCAGCATCATCACCAAACACTATTCTTTCCAAAACCCTAACTAAAGCCATCTGTCCCGAAGACGGCGCTTCCTCGTCGTCGGCTTGATCTCCAGCCACACACTCGCTCCCTTTGCCTTGCTTCGGCTCCTCCGAGCTAGGGTTTTCCGAATCACACCCATTCGACTCTTCCTTCTTCGAATGATCCTTCCTTCCGTTCGGTGCGATTATCAACACTACACGCTCTTCTGAAGGAACGGGAATATCATCGATGACGCGGATTTTGGAACCGGTGACAGATTGGAGGTGGCGAATCACAGAGCCGCCCTTTCCAATGATTGCACCAGTCCTTGAGGCGGGGCATAGGAGGCGGAAGTGTACAGACTCACCCGCCGCCGTCGCCGTCGCCGTCGCCGGACGCTTGGAGGAAGAGAACTCCATTCGCCGAAGAAGCTCAACGGCGTCGTTTCTCGTTTACCATTTAACTCGTAGGCATAGTTATTAGAGAAATTGGGGTAAATATATATATCCAATAATTCAAAAATAATTATCAATCAAACCATTTACTCTTACAGAAAACTAAATTCAGTTCCATCTAAACTAAACGAATAAATAGAGTTTTAGATTTTCTGTATATTTTGTTAGATTTCATAATTACATACAACCCAGAAGTAACTATATGTATAAATTAAATTATTTGATAGTACGATATTTCACAGCAAAGAAAAAGTTATGGCGAGAAAGATTTTGTTCGTTTTCTAAGTAGAACGTTTAGTAAAATCTTTTGTGTAAATGGTTTTTCTGTTTTTTAACACGAAAAAGGAACCCATACCCCCGATCGAACTACCAGAGTGAATCTTCGCCGTCACTGGTGATAAACTCGTCGGGAAACGACTCACATACCAAACCGTTAGAGCATGAGATTTGGTTTCTTATCTTTGGATGGCCGGTGAGGGTATAGTTACGTGAATTCGCAGTTATTACCGGTCTCCCGGCAAATTTCCGATACCCAACCACAAGAAGAAACGAAATATGGTGAAAGCATTTTATTGGGCATAGTTGTTTGGCAAACTCGAATTAGCGTTTTTCTGATGATTGAAATTAAATTGTAGAATCAACGTTCTTCTCACGCAAAAAGATACGTTAATCTGAAAGTTAACATTCAATAATTTCATTACCCCATTAAATCAAAAGCTAGAGTTGTGTCAAAATGTTTATATGGTCCAATAAGTATGTCAACATGTTAAAAATACGTACATGTAACTCGTTATCTATATATAGACATATATGTTTCAGCAAAGAAAGTACATGAAAGTTAACATACAATACCTGAGTTATCGATGCAAACAAAATGTTATAAGTAAACATACATGTTTAACACTGACGCGTTATAACAACAACATATATTGACTTCGGCACGAGCACCGCATCATGGGTTTTACAGAATTTTCATCAGGTCTTTGCGAGATCTCACTTGATCTTCAACAGATCTTCATTGGAGTCGAATCACTCCTATCTGGATTCACCCTATCTTTACCGAATCTTCGTCGGAGTCGAATCATCTAATCTTAGCCCATAGTCTAAAACTATGAAAGTTAACATGCAACGATTGAATTACCTTGTTAAATATAAAAATTAACATTCAATCATTTAATTACTCTGTTAAATAAAAAATTAGAGCTATATCTAGATGTTTATATGGTCCAATAAGCATGTTAACATGTTAAAAAAGTCCATGTAACTTGTTATCTATATATATATATAGACATGTATGTTTCAGTAAAGAACATAGAAGTTAAAATACAATAATTGAGTTATTGAAATAAACAAAATGTTAGAGATAAACATACATGTTTAACAATGACGCATTATAACAACAACACATATTGACGTCGGGACCATCACCGCGTTATTGTTTTCACCGGATTTTCATCAGGTTTTTGTCAGATCTCATCCAATCTTTGACATATCGTCATTAGAGTCGAATCATTCTAATATGAATTCACCCAATTTTATTGAATCTTCGTCGAAGTCGAATCATCTGATCTTTGCATGAAGTATAAGACTATGAAAACTAACATGTAACGATTGAATTACCTTGTTAAAACTATTGTTATCAATCTAGCTTTTTTATATCACGATAAATATGAAATTAGATGTAAATATAATAATTATACATAATACAACAATTTTTAAACGTTTAACCCTTCACAGTCGACGTCTGCGCCGTCGTCGTCACTGAAACCATGTTGCCCGTAGCCGGTGGCACAAAATCGATAATGTATGTGCTTATGTGGCATAAATCTGAAGGACAACATCGACTTCTCATAGCTCCCGCACTATAGTATTTTAGTTTTTTGAAAAATTTAGTTACTTTCCTAATTATTTCTCTGGCTCATTAACTCCTAAAATTAAATGTTAATAAATGCCATTAAGGAACTCACTCAAAAAAAAATATACTATTTCTATTTCAGAAAAATTGATTTTCTAGGTTTTTATATTGTTTCACAAAGATTAATTTTTAAAGATTTTTATCTATTTTTTATTGATTAATATTAATAAATGATTAAGTTTAAGAGTTATTAATTGATGATACTTGAATTTGATGAATTATTATTGGTTCATAGTAATGGAGTAATGTATTTATGACTAAGTATTGATTGTTTTTCTAATTTATATGAAAAATTTTAAAAATCAAATACAGAGGTGCATGAGTAAACGAGAAACCGTATACGAATAGTCGTGTTGAAGATCGTGAGAATCGTGTTGCTAGCTATGGGATTTGATAAGTTCCAGGTAAAAGGAGCATATGCGGCACACCTAGCCTTGGCTCAACCACTGTTAGGAACCTTATCTCCCCCCCCACAACCACCATATTGATTCTCACAACCGTCGTATTGACCGTCGTATCGGTTAAACGATAAGCTCATTGAAAGCACAAGTAAGTAGAATCGCAACCCATGAGATGAGAGAAAGTAACCAGAGCTTATGAAAGATGTAGAGAAGTCTGAAAACTAGAGAGAGTTTAGAGACTCATAGAGAGAGAAACTAGAGAGAGGTTTTAAGGGAAATTACGAGATGATATTTCACAAGGGGGTACACACATATTTATAGTGGCGGTTTAGTGCGCTGACATAAACGCTTACCTCAGCGATGACATCATCGCTTACATCACACCTAATCTACATTATTTAGGCGATTACATCATCGTTTACATCACACATATAATTGCGATTACATCATCGCTTACATCACACATATTATACATTATTTAGGCGATTACATCATCGCTTACATCACACATAATTATACATAACTTGATCATCGAGAAAGGTCTTCAATGATCTATTTCGAACTCGATGATATGCTCGTCGCAGCAGCCGTAATGATCATCTGGACATTTGTATTCGTCTTTTGGTTCCACGAAGTCTTCTAATGGCTCGTCTTTATTTAGACCGAACCTTAACCCGATCTCGTTGATGTGCATCGAGTCATCTGGAGACTGTGCATCTTGGAAGTACTCCGGCGGGATTGTTGCTGGCGGCGGTTCTGGCATCACTAATTTCGGTTGAATTATCTTCGGGATTGGTTTGCTTTCGAAGAACTGTAGATCTTCGTCTAGGCTCATATGGTAGTCTATACGATAGTAATTCCAATTCATTCTGAACGGAATAGGGAACAAGTGTCTTGCACTGTTCAGGCGAAATGCATAAGTCTGGAAGTCTTCAAACCCTTTGTTGTCATAGACGTTGAAGTCTGGCCGAACACCCCATTTGAAGTCGTCATGGTGGATTAGGGTGGGTAGTGCGTGCGTCCTGTTGGTCTTGACGTTGACTTGTATGGGGCGATGGAAGAAGTAAATCGTATGGGGATTGAAGAAAGGGTTGCACCCTTGCCCTTTTAGTTTTTTGAACGATATGTTTACCGTTTTTGCTGACCTCCTCAGTTTACCGCTCCATGCACTTAGTGGTGCGAACCATGTTAAAAATGTGGAGAGGCAATCCTTTTGACCTTGTCGCGAGTTAATGAACTGGTACAGCCAATGTATATCGAACGAGATACCAATGGTGTACACTGAACAGATGTACCAAAGGAAACAGAGAACTTCTTCTGGTATATCAGTACTCTCGATTCTGTAGAGATGAGCGAATGGATGGTCTGGATGTATTCCTAATGGCCCGATGTATTGATTTTTGACGCCATACTTTGACAGGATAACAGATTGATACCTGAAAATCCTTTCTTTGAGATGTTCGTGAATGATCTTCATGTTGACCAGCTGATGAGCATCTTCAGGCATGTTGGCACCGAAATCGTAGTATTCTCTTTCGGTCGCGGACGAGCTTGCAATCATCTGAATCTCTTTCAGAGGGTTTCTGCTGAGCATGTCGGCAAGAATGTTCTTTGTGCCCTTTAAATAGCTGGAGACGAAGTCGTATTTTGAAAACCATTCGCTCCATCGTAGTAACTGTTGATGCGGGACCATCTTTTTCTTGAATTACATCATATTTGGGAAGGATGACATGTCCATTTCTATGCGAAGTTTGTGTCCAATCAGATGGAACTCAAATTTTTCAATGGCCCTTTTGACAGCTAAGATTTCTTTGAACTTGGAGTGATAGTGGATTTCAGAATCTTTAAAGCGTCCGCTTTTGTATCCACAGATTTGACGTTTCCCATTTATCTCTTCGAGTAGGACAGAACCCCAATACTTATCGCTTGCGTCTATTTGGAGAACACGCGTGCCTTCGCAGGGAATCTTTAAAGGTGGCAGCTTTTGTATCTCTAGCTTTAGCCTTTTGACCGCCTCCGTTTGTCTGTTAGTCTATAAAAGAGGATTCTTGGACAGCATCTTTTGTAGTGGACGCGTCAGCTGCGAAAGTTGCGGGATAAAGTCGCTTAGGTAATTGATTACCCCAAGAAACTGTTGGACATGTCTTTTCGAGAGGTCGTTGTCTGGAAACTCGAGAAGCGTCGTGGCTAGATGGGCCTGAGGGGCAAATTGTCCATTTGAAATATGCATCCCAAGGAATTCGATGTTGGGCAGGGCTATTATCATTTTTCGGGCCGAGAGCATTATTCCATGGGTCTTCACTATCATCTGGAACTGTCGCAGAGTTTGAATATGATCTTCGTGACTTGACGAGAATAAGAGGATATCGTCTATGTATATCAAGGCCGTATGGAGTAGAGGCTTGAAGATCCTTAACATGGCTTGTTGGAATAAAGATGTCGCCATTTTGAGGCCGAACGGTAAGACATTCCATTGGAGATGTCGATTGGGTAGACAAAAAGCTGTCTTGTACCTTTATTCTGGAGCAATACCGATTTGCCAGAAACCGGATTTTAGATCAAACTTTGAGAATATGGTCGCACCTTGAAGATGTTGAAATAGTGCCCTTTTGTTTGGCAATGGGAACTTGACATCTTGGAGTTATTGGTTCAGCGGTTTATAGTCAATAACTAACCTTAGTTTTCCTTTTGCTTGTTCTGCTCTGTTGTTGACGTAGAATGCCTTGCACGCCCACTGAGAAGTAGTCGATGAGACTACCATTTGACTGACTAGCTGGTCACATTCTTCGTTTGCTTGTTTAAGCAATGATGGTGGCATTCCTGCGTGACTTGCCTTTGTCGGAGTTGTGTGGATGTCTTCCTTGAAAGGCAATGACACGAAGACCTCTTCGTTTAACCACAGTGGGTTTTTGCATATACGAAGAAACTCGGTATGAGAATCTGCACATGAACTTGCTGTGATTTCTTTTTTGATTTTGTCGAATTTGGGGAATTGAAGTTCTTCAATCGCGAACAATCGGGGTATCGTTGTTAAGGCTTTGTAATAAGATCTCCATCTTATTCCTCTTGGCTCGATCGAGATGTCGAAACTTCTTTTTAGCGCATAATACGAATCCCACATTAGAATTATGTCTTTTCCAGGAGCGGAGGAGCCTAGGACTTATGTAGTTATCTAACATCCTGGAAAGAGTTCTATAGTGATTGGCTTCGATTTGAGCTTGATTGATAATGATCCTGAATTTGCTACCTGAATTCTTGCTGGTACGGGTGCCACATGGATGATGAAAGTACCTTGGGATTCATTATTATTGTGTGGGCCCCCGTGTATATGAATGCAATAGCATGGACTGGATCTTCATTCTTTGCAGGATCAAAGATCCTCACTTGTAGGTGAGGAGATTGTATCTCTTCTTGATGAGGCGTTCGAGTAATTTTGAAGCAGCATTCTTCCTCATCTTCGGATTCCGAGGTATCGGAATCTGAGTAGCCACAGATTGCATCCTTTTCGTCGCTGTCATAAGACAGCACTGATTCGAGATCATGATTGTCAAGATCGATATCTTTGGCAAGGTTGGATATGGAGCTGATGAGATACTATCTCTTCTTCTTAGAACTGTTTGGATAGTTTTTGGCGAAATGTCATTCTTTGTGGCACATAAAGCACTTTGTTTCCTTCTTGAAGGATTGCTTCTTTCTGAAAAATCGTTTGCGCCCGAATCTTCTGAAGCGGTGTTCATTTGATTTTTGGAAACGGCGAGCTTTGCTCTTTTCTTTACACGAACAATGCTTTTTGGACTTAGAACATTTGATCGATAGATCTGGTCTTGCGCATACTTTGGATAAGTGTTTTGAGTTGTCCATAAATTCCGTCCAGAACTCCTTTTGTTTGCAAAGTTTGTCCAACGTTCTGAAGACGTATTGTTGGATTTATCCGATAGAGATCTCTTCTACCGATTGGCCTTGTTCTCTGATGTTGAGCTTCGTCTGCTGGCTCAGATAATCATCAATAGATGATAGGTAGACTTGCTTTAGGCTCGGGTTATTGAGACCGTTTAGCACATAGTATCTCCGCGTTTGTCGCTCGAAATGTTTTGCGAGATCTCTTTTCTTCAGCGAACAACATTTTGCTGTGAAGAACTCTTCTTGTAATTGATCCTTGAGGTGGCTTGGGGTGCCTATGAATTCTCGATGAATTTCCCCAAGAAGGAATGGTATGGTGGTTTGATAGACTTGTTGCTGTCTGTATTCGCCAAGCGAATTCCACCATTCTTTGAGTGAGCCCGAAAATCGTGCAGTGAACTGTTGTATGACGAGGAATGATGATGATGTGATAGCCTCGGAGTTCATCCATGCGTGAAATTCGTCTAGGCGGTCATTCCATTTTTCGAAGGGAATGTCGTCGAACGTAAATGTCACGACTTTTGAGGCGAACTGTTTTGTTGGCCTTTCTTGTTCTTGGATAGGTGTTCCATTCATCTCGTCGTTGTCAAAGAACACTTCGTCTATATCTGGTTCTCTTTTCGATGACTCTCCAATAGCGAACTGTTTTGGTAGTGATTCTTCTTCAGAGTCAGTTCTATAAGAAGAGCTTGAGTCTGAGAAGTTGATGATCATCGGTGTTGGATGAGGAACATTAGCTGGAGGCTCTTGCGTTAGATCGCACTCTGACCCTTTTGGTCTTTTATCTTGTTCCGCTAGGTGATACAGCAAATTAGACATTGTAAACTCCGTAGATTCGATTATGCCTATCTCCTTTCCTTTTCTTTTATCATGTTCGTGAGAATCTTGACTAGAATGAGAGGAGGCAGATATGTGGGTTTTTGTGGGATTGACGCAGAATTCTGATTCCTTTTGTCTTCTCGCCCTTTCTCGTACGGGCCTTGGTTTGAACCCGCTTGCAGGAGTTACGCCATATCGCGATGTGAACGCTTCATCAGACGATAAGAAACCATGGACTGGGTGTCTTGTCTTCTGGTATTGTTCTCCTGAAAGGAACCCCTGAGAGTAAGATCCTGGGTGCATGGGCATCGTTGATGATATGCTTCCGAGATGTGGAAGGTATGCGTTGGAGGAGCTTTGTTGTTGGACCATACTTTCGAGGCATCGTTGGAGGTCTTTTAATTGAAACCTGAGATTAGTCATCTCAACCTCTTTACCTTGGAATTGAGAGGTGTTGACCATCATGTGTTGGGCCATAGACATCATCTCTTGATGGAGAGTGTTCAGCCGACTATGGATCTCTGAAATTGAGTTCTGAAGAACGCTCAATCTTTTGGTATATCCATCTGCAAACTGATCGTTTTTTTGATTAATCGTAGTAAGCAGTCGGTTTTGAGCCATGGCGTTTTCCGATTGCCAATTGAGAACCTTTTCTCCCTGACTTAATTGCTCTGGTCCCGAGGGGCTGATCGCCTTGGAAAGTACCTTTGGAGAGTGGGATATGTTGTCAGTGATGAAATCCTCTGGAGGAGGAAAGTTATCATGTTCTATCACCATGATTTCTGGCACGGATGACTCCATTTTATCAGAGTATTGGACTATGAATTCGTATCTTCCGTTGCCTTCTCCGAGAGGACCGACTGTGGGGTCTCCTTCAAGATATCTCTTGTACAGGGGATCCTTTTTCTTTCTGCGTCGTTGGCGAATTTCGTCATCAGATTCATAGGAATCTTCTATGCAAGCCGAGCAGGAACAGACATCAAAATATTGATGGCCTTCTTCGTCTCTGAATGGATATACTATTTGTTCGTATTGTCCAAAGGAGATTGGCTTTGGATCATGTTCTCTGTATGGGCCTTGGAACTCGTGTTCTTTGATTTGGATAGAAAATTGTGTGAACAGTTGCTTCCGAAATGAAGATGATCTTGGTTTTTCAAACTTGATTTCCGTTGTTCCATCAACGCGTGAGTGGAAGCTTACTTCGGATGTTTGAACCGGTGCTTGGGTTGCTTGATGCAGCTTTTCGTAGCTCGTCACCCATGACTCCGGTATTTTATTGATTAATTCCTCTCGAGAAATTTGTCGAGGTATCTGTGTTGTGTTTGGCGCTTGTGAAGCCGATGAGACTTCGAGATAGAGCGCTTCGTCAGAGGAAGGTAGAACGAGATCAAGAGCATGGTCTTGAACGCGGTAGACGATTTGGTGGTGTAGCGTTGCGATAATGCTTTTCTCTTGCATAGGCAATCCGATTAGCTGTAGTTGGACTTTGAGCGTTTTGAGCAGGTTCGGATCTTGCAAAGAGACATTAAAGTTTGAAAACAGTGTTATGAATACTGTTCAGGCGTTTAATGTTGTTTGAACCGTGCCGATGCAGGCTTGTTGATATGACTTTAGTCTAGAGTCGACTAAAGCGATTCGTGCTATGACCGACAGACCTTTTCGAGCATGTAAGGTTAGCCCGATTCGTACCACCCCAAAGTGGAGGTGGGTGTATCCCTGTTGCCGCCATAATCTTGGCAGTCCTTCTGGGATATTGAGCGAAATGAATTGTTCTTCCTCTATGGCTAGGACTTGGCAAGATGAGAACTTGCTGGATTGAACATATTCGCGGACTCTTCTGCTTGATGAAGGATGTATGAGCTCGCGTACGTTTTTGATCGAGAAAACACCAGGCTTTTTGGTAAAGTACTCATATGGATTTACAAGTGGGAGAGTTGTCTCAGACATTAGATCTCCTAGAACGTACTCGATTTCGTAAAGAGAATTAATATCAGAATGATTTTTTTGGTTTTTTGTTTTTGGTAAAGTAGAAATTGCAAATTGAGAATCGATCGCTAAAGGATTTGAAATTGACATGACTAAAAATTGTTTTCAGAACATTCAAAACAATCAGTCATAAACAAAGATTCATTCTCTCAAACATAGGTTGTTGGCTCTGGTACCAAAAAATAGAGAGATTAATATTTACACATTTAACAATGTTATTAATTTATAAATTTGGCGCATTAACTCTTAAAATTAAACGTTAATAAATGCCATTAAGATACTCGCTCAAAGACAAAAATATAATATTTACACATTTAACAATGTTATATATATATATAAAGTTAGTTTTTCTCTCTTCTCATGATGTCACCTCATTGTCCACATGTCAAATTTTAATTGGTTTTTTTACATCATTTTAATTGATTTTTGTTTGCAATAATTTATTTTAATTACATAACTAAGAGCATAATAATAATTACAAAATTTAGTTTTAACAAAAAATAAAATTCAGTGATATCCACCACATTTTTTTAAATTTATTATAAATTAATTTCCGTTGGTAAATGTGGTAAAGTATATAATATAAAGTAAAAATTAATTTGTTTTGTGATTAAATTTATATTTAATAATTAAAAATATATAAATGTCAAACAAAAAAATTAAAAGATATAAGTATGTGAAATCAAAATCTCTATTTATAAAAAGAAAATCAAGTTATACTTACATGCAACAATTCAAGACAAAGACTTCATAATGAAAAACATCGAAATCATAAACACTATCGGACCAGCAAAGCACCAAACTCGAGCGTTTCCATCATAATTTGATCACTTCGTCTAATGTTCATTCTACGAATACTAGTGATACAAGATATTTTGGTATCCCTAGAGTCAATTCTCTAAATGCAATTGTAGCATAAGAGGTTATCGAACCTTATCGTAATTTATCCTAATCACTAAGAATGCAAGGAACAATTGTAAGTTAAGCTAAACAAGTGTGGTTGTTGTTAAGTATCCAAGTCTAATTAAGCAAGCAAAAGCACTAAACAAGATAGTAAATCAATAAATAAAAGCGGAACTAGAGATGAGGTTATTGATATAAGGTGATCCAAATCCAATTAGTGATGTTCATTCACTCAAGAAGCTAATTCCTAGACAAAAGATCTCTAAACTTGATTAGTTCTCTTTCAAGCAACTAATCACTATGCTAATTATCAAGACCATTAGAAAATCATCATTTGTGGGTTAACAACTAGCAAGCATTAAAAATCATAACAAGATCAACCAAAGATAAGCCCTAAACAACTAATGTCTTAGGTTAGGAGCATAAATCTCTTGCCTAGTTCATCAAGACATTTCATCAAAAACTTGGTGTTCATGAAATGCCCTATGATCTAGATCCACTCTTTCAAGCTGAATCTAGCATTAGGGAGACAAGAATGAATACAAGATTATCTAACCCTAAACACCACTAATCAAACTTTGGATCACCCTAATCTACCCTATCTCAAGATCCTAAAGACTACTCACTAATCATCATGAGTTCAACAAATCCTAGAGAAGAAGAGTTAAAACTCATGATCAAGATGATTGAATGATTAGAAAGTAGAAGATAGATGGATTCAATCAAGAAAACAATACTCAAATTGCATAAATCAAAAGGATCAATCTCTTACAAAATTACTGTTTGAGAGGGTTTTTGCTTAAGAAAAAGACGTAGCCCATCAAAATTAGGTTTTTGGGCATAAATAGTGAACAGTGTCGAACCGGGTCGACCCGGTTTAGTTGGATAAAAAGGTTATGGTCGGCCAATACCGAGGTCACTCGTCGGTACAACACCTCGGTATTGAGCCTGGGTTTGTGCACCGACGAGGAGTACCGAGCAGTGAAATCGGTATTGAGGGGAGATACTTGATGTTTCTTCGATGGATACCGAGGTCACTCCTCGGTACCGTTGCTCGGTATTAAAGAATTTTTCCCCCGGGTTTCCTCCGAGAGCAGCACCGATCAGTTGCACCGAGCAGTGACATCGGTACAATCCCCTGAAGATTCGATACCAACGTCACTCCTCGGTGTTGCACGTCGGTATTGAGGTTGTTTTCCTCCGTCTTCTATACCGACCAGTTGCACCGAGCAGTGACCTCGGTGCAACCCTTCTGCCTCCAACACCGAGGACAATTACCGACCAGTGACGTCGGTACAGTCTCTGTCTTCTTTCCTCGGGTCTCGAATCTCCTTTTTAGCACCTGAAATACGATCCAAAACATGCAAGGACTAAATGTGGACACATTAGACTCCTAAAATGATTAAAATGCTAAAGAGATAACATGAACTATATGCAAATGACTCGAAACCTAAGTGAAACGGATGCTAGAATGATGCAAAATGTGATGATATCAACTAGGACACTCTACACTCATGCCAACCGCCAAATATACTGCTACGTCAGTGTACAGTCGATTTTATATTCTTCAGTGGGTTCGGTACAAACATGTTATGTTTAATGCGAAGACAAGGAATTTTATAGTTACCTTGATTATCCAAAGAAGTGTTTAGTTACCGGTAGTTAGAGTGTCGTATCAGCTAATTTAATGACCTATTAATTTGGTTTACATTATTTTTATTTACAAATATTTTAGCTAAAAATTTGTATTCTTAAAAAATTTAATATATTATTTTTTTGTAAATTAAAGAAATATATATCATTTTTCACACTTTAATCAGCATCTTTTACTTACACAAAATACGAAATATATGATTTGTGTCTTAATCTATTGTAGTTCTTTAATTTTTGAATATATTTCAAATGGAGAGTACGGTAGTACGAAGATAATTAAGTAATTTAATATGAACATGTCCACTCTGCGTCATATGTTCAAGATAAACCGGGAAGTTATACTCAGAAACGTAATTTAGAAACATATTCTATATCGATTTCAACAAATATGTCTTACATGAAACAAAATAAAAAAATAAAAATCATGCAACAAAAAATTTAAAATGTTAATATATTCGCTTTAAAAACTCCAACTAATTGCATAAAACTGTTAGCCAAAATAAAAAATGGTAAAAATGTGTACCATCCACTAAACAAACATATAAATGATCATATATTTCAGAAATCAAAAATAGAAACCAAAAAAATAAACAAACACATATTTCTTAAGCTCACAGAGAGAATTCAATTAACTATGACACTAAGAAAAAAAAACATTAAATAATAAAAATAGTTTAGAAACGGTTTACCACACATAATTTACACAAACTCCAATTGATATAAATTAAAAAAAAAACACATTCACTAGAGACTCCTAATGTTTTCTACTAAGGAAATATCAAACCATTTACTAAGCAAACACAAAACAATCAACTTTAAGAAGAAAAAAATAATTGCATAAATTGACAACGAACGAAAAAAGAAAAAAAAATGTACAATCACTTTTTTATTTTAAAAAAAACTATTAAATAAGATCTATAACAAACAAAGACAAAACATTAAACTACAAAACAAAAACAAATTAATTTATAAAAAAGAAAAAAAATGGTTAACATGTCACACTCTAGTTAATTTATAAATTTAGTCATATATATAAGAGAAATAAAATGGTACCGACAAGAAAATATTTGACTATTATATTAGACTAAATTTAGTCAGATTATATTTAGTCAAATATAATAAATATAATTGCGACAAGAAAATAATAGCTATACAAATTATAAGACCTATAATGTGCTTTTATTTCTAGTTTAAATATCGAAATTATATTTGACTACTCCTTTTCATATCAAAAATAGATAATATACAAAAAAATCATTTAAAAAACAGAATATTAATAAAAACGTACAATTTATTTATATCCAGAAATGTGCAAATTAAAAATGATTTAAATGCTGTAAAAATGATTAATAAAAAAAATCATATATAAATTCAAATTTCAAAATAACTTTGTCTATTAAAAAACTGGAGAAAAAAAAAGCAAAAGAGAGAAGAAGACAAACTACAAAAGCACACACTACGAGTGGGTCGGATCCGGATATCCGGGAATTTCAGGATATCCGGATTTGGATCCGGATTCGTCGGAACCGAGTTTTAACTATCCGGATCCGAATCCGTTGTTCTCGGATATCTGAACTTCGGATATCCGCCCAAAAATTAAGATATCTGTCGGATATCCGGATCCGGATCCGGATCAAAAAAATAAAAAAATTAGAATAAAATATTAAAATAAAGATAAATTTAAAAAAATTATATATAATTTTTAAAGAAAATAAATAAATTTTGATATTTTTAAAAAATATAATTTTCTTTTTAATATATAAAATCTCAATATATTTAATATTTTATTAATAAAATATTATTTTAATATATTTAAAGGAACCGGATCCGGATATCCGGACATTAAAATCAGTATATCCGAATCCAAGATTTTACTATCTGGATACAGATCCGGCCGCTCCGGATATCCGTTTTTTCGGATCGGATCTCCGATCCTAGCACACACCTCTCTGTCTTTCTACTTCCATGTGCTTTCCTTTCTTTCTCCGTATCCCTCTTTCTCTCTCTTTAGAAATTTCACAGTGCTTATCTTCTACTTTAACGAGGAAGAAGATCCTGGGGGTTTGAGGTTGAACTGATGGGGTTGGAGATTTTCTCGGCGGTTTAAATCATGTTCTGGTGTTTTGTTTTTCAAGATCTAACTCAGATCTAGTGCTTTGAAACCCACTCGCTGAAAAATCAAATCTTTTCTACTTTCAAAGATGCAGAGACCACCTCCTGAAGATTTCTCCTTGAAGGAGACTAAACCTCATCTGGGTGGAGGCAAAGTCACCGGAGACAAGCTCACGTCCACATATGACCTCGTCGAGCAAATGCAGTATCTCTATGTCCGTGTCGTAAAGGCTAAAGAGTTACCTGGTAAAGACTTAACTGGTAGTTGTGACCCTTATGTCGAAGTTAAGCTCGGAAACTACAAAGGAACCACAAGGCATTTCGAGAAGAAATCAAATCCTGAGTGGAGCCAAGTTTTCGCCTTTTCGAAAGATAGGCTTCAAGCTTCTTTCCTTGAAGCTACTGTCAAGGATAAAGATTTTGTGAAAGATGATTTCATTGGTCGTGTTGTGTTTGATTTGAATGAGGTACCTAAGAGAGTGCCTCCTGATAGTCCTTTAGCTCCTCAATGGTATAGGTTAGAAGATAGGAAAGGGGACAAAGTGAAAGGAGAGCTTATGTTAGCTGTTTGGTTTGGTACTCAAGCTGATGAAGCTTTCCCTGAAGCTTGGCACTCAGATGCTGCAACTGTTAGTGGAACTGATGCCTTAGCCAACATTAGGTCTAAGGTTTATCTCTCTCCCAAGCTTTGGTATCTTAGGGTTAATGTCATCGAAGCTCAGGATTTGATACCGAGCGATAAAGGAAGATATCCTGAAGTTTATGTGAAAGTGATAATGGGAACTCAGGCATTGAGGACTAGAGTGTCTCAAAGCAGGGGTATTAACCCAATGTGGAATGAGGATTTGATGTTTGTTGTAGCTGAGCCATTTGAGGAGCCTTTGATTCTAAGTGTGGAAGATAGAGTTGCACCAAACAAAGATGAAGTCTTGGGGAGGTGCGAGGTTCCGTTGCAGTATTTGGACAGACGGTTTGATTATAAACCAGTGAACAGCAGGTGGTTTAACCTCGAGAAGCATGTTATAATGGAAGGTGGAGAGAAGAAAGAGATAAAATTCTCCAGCAAGATTCACATGAGGATTTGTTTGGAAGGCGGGTATCATGTGCTTGATGAATCTACACATTACAGCAGTGATCTTAGACCAACTGCAAAGCAACTATGGAAGCCTAACATCGGTGTGCTTGAACTAGGGATCTTGAGTGCGACGGGTTTAATGCCTATGAAAGCTAAAGAAGGTGGTAGGGGAGCCACAGATGCATATTGTGTGGCAAAGTATGGGCAGAAATGGATTAGAACTCGGACAATTATTGATAGCTTTACCCCGAGATGGAATGAGCAATATACCTGGGAGGTTTTTGATCCGTGTACTGTTGTTACCGTCGGTGTGTTTGATAACTGCCATCTACACGGTGCTGACAAGAACAACGGAGGTGGAGGAGGAAAAGATTCGAGAATTGGAAAGGTGAGGATTAGGCTCTCTACCCTTGAGACTGATCGCGTCTACACACATTCATATCCTCTTTTGGTGCTACATCCCAGTGGAGTCAAGAAAATGGGAGAGATTCACTTAGCTGTGAGGTTTACTTGCTCTTCATTGCTCAACATGATGTATATGTATTCCCTGCCTCTCTTACCGAAGATGCATTACCTCCATCCTCTCACGGTTAGCCAGCTAGATAACTTGAGGCATCAAGCCACTCAGATTGTGTCAACAAGGCTAACACGAGTAGAGCCGCCACTGAGGAAAGAAGTTGTTGAGTATATGCTTGATGTTGGTTCTCACATGTGGAGTATGCGTAGAAGCAAGGCAAATTTCTTCAGGATAATGGGAGTTTTAAGTGGATTAATCGCGGTAGGGAAATGGTTTGAGCAAATCTGCGTATGGAAGAATCCGATAACAACGGTTTTAATCCACATTTTGTTCATAATCCTGGTTGTCTATCCTGAGCTCATCTTGCCCACTGTTTTCCTCTACCTCTTCTTGATTGGAGTTTGGTACTATCGCTGGAGGCCGAGACATCCTCCACACATGGACACACGTCTCTCACACGCTGACTCAGCACACCCTGACGAGCTCGACGAAGAGTTTGACACTTTTCCTACTTCACGACCAGCAGACATCGTAAGGATGAGATATGACAGACTAAGGAGTATTGCAGGGAGGATTCAAACAGTTGTTGGTGATCTTGCAACTCAAGGAGAGAGATTCCAGTCATTGCTGAGCTGGCGTGACCCACGTGCCACTGCTCTCTTCGTCTTGTTCTGTCTGATAGCTGCAGTGGTTCTATATGTAACTCCCTTTCAGGTTGTGGCTCTTCTCATTGGCTTGTATGTGCTTAGACATCCGAGGCTCAGGTACAGGCTCCCATCTGTTCCACTCAACTTCTTCAGGAGGCTTCCGGCAAGAACTGATTGCATGCTCTGAGTAACTGGAGTTACTTACTCTCTTAGATTTTCCCATTTCAAGAAAGAATCCTCTGGTTTGTTTTGTTATCGTTTTAAGCCACTACCTCTCTGTGATGGTGATGGTGATGGTGATGGTGATGGTGATGGTGATGGTGATGGTGATGGTGATGGTGATGGTGATGGTGATGGTGATGGTGATGTCTTCTTCTGTTTGACATTTTTAAGTTAAGACATTTTTAAAACTTTGTTTTGAAAGTAGTAAAAGAAGTTTATGTGTGGTGTTTGCTGGTTAAGTTATTTGTTTAGCTGAATCAAACCGAACCGAAAAACCAAATGTCCCACTAATAAAAAATCATCACAGTGACACTATTAACAAGGAGATTCTTAAAAAGCTCGGAAGCGATCTTGTTCTCTCAATCATGGAAGGTGCTGTCTTTAATTCAGTATACGTTTCCAATTTACCAAATACAAAGGCTATCTTCAACGCGAGTCCACCTGCTCTATCTTCGTCTTCTTGTTGGCTCTGCAATTTTCCAGCCAAGCGAATCACCAAACTGAGACTTAAAGATGGATCGAATCATGGCCTTCTTCGTCTACATGCTCTGTTTCACAACGAGGAGGCACCAAGTGAGAGCGAAGATAAATTGGCGGAAAATAATGGGTTTGGTGATGTTTTCTCTTTGTCTCAGGTACGTTTACTCCTCTCTAGTAAAATTGTCAAAGAAAAATCGACTAAACGAGGTTATCAAGTTGCTCTGAAGACCTGCGAATTTGATAATAGGATCTTGTTTTGTCTAATTCTATGTAGGTTGTAGTTAAAGACACTAATTTGTGGTGCTATGCGAAGTTTTGAGCTTTCGATTGATGCCAACCTGAACTTGTGGTTGATGTTTTGTCTAATCGTTATCAGTTAAATACACTAGTTTTATGATGTTATGCGAATTTTTGGTGAAGTATTGAGCTTTCGATTGATACAAAACCTGAACTTGTAGCTGATTCTTTTGGCATAAGATTGATTTGCTTCTTTATGTGTGTTTATGAAGGAAAAGTTTGGAAGTAGTCAAAGTGGTGAAAAGGATAGTCATAATATAATCGATGTGGGGACATCTCTTGCACTTCCTTATGGTGGAGGAACTCGAGCTGGGCTCTTTAGAACCCCGATTTCTGGTGGTGTTCAAAGCGCAACCTCTGCTCATGGTTTACCTCGACCCGCTTTAGCTGTTCGGAACTTGATGGAGCAGGTAAAATGTGTATGATTCTATTAGATCATTTCAACTGTTTCCTTTGACCTTCCATGAGGGAAAGATGTTAAATTTTCTTGTATCTGTTTGGTTCTTGGTGTTACTGTTTATGGTTTCAAGGCCAGGTTTGCTCATTTATGCACAGTGATGTCTAGAATGCACCATCGCCGAGAAGGGTACCCCTTTGGATCTTTGGTAGATTTCGCACCTGATCCAATGGGGCGTAAGTCTTTCCCTTAAACTGCACTTAAAACTCTCAACAACTTTCTCTTCGCACTTGATGATAGCTCTTCTACTTCTTTTTGTTGCTAGACCCAATATTTTCATTTTCACCTTTGGCTATCCACACTCGGAATATCTTAGCTGAACCTAGATGCACCCTCGTTGTTCAGGTAAACATCATCTGTCGTGTCATAACTGTACAAACAGATTGTTTTTTTTTATTCCCTTTTTTGTTTCTCTGACTGTGGATTTTGGTTTTGCAGATACCCGGATGGAGTTGCTTATCGAATGCAAGAGTAACGTTATTCGGCGAGGTGTATCCATTGCCAGAAAATGAGCAAGTGAGTCTCCATGTAACCTCTTTTTCTTCTGTTCAATCTACGGGGCTGAGTCATACATGAAATGGTACCTGCTTAACACCGTTATCCCTGTTACCGGTTCATAATATCTCTTGATCTCGATTTCCAGGAATGGGCCCATAAACAGTATATAGCTAAGCATCACCAAGGACCTTCCCAACAATGGGGAAACTTTCACTATTTTAGAATGCAGAACATAAGGTTTCTGTCTTCTTATTCAAATTTAGCCACACCATAGTGTAAATATCGAAACATAATAACAATCTGGATTTGTTTTCTCAGTGATATATATTTCATTGGAGGTTTTGGCACTGTCGCTTGGGTCAATGTTAATGAGTACGAGGCTCTTCAACCAGATAAGATAGCTGTTGATGGAGGCGAGCAAAATCTAAAGGTTCATTTTTTTCCAAAACCCTTTAAATAATTGAGCCTGCTTAGTGACTCAAAGTCGAGTTTTTAATTTCATTCTAAATTATGTTAGGAACTAAATGCCATCTTCTCAAAGCCACTTAGAGAGTTATTGTCTACTGAATCCGAGGTAGACGATGCTGCTATCATTTCTATAGATAGCAAAGGGATTGATATAAGGGTTCGTCAAGGTGCTCAGGTAAGTAATATATACAAAATTAAGAACCTTTCCACAATGATTCTGCAACAGAGGCTTTTCTAAGTTTTTCTGATGTGTATTCAATCTGTTATTCGTGCAGTTTAACATACAAAGGCTAGCCTTTGAGGAAAGTCTTGGTGTTGAGACTTTAGAAGAAGCCAAATCTGCACTGTGGAAAGTGATAGAGAAGGGCAAGTTGCACAATTTGCATAAATGGCCACAGGTTTGATGAATTTTCAGAAATGATCCATACGTTTGATGAAATTGCGTAAATGGCACAAAGCTTTGAATGAAGACAGCAGCGTGTAAAATTCGTTGGGTCAATTTTACTCTCATTTTATCTTCTTTTGAATAGTTGGAATCTGTACAACTTAATAGATTGTGGATAAGAAGAATCTTATGACACAAGATGCGAGTTAATAATGGAAAAATATTGTATCATCGCTACTCACTAGGAGAAAATACAATTATTGGCATATATGGCTAGAAACGGATGTTCTCATAAATATCAGGCGTTTCCGAAGTTCGTAAAAAGTTTGATATTTGTGACTCTGGGAGGAAAATGGAATTTATTGTAATATAGGGCTAGAAATGAAGGTTCTCAGAAATAACGATCTAAGTGTCCAAAAATATTTAATTTGTCAAACTTGGAGGTGAAATGCAATTTATTGGAATATAGGGACAGAAAAGAGGTGGTAAAAAGTTTGAAATTTGTGAGTAACCCTAGGCATTTGGATCCACGGTTCGGATTCGGATCGGGTTCTCGGTTACCTGAAGTTGGAGAAGATATGAACCGAATAGAACCCGACAAAATTTCGGTTCGGTTCGGGTCTTGTCGGATTCGAATCGATTTTAGTAATTTGAGAGAAATCCGATATAGAACCGAAATTATTTTTCGGGTTGATTCGGTTCGGGTTTGGACCCGAAAACCCCGAATTACCCGAGAACCAAAATTTTTTGGTTTGGTTAATTTAAAAACCGTACCCGAATAACCCGATTTACACTATTAAACCCGAATTACCTGTAAAAAAACTCAAGTTATATTGTAATGTATAGACGATGTAATATTGTAATATATACATATATGGTATATCACTATATTGGTTGTAAATATCGGGTATCCGATCGGGTTTCAAGTTTTATCCGAACCGATCCGAAAACCAAAAGTAATTTAGGGAAGAACCGTTCGGGTTTTAGGGCAAAATCAAAACCGACCTGAACCCGATTTTTTGGGTCGGTTCGGATCTGGTTTCACGGGTCCAATTTTTATGCCCAAGATTTTGACACATGGAGAAAGTGCAATTTATTGAAATATAGGGGGTAGCAAAAAGAGTTTCTCATAAATTTTGGGGGTGTTTCCGAAGTTTGTAAGAGTTTGAAATTTGTGCGGGCATTTTTTGTCCGAAGCTGAGCTAAATGTTCAAAGAAAAAAACAAAAAAGGAAAGATTATTTTTTATTTTTTTTACCGTATAGTGACGATACAACAGTCATCATCATTCCCAATAATTCTCACCAAGAATCAATCCTTCTCCGATTTCCTCCAATGGCGGCGGAATCAACCAGAAACCCATCTCCGCCGTCGACTTCGCCGTCGTCGCAAAGCCCAATAACGAATTTAGCCGATGACCATCTCTTCACCATCTTGCTTCTTCTTCCCGTAGATTCAGTCCTCTCTTTCTCCATGACCTGCAAGAGATACATGGCCTTGGCTTGTTCCGACAGTCTCTGGGAGGCTCTGTGCGAACGAGAATGGGGCCCACAATCTGTGGATGTCTTAAAGTCATCGTCTTCTTCTCCTTCTTCTTCATCACGAGATGGGCTTTCATGGATGATGATGTTTCAGCGAGTTTATAAGATGGATTCTGTTTGTTGTCACAGAATCTCGGACCCGGATGATGATGATGAGGAATCTTCTTCGTTTCCGATCCCTAGAGCTTCTCATTCTCTCAACTTCGTTAACGATCATCTTGTTTTGTTTGGTGGTGGTTGTCAAGGAGGTTAGCTTAGCTGCCTATAAGCTAAATCATTCTGAAATTCTTAATTTGTTGAAAGCAGTCGATTTTCGATATGATCCACTCGAGTTTTCGTTTGCTTGATGAGTGTGTTAGGCACACGCCATTTCATTAACTGACTCTGATGCTAGTTGGATTAGAGAATTGCTTCTATCAGTTTGAGATCTTTGTGTATATTGCTTTTTTTTCTTCTTCAGGACGCCATCTTGATGATACATGGACAGCTTATGTTGTTAAGAGCGATCAAAACATGATGAAATGGAAAAAAGTCGAATCGGGAACTCCAAGTGGGAGATTCGGACACACCTGCATCGTTATAGGCGAGCATCTACTCTTATTTGGAGGAATAAATGACCGTGGAGAGCGGTTAAACGATACATGGATCGGTCAAGTCTCTTACCACGAGAAACTCTCTTGGAAACTCCTAGATGTTGGACCTTTGCAGCGACCTCCTCCTCCTCCTCGTGGTGCTCATTCTGCTTGTTGTATTGCAGAGAAGAAGATGGTTGTACATGGAGGAATCGGGCTGAGTGGAGTCAGGCTCGGAGATGCATGGATTCTAGAACTTTCTGAGGATTTCACCTCCGGGACATGGCACATGGTGGAGTCTTGTCAATCACCGCCACCGCGCTCGGGACATACTCTGACCTGCATTAGAGAAAACCAAGTGGTTCTATTTGGAGGCAGAGGATTAGGATATGGTGTGCTTGATGATGTTTGGATCTTGGATATTCAAGAACTATGTGAAGAAAGATGGGTACAGATCTTCTACGATTTCCGGGATGTTCCTGAATATGCATCGTTGCCTCGGGTTGGTCACTCGGCAACTCTGGTATTGGGAGGTCGGATCTTGATTTATGGAGGTGAAGACTCTTATAGGCACAGGAAAGATGATTTCTGGGCATTGGATATTAAAACCATTCCTGCTTCAGGTTTGCAGCCACAAGGAGTTAGTTTAAATGGATCATCCGTGTGGAAAAAGCTTGATCGAATCTCATATAGACCAAAAAGTCGGTCTTTTCACCGCGCCTGTGCTGATAGTTCAGGGAGATTTGTATATGTGTTTGGCGGAATGGTTGATGGTCTTCTTCAGTCTGCAGCAACGTCTGGTCTAAGGTTTGATGGAGAGCTTTTCATGGTAGAGCTTGTTCTTGGCTTCTCTGATCAACAAAGACCTGGAAAAGGCATATAATAGTGGTGGCTTCTTTCTTTTGTAAAATAGCAGGTTTTCTATAAAACCATATCGATAAACCAGAAATAGAATCCATCATGACCAATTCTCTGATAAAAGATAAACACACAAAGATATGTGTTGGAATTGGAATTTTCTATATAGATTCTGATTCAGTTTACAATATACAAATTGTCATTACATGGAATGTATATATGTAATGTAAGGACTTGTTTGAATTAGGGCTCAAAGAATGCAGAATATTGTGATTTGGCACAACAAAATTTGCTTGCCTCATGAGTTGAGTATCAGTTTGGTTCTCCACATCTCTGCCATGACCTTCCTCGGGGCAGGATCATCTGGACCTTTGTCTCTTTGTCCTGAGGTGAAGTATATATGTCCGTCCCAATACCCAACCAGCGTTGTTTTCACACGGTATGGTAACTTACCAATCACATACCATTTCTGTAGAGAAATGGCAAAATCATTAGTGACACATATTCAATCAAAACTCTTGGACAGGTTTGAGCATGAAGGCTTTTGGATTTTACCAATGTATTCAAGTTGAAATGGAAGATTTCACCAACGAGAACCATCTTTTTGGTTTCAGGATGCTTCTCTGTTGTTCCCCCAACGATTACAATGGAGTTATTAACGACTTTCCAAGCAAATTCAATATGGGAATCCGGTTTTGGCATTGGTGGCATAACTTTCCATTTCATTTCTTCATCCAACATGTATACATCACTGAATACCACCTGACACAAAGTTGAAGAACTCATGATCTATAGAACTTAGATTAACGGAATAATAGCTTGATTTGCTCGTCTAAGGCATTAATCCAATACCTCCATACGACGTGAGCATTTGAATATGGGAGATCCAGGTTTAGCCATGAAATCACCTTCTTGACCACCAATTACAAATAGTCGGTCATCCACTACTACACATGCCCTACAATGACAAAAAGAACCAAATGCTTTGAGTTTCAGTTCGTCTAATGTGTTACCGGAGATAGCATCGGAATAAATAATAACCTGTGAGGTCCTCCGCGAGGGATTGGAATTTCACTTCTCCACTTGTTTTCCAACGGTTTGCCATCTTTAACGCCGATGCTCCAATGTTCAAGTCCTGGTGTAAATCGATCCTCCTTGCTTCCACCCATCACATGAAGTCTTCCTCGCCAAAGCTGAGTAGCCGGTGCATACCTGAATGTTAATCATTTTTCTCAACACTGAACATCATCGAAAGAGAAACACAGAGCATAATGTGTTCTGAAACTTGAAAAAGACAAATTGTATCTACAGTACCTAGGAACCGGTAAAGGAACAAAGTCGTTCCATGTATTTGTATTGGTATCAAGCACAAATGTTTTAGCTGTAGGTCCTCTGCATTGCGGACCAAATTGACCCGTAACAATATAAATGTATCGCCCATCCGTAACCATCCCTAAATGAGAATGCGCCATCTCTTTGGGCATATCGAATCTTCCTCCCCACGAGTTGTCCGTGAAATTGTAGATATCAACATGTGAATGCACAAGATCAATGGTTCCATATCCAGCAAAGACGTATAGAAGATCCCTAATCTGAATTGCAGCTCCGTCTAGACGAGGCACAGGTGAAGCTGCCATCTTCTCCCATTTCAATTCAGGAGCTGGCAAATCTTGAAATGTCGCAGATAATTTCCTTTCCTTAACGCTCTTCTTCTTCTTCTTCTTCTTTGTATCTTTCTCCTAAAAGCAGCAAAACAAAGTTAAACTAAAAACCCACAATGATGATGAAAGTGATGGAGTTGCAGAACCAGAGAGGAGACAATCAAACGGAAACCAAATACCAAACCGGGAATACATGGCATAATTGGTAGCCCGGTTCTGTTTGGTGATTTCATGTTTTTCTTATTTGTTTTAATTGTTTCAGTTGTTGATAAGGAGAAGAATCGTCTTCCTGTTGTATAGGAACCATCTTCTCCACTTTCCCATTTACCTTTGTTGTAGGAGCTACGACTCCATTTCCTTTCTTGTAATTCTCTATATAAACTAATGAAAAGCCAAAAAGAGGCAATATCAATTGCCCAAAAATCAGTGTTCTTATTCTGTTTTGTAACTCTGTTTCTAAAGCTGTAATTCGACGAGGTTATAGCTATCAGAAAGCAATTGAAAATTGGTATAACACTGAAGTAGGAATCAGCTAGAATTGATAATTTCAGATGTCGAGATCTAATTACAACAACAACAGATTTTTCACCTGGTCGGAAGCGATTACGGTAGTAACGGAGGAGGGAAGAGATATTCCGGCGGACGAGTACGAGATCGCGGCGGAGGAGAATCGATGAGAAGTAGCCCAGAGAAAGTCGGCAATGAGTCCGGTAGCTAGAAGCGCGATGCACGAAACCAACACTAATCTTCCGTACTTGGTCTTCTTCGCCATATCTATGTTCCGTCTCTTCTAAATTGACATAACCCTTTCTAGGGTTTCACGAATTTTACAGAAATTTGAAACCTTTTTGGTTTTTGGAGACGAGTTTAGTGAAAGATTGAAGAACATAAAAATGTCGGATCTTGATCTCCCAGATTCTGCTTCACCTTGTATTTCCCCTTTATATACGTGCTTTAACCAACAAAAACCATCGAACCAAAACCGAAAATTAAAATATCTACCCAAACCGAACCAAACCGGTTATAAAGATTCTCAAGATTATGCAAAAGAGCAAAAGAAATCACACCAAAGATTGATAATGTGTGACATTGTTGTTTTGTTTCCATGAGATACTAAGCATAAACTCCAGTTTTGGCTTGGTTTCTTCTGGTTTTCCATTTCCTAATCTTTACAAAAGTCTTCTCCACCTTCATCATACGTGCTTCTAGATTCGATGCTAGCTCATATATTGCAAGTTTTCTCTCCTTCAATCTTTCATCATCATCTTCCTTCTCATTGAAGCTCTGCTTTTCTCCATCTTCATGGAGCAAACACTTTGCTTCCCTGGTTCCATCATCGACCATAGTCTTCTTCTTCTCAGCATTGATAACCTCATCATCACAATTTTGCCTTGTCTCTGGTGGTGACACGACAATTTCAACTACTCCTCCATTAGCACCGAGAAGAGGATCTGAAGAGTTTTTTCATTAGCTTGGAACAGAACCGTATTCTTCCCTGCTTCTTCTTCTTCATCATTTTCTTCACTTCTTTGCTCGATTTCTCGTGGTGCTACAGTTTCATCTTCAGAAGCAAGCTTTTGACAAATCCATGAATCATTGCTATCCGCCTCAGGTCTACATTTCTTTCCAAGTGATTGATCAGAAGCATCTCCTCCACTTTTCTCTCTATATCTGATCACCTTAGGAGTGGTAATGTTATCATAACAATCCGTACAACTCTCATCATCATCCTCACGAGCTCGCTTGTTTCCCAAATGCTCACTTTTCCTCTTCACTAAATCCTTATGAAACAACACACTAAGTGGCACTTCTCTTGAAGCTGATCCACCACAATCCCTTATCTTACCTTTCTTTATCTCAGATCTCACATTTTTCGTTGTTCTAGGCTTCCTAGATCTTTTGAGTTTTGCAGGAAACCCTTTTCCCAACTTCTGAAGCACTTGACTTAATGGCAGTACCTTAGGAGAATCTGAAGAGTTTTTTTCATCAGTCTCTTCATTCCTTTGCTCTATTTCTGGTGGTGGTACAGTTTCATTTCCATCAGCTCTTATCGAAGCAAGCTTTTGACGAGGGCCTGAATCACTGCTATCCGCCTCAAGTCTATGTTTTTTACCAAGCTGTCCAGAAGCATCTCTTCCATTATCCTTTACATACGTCTTCTTTTTAAGTCCCATTATTTGACCAATGGTGATGCTATCATCTTCTTCATCATTGTCTGATGGAACCTGTGTCTCACAACGAGACAAATTACTCTCATCGTTGTCACGAATTCGCTTCATGTATTTCTGTCTCTTAGAACCTGAAGGAACAAAATTAGATGTATCATCATCACCTATGATGTTTCTTGTTGTCAATGTTTCAGCTGATTCTACAAATCGGTTCTCCTCCAAAGAATACTGAATTTCTAGAGACGACTTCCTCCACCACTCGCAGAACTCTGGAGTAAAACGAGGTTTTGCAGAACGAGAAGGGATGTACAATGTCAAATCATCAATAGGCTTGTTGTATTCATCCCAAGCTGCCTCTTTTGAGAGATTGTTCCTATTAACAGGACAAGGAACATCCTGAAACAATCCGAACTGTGAAGCCACTCGATTGGGAAACTAATGTTCCACACAATCAATTCCAACAAGCTTAAACACCTTGATGCATCGAGCAAAAGAGATAAATTCATCATCAAGATTGGGACCGGCATTGCTTTCTCAGGGTAATACTGAGGAAACTTCCAGTTTTCAACAGCTTTCGTGTAGGGACGCCACTCAAAACTGTCAATTTTCGAGTTTTCCAGAATCTCTCTCACATGGCTCGTTATCTGTAGTTTCGAGTCATCCCAACGAGCCATTCTTGGCTCACACTCTAGCAACATATTAGGTTTTGGCCGTAGTTCCCTGAATCTCTCCCATGTCCAAACTTGAACCAACTTAAACAAGGAGGTCAATTCAATTTTGTCGGTAATCGTTGCTATGGTGAAATCTCTAATGTGGGTTTTCAAGAGACTTAGCTCTGCATACAAATGAGCAAGAACAGCTGGAGAAAGAGCAATCCTAGTACCACTAGAAAGATGAACAGCAACTGAAAAAATGTCTCCAGGGAGATGATAATAGCGTTATGGAAACACAAAATAGCTAAGCCACAAAGCTAGGAAAGCCACATGCTCAAGCTCATCACCTCTGTCCATGAATCTCACCATCCATAATACTTGAGTTACGAACTGGGCTTTTTTATCTTTCTTAATCTTCTGCCATTCTTTCTCCAGTTTCTCCTTAATCTTCTCTCCTGAGCTATCGAGAGTAGCAAAAACCGGTGAACCCAAAACAGAGAAACTTAGAAGCACCATAACGTCTTCAAGTGTTATGGTTGCTTCACCCCAACGTAAAACGAAAGTTTTGGTGTCAGGACACCATTTCTCAGCAATACCCAGAACGAGATCTGTGTTTTTATGGATTCTCTTTGTGGATGCCATAACCGCTTCGAAAATCCCAGCTTTTTTCCAAGTGGGTTGGTGCAAATCAGACATTTTTCTAGTCCATGACTTGAAACTTGAGTTCGCCCTTCTCCACCCATTGAAGGAAACACTCAAAGACAGAGCCTTTAAATCAGGAGGAGAAGAATCTGAACTGTTTTGACGAGGAAGCATAGCTTTAGATCCGTCAATGGAGGTGGTGAAGCAGGGTTTTTAAAGATGGGTTTTTTTTCCATAAGGAAACACCATGAGCACTTTTCTCTCTCTCTCTCTCTCTTTCTGGAGAAGAAGAATATGGAAGAGAAAGTTTTGTTCTTTTGCTCTCTCTCTCTCTCTCTCTCTCTCTCTCTCTCCCTCCCTCTCTCTCTTTTTATTGATTAATCGTTTGAAGAAAGGCAGGGTAGAGAAATGATGTTGCAGAGGTGATGGAGCTGGAATGCAACAGTTCCTTTTTAAGGTAATTGGAAAGAAACTAATTAATGTAAGGTCTCATCTCATCAATTATAATCAAATAATTTTTTTTTTTTGGTCGGAACAAATTTTTTGTATTTTTTTTATCGGATTTGATTTTTTGTTGCTCTCCATGTATTTGGATGTAGCAATATAATTAGAGTCAATTCGTTTCTCCTATCGTCATTAGATTGGACGAGGATTTTTTCTTCTTAGGTTAAATCTCTAGTTTCGGTGTTATCGGTTTAGTTTTGATTGTTCGGAAATCATTTTTTGTCTTTCCGGCTAAAAATATATCGGTTTTGCTTGTTTTTGTAAGTCCTTAAAATTTTCCCGGTATTGGAGTTTTGACTCCGGAAATTCGGAACCTGCCGACTCAGTATTTTACCTCGTATTTCACATTGTATTCTACCTTCTATTTTACTATGAATGGAAATTTAGACGGAAAAAAAACTTCTAAAAAAACCTTCTTTTTATTTTAAATGAGCAATCGTTTGGTAGGTTCGTGTCTTATCTCTTATGAACCTGCAAGGAGAATAATAAGAAATAATTGCATCCACAATTATTTTTTCAAACTTTACTTACGTTTTTGTCATTTTCTGTGTCAAATGATGATTTTGTCTCTGCTTCCTAATGGTACGATTGGAAAATCAACACCTGTACATTACAAAAAGTGTTAGTTTCTCAATTAAATTAAGAAAATGTTAAAAAAATTATACAATTTTTAAAAATTGACTAAACAGCCAGGAATTCCAAATAATAATTAAAAGAGTAATTTTTATAATAGTGACACGTTTTAGGAAAAGATGCAAAAACTGAAAGGTAATGGCTTTACAGTTTTCTTATTTTGTAAAGCATACGCATTTAAAGTGTGCTTGTACCAAATCGAACCTGGAGGGACTTCATTGACCATTGACCAAAGAGAAACTGATTCAAAATTCTTAGTATATACCAAGCGGTCTATATATTCTCAATATCAACTAACCGAACTTAAACGAAACTTAATCAAACCAAACCGAACTATAAAAACTAGCAAGTTTAGCAGAAACTTCTTTTTTCATCTTAAGCCTAATTCAAAAGCAGAAGTAACGATTCTCCAATTTGTGTCTAATCAAGTTCTCAAGTTTATGCAAAAGAGCAAAACATTGATATTTGTGAAATTGTTGTTTTGTTTCAGATCACAAGGTTTAGACACAATTAGGAGCTAAGCAGAAACTTCAGTTTGGATATGGTTTCTTCTGGTTTTCCATTTCCTAATCGTTGCCAGAGTCGTCTCCACCTTCATCATATGTGCCTCTAGATTCGATGCTAGCTCATATATTGCAAGCTTTCTCTGCTTCAATCTTTCATCATGCTTTTCTCCATTTTCATGGACCAAACACTCTGCTTCCTTGCTTCCATCATAGACCATTGTCTTCTTCTTCTCTGGATTACTTCCATTCACATCAACCTCATACTCATAGTTTTGTCTTGCCTCTGGTGGTGACACAGCAACTCCTTCATTAGAAGCAAGAGGAGGATCTGCAGATTTTTTTTTCATCAGATGGGATCGGAACCGTAATCTCATCTGCTTCGCTTCAAGTTTCTTCTTCCTTACTCCTTTGCTATTGAGAATAAGACTATTTCCTATTACTTGTATATTCCCTTGTATCGGTTTAGGATAGTTACCTTCTTGTATATACCATAGGGTTTCCCTTGTAACTATATATACTCTCTCTATTCAATGAATACATATACACTTTTCCGCCACTTTGACATGGTATTAGAGCGCTAGGTTTTCATCAAGTTTTCTTTCAAATCTTCTGTTTCTCTCTTATAGAATTCGCCATCTGGTCAAGCGAATTCGATCTCTGGTTTGAGGATTGCTATTTGCTTGCAACCTCTGTCTCTTGGTTTTGAAGGCCGTTAGTTAATTTTGAATAAGTCAGAGATCCTGGTTTGTAGGATCTGTTAGTAGTTACAGACTTGTAGGAATCAATCAGTTGTTAGTAGTCTATTTAAGAGACTAGAAATAAGAGAAATGAATAAGAAAAAATTTGCAGACCTCTCTAAGCTTTTGATAACAGTGGTATCAGAGCAAACACAGAGAGAAAAAGAAAACCAGAGCAAAAAAACACAAAATGAGTGAAAGTGAGATGAAGCTAAGCATACCAAAGTTCGATGGTGATTACGAACATTGGGCCATGATTATGGAGAACATGCTGTGATCAAAGGAGTGGTGGGAGTTGATTGAGACGGGAATTCCTCAGGCGGAGAGGAATGTGATCCTGACCGGCCCACAAAGGACATAGATCGCAGAGAAGAAGCTGAAGGACCTAAAGGTGAAGAATTACCTATTTGCCTTCATTGACAAGACAATCCTTAAGACAATCACCAACAAGGAGACCTCTAAGGACATTTGGGACTCAATGAAGACGAAGTACCAAGGAAACAAACTGGTGAGAAGCGCACAGCTTCAGAGGCTTCGAAGAAATTTCGAAATATTGGAAATGGCGGAAGGAGAGTCCATCACTGAATATTTCTCAAAGCTCATGACAATGGCAAATGACATGAGAAACCTTGATGAAGATATGCCGGATGCGAAGGTAGTGGATTGGATTTTGAGAACCTTAGTGGAAAGGTTCACGTATGTCGTTTGTGCGATCGAAGAGTCAAACGACATAAAGGAGATGTCCGTTGATGAATTGCAGAGCTCGCTGCTTGTTCATGAGCAGAATCTGAACAAGCGGAATAGTGGTGAAGAACAAGCGCTCAAGATGGAGAGTAACAGATACGATGGAGGAAGAGGACGTGGAAATTATCAAGAAAGAGGGCGTGGAGGAAGAGGAAGAGGTCGTGGAATCTCAACATTCAACAAAGAGACGGTTGAATGTTTCAAGTGTCATAAGTTGGGACACTTCAAAAACGAATGTCCTAGCTGGGAGAAGGAAGCAAACTATGTTGAAGAAGAGGAATCAATTGTGTTTATGGCACATATTGAAGAAATAAAAAAGGAAGACGAGCAAGTATGGTTCTTGGATTCTGGTTGCAGCAATCACATGTGTGGTACAAGAGAATGGTTTGTCGAATTTGATGGAAATTTTCGACAAACGGTGAAGCTTGGAGATGACAGGAGGTTGCTGGTAGAGGGAAAAGAAAACCTGCGGTTGTGCGTGAATGGGCTCACACATATTATAACATCGGTTTACTTTGTCCCTGGCCTGAAGAACAATTTACTAAGTGTGGGTCAACTGCAAGAGAAGGGCCTCAGAATTGTCATTGATGACGGTGTGTGCAAGGTATGGCATAAAAAGCAGAAAATATTGGTGATGCAGTCAACAAAGTCGAAGAACAGGATGTTCATCATTCTTCCGACAATGAAAGATTCACAGGAAAAGGAAGATACAGTTTGTCTACAAATTGAAAAAGAAAGCAAAAACGAGTTATGGCATAGAAGACTTGGGCACTTAAGCTACAGTGGAATCCAAACTCTCGCTGAAAAAGGAATGGTTGAAGGTTTGGAGTTCAACAAAGGAAATGAAGACGTGTGTGAGGTGTGTATGAAAGGGAAACAAAACAGAGAAAGCATTCCCAAACGAAGCACATGGAAAGTAAGCAGAAGTTTGGAGCTCGTTCACAGCGATATTTGTGGACCTATCTCACCAATCTCAGAAAGCGGAAAGAGGTGCATACTGAATTTTATCGATGACTACAGCAGGAAGTGCTGGACTTTCTTTCTATCAGCAAAATCGGAAGCTTTCAAAGCTTTCAAGGAGTTTAAAGCTGAAGTAGAAAGAGAACTGGGAGAGTCATTAATCTGTCTAAGAACTGACAGAGGAGGAGAGTACAATTCTAAGGAATTCCAAGAATATTGCAAAGAGCAAGGAATTAAAAGACAATTGACAGCAGCGTACACTCCGCAGCAGAACGGAGTGGCCGAAAGGAAGAATCGAAGTGTTATGAACATGACCAGATGCATGCTCGCTGATATGAAGGTACCAAAACGTTTTTGGGCAGAGGCTGCACAATACAGTGTTTACATTCTCAACAGAAGTCCCACTGCCGCGTTAGAAGAGGTGACACCGGGAGAAAGGTGGAGCAAGTCGAAGCCTTCGGTCAATCATATCAGAGTATTCGGGTGTCTCGCTTACGCTTTAGTGCCATACTAAAGGAGAGTAAAACTGGATGATAAGAGCACAACGTGTGTCATGTTTGGAATCAGTAAGGAATCGAAAGCGTACCGTCTTTATAATCCAAAATCAAAGAGGATTATAATCAGCAAAGATGTGAAGTTCGATGAAAGCAAGGGCTGGAACTGGGAAAACGGAGAAGGAGAAGAGAGGATCGAGTGGGAAGGAATGACAGAAGAAGTAGAAGAAGAGATTGAAGAAGAGAATCAGAATGAAGAAGGGAATAACGGCGATGATGCTGTACCTGAAGAGAACAGAACAGAGGAAGAAGCTGCGGAAACTGAGATCACGATCTCGCCACCAGTTAACGATGATAGAAGACCAAGGCAAAAACCGATCTGGATGATAGATTATATATGTGAAGGAGTAAAATTGGTTATCGAAGAAGAAGAAGATAAAGTACTAGCCATGTTTATAGCTGCTGAAGATCCAGAGAGGTATGAAGACGCTGCTCAACATGAGATTTGGAGAAAAGCGATGGAAACTGAAATTAAATCCATCGAATATAATAGAACGTGCGAGTTGGTAGAGCTACCTGCAGAAGCAAAAGTTATTGGAGTAGAGTGGGTTTATAAAACCAAGTATAACGAGAAGGGAGAAGTCGATAAGTTTAAGGCGAGGCTCGTAGCGAAGGGCTACCACCAAACGCAGGGAATCGATTTTCACGAGGTCTTTACTCCGGTGGCCAGATGGGATACAATTCGGTCATTGCTTGCAGTTGCGGCTCAAAGAGGTTGGGTGGTGCTACAACTCGATGTCAAGAGTGCTTTCTTACAAGGTGAACTTAACGAAGAAGTTTTTGTTGACCAACCACAAGGTTTTGAGATTAGAGACGCTGGTGATAAAGTATATAAGCTGAGAAAGGCTCTATACGGCTTGAAACAATTGTGCGTTTATGTTGACGACTTGATCATTGGTGGTAATGATAATTCGACAATTGTGCGTTTCAAAGAATATTTGAGTAAGTGCTTTCACATGAAGGATTTAGGTCACGCTCGTTACTTTCTTGGTCTTGAAATCGCAAGGAATGAAGAGGGTATTTTTCTTAGTCAAAGCAAGTATTATCTCGATATCGTCATGGAATGTGGTCTCCTTGGCGCTCGTCCTTCTGTCGTTCCTATCGCGCAGAATCATCGTCTTGCTTTGGCTACGGATGATTTTTTTGCTGAACTGGAACGTTATCGTCGGGTTGTTGATCGTCTCATTTATCTCACAATCACGCGTCCTGAACTCTGTTATGCTGTGCATATTTTGTCTCAATTTATGCATCAGCCTCGTCACTCACATTGGGAAGCTGTGATGCAGGCAGTTCGATTTCTCAAAAGTTCTCCGGGACAAGGTCTTATGTTTAGGATAATTACCTTCTTGTATATACCTTAGGGTTTCCCTTGTAACTATATATACTCTCTCTATTCAATGAATACATATACGCTTTTCCGCCACTTTGACATTTGCTTTATTTCTTGTGGTGCTATAGTTTCATCATCTCCAGAAGCAAGCTTTTGACAAATCCATGAATCATTGTTATCCACCTCAAGTCTACTTCTGAAGCACTTGACCCAATGGCATTACCTTAGGAGATACATCATCATCACTAGCTGTATTTCTTGCGTTAAAAGTTTCATTTGGTTCTGGAGAACCCAAAAAACCTGAAACTGATTTTAGCCACCATTAAGGTTTTAGAAAATGGGCTTTCATCAAACAAGGATCTTTCTGTCTTTCTGCATTCGAATCCATCTGTAGAAGAAGATGAAAAGCGAAATAACCCTTTTACTGTTTTCTTCTGAGACCTAGAAGAAGATCAAAAGTTTTGTTCTTTTTTTCTTTTGTTATTTTAAAGTTTGTTTGAATTTTTACAGCAAATATATGACGCAGGCTTTATTTATAACAACAAAACAAGTGAACCAAAACAAAAAAAATTACCAACTTTATTCAAAAATCTAGATTAGATCTGGCATATCAATATACAAATATTTGAACTCTAAAATTAATAACCCGCATAATTATGACATGTATAATTATATTTAAATTAAAACTCTCGTTTAATTATCCATAAATTATGTTTTGTAATTCGCAAATAAAAAAAATCAAAATTGATTCATATTACCCCATAAACAATCATTCTAAATGAATGAGAGGGTTCGAAAACAAATTTTAAATCTTATATAACTTAAAACTGAATCTAACTAATAAAATCAATATTTTTTATAACAAATTGTTATTTTTCCAATTGTATATATTATGAATCTTATATATATTTAATAATTCACATTTTTTATTTGCAGTTTTTATTTTCTTCGGACTTTATTTTTTCGATTTTATTAGTTTCGATTTTTTTTTTAATACAATTTGATTTTTCTTATTTTATTATTTTGTCTGTTGTTAAAAAAATAACTAAAAATTGGAAAGTTTATATTATTACATTGATACATGTAGCGATCTTAATTAACAACACATATCATGATATCGTGAGTAAAAATTATCCTACGTGTTACGTTCATGTTGACGCGTTCATCTTTATATAATAAGATATTGCAGAACTAACAATTAGTTTCTCATCTCCACCAATGGTGATTCATAAAAATGCATAAGTAAATAGAAAAGTGAACCAAAATTTAAACACAATAAATTTTTAGTATCAAAAAATTCAAATTCCTTCAACTGGGTGGATAGACCAGAGGTTTGATTCAGGTGATGATCTAACCGTCCCAAATTGATTTGATCAAGAATGAACCGAGGAGAATAGCATTTGGATAACTTGGTTCGGTTGGACTAATATTAACTCCATTTTAGTTATGTTTTTTGAAGTGCTAATTTCGGTTCGAATATTTCGGTACGGTAGTATCAACTCGGTTAAAATGTCCACATTTTTACTAAAGTTTCAACCTTTTAGACACTTTTTGAGTTTTTGTGGCCTTCAAAGAACTCCAAGAAAAACACATGCATTTTATACAGTCATGGTAAGTAGACAAATGCAGCTTTTGCCCATAACCAGGAATATTTGACCCAGTAGAAGTAAAAGGTAAAAGAAATTACCACCAAAAAAAAACCTACTTCGAGTTTCAGTTACTGTGTTGATCTGAGTTATCCTCGAGGTTAGATGTAATATCCTATTTTGTAGATGACATAATATCCTAAAACTGATCTCTTTTACCTTCTCTTTTGTGTTCCATGTTAAAAACCTCTTAAGCTTTTTTCTATATATAGACAAAATTTCTCTTCTACTTCCTTCTTTTATCAGTCTTTACCTTTCTGCAAATCAAAGATGTAACAAACGAAATGGAGTATCAGCACCAAAATTAACGGTTTTGAAGGAGTTTCAGGTTTTCTTTATAGCGGAAATTGCTCACCTTTTTCACTCATACACTTCTTTCAATCTGCCTCTATAGTGAGCCTGGAAAAAGTTTGGGTTTAGAGAATTTTGTAGTGACTATAATGAGATAATGTGTGATTTAGGGAGATTTTGAACGTACTCATTTGCTAGGCTGGTTGATCTGATGAGGCTGCCTTATTTTGCTCGGTATCAAACTCAGTTTGGCGGGATTCATCAGACTTTTTGGGGGAACCAAACAAGCTTTCAGGAAGAGTATTCTCGAGACTCGTCTCTTGCCTTCAGAAATGATTAATAAACCGCATGTAAGAACTAATGTAGCCTATATTGGTAAAAAGAAGACTTAAAGCCATGATTCATATCATTCATTTACCCTTTGTAGAAATCGTTCCTGTATCCACGTTCTTCGTTGCTGTCTGCTACTAGCTGAGGATGTTTCTCACCTCTATCAATATCACCTGACCAAAGGATAACAAGAGGGGAAAAGAATGAATAGAGACCGGAAAGAAAAAAGAAAGCTTAAACCTAAGAAAGCAACAACAACAACAACCTTTCATGATTTCTTCATTGTTGTTTTCTGATCGAAAGAGAAGGCTATGATTAAATCGAGGCAGGAAATGAGCAGGAGAGCCTATAGAAAGACTACGCTGGTGATGGTGAAAAGGTTCGTTCTCCATCTCGGGCAATTGCAGATTCAAGAACCTTCTTCGGAGTTGTACTTCTATGGCTTGTTGTAAGTCAGCTTCCTGCTCGGCTTTTCTTCTCAGCATCTCCTGTGTGCTGTTTGAAAACATCCTTGGTCCTGGTAACAAAAATACAAATGAAGAGTTAGTATCTGAGTAAGAAAGAAACAAAAAAATCGGTTTCTTAACTCAATCGAAACTAACCCAAGTGACAGTCATATAGATCCATTCCAGAAGGACTTGACGAAGGAGAATAGTGCCCTCTCTCTAGCAGCTGTTGCAGTTGCTGTTGTTGCCTCTTGCTATTGTTTTACCAAACTATAATAAGTAAATGAACCCAAGAGACGAAAAAACACGAGGATAAGTGGAAAAAAAAAAGAGGGATCAAGCATTGGTGCTTTACTTTTGAAGGATTTTTCCTTTCTCCTTGTACGGTTTAACGAGCACACGTGAGTCACAGATGAAATGAGGGTTTCCTCGAGCCAATATGATTCTCACAGTTTCAGTATTAGCGAAAGTAACAAACCCATACATCCGTTGTTGCTGATATGGAATCCTCACATCTTCCACGGTTCCAAAATCGCTACACATTCAAGAAGAAACAATCACTGTCAAAACGAACAAGAAACATGGATAACCAATTCTGTCCCAACAACATATGAAATCCTATATTACCTGAAATAATTGGAGACGTCTGCATCGGTGAATGAGCTTTCAGATGGAAATGTCAAGTAAATTTGTCTAGAGACTGAATCGTCTCTTTCATGCCTCCCTGGACTAGAATAGTAACCACCTTCTTCTCCAAACTGTCCTGTTCCTTGTCTGCAAGAAACAGTCCACCATAAGAAAACCAAGCACCAGAGCTCAAAAGTCAAAAACTCTTGATACAAAACTTGTGTTCACCAAAGGCTACACTTTTTTAATTTTTGTGTGGGTAAAATCTGAGTCTTTACTAACCAAACATGTGCAGAGAAAGCAAACAAACAAAGAGAGCCCAAAAATCCCAAACTTACCTTTGCAGGAGGAACTGAGCAGCAGCCATTCTCTGTTGCTGAGCTAACTTCATCCTCATCATCCCCTCTCTCTGTAAACAAGCATAACCCCTCTCACCACCAGAGGAACCGAAATCATCAACTAAACCGGCCTGTGGAAACCGATAACCGGCTCGTCCAAACCCTGGTTCCTCTGATTCGAGACAAGCATCGTTTGCCGAGAAATTCCTCTTGTGCAAATAAGCATATGGATCCTCGTTGTTGAGAAACGAAAAGTGACTACTCAGTTGTTGTTGTTGCTCGTCGACGAAATCGCCGGAAGAAGAAGCGAAAAGCGACGAACCGTCACGAAATGGACTAGAATCGAAGTTAAGGTTAGTGTTGAGAGCTCCCGAAGCTAAGGAAGGAGACAAAGGGTTAGGGTTTCTGGAGAACTCCAAGAACCCATTCCTTGGAGAAGAGTGAGACAATGGCTGGCGATGGATATAGATGGGTCTCGAAATAGGGTTTGGTGAGAAACCGTTCGAGGACAGACACAAATCGGATTTGGCTTTTCGACAGAAAGTCTGTAAGAGAGTGTCAGGGCCAAAAGCAATACGAATCAAATCTCTCGTATCCATGTCTTGCAATAGAAAATAGCCAATGATTTTGGGAGCGTTCTCTGGTTCTAAAGTTCTGATCTTTGTAAAGATTATGGAAGTCGGATCGTCGGGATCCATGGCCGGCAAGTTTTGTTTTTCCTAGGAGGATGGTGAAGAAGAAGAAGACGAAAGCTTTTTCGTTGAGAAATTGGGTTTTTTCTTCGGTTTGTGTTAAATCATAAATGTATGTTTTCTTTTTGGAAATTTGTTATGATTTTGTCTTGTAAAAAGGCATTTAGCAATATTATAACAAAACGAAAGATCCGAATTCTGTTGTTGTTTTTTTTTCTTTTCTTTTCGGGGTTTTTGAAGTGTGTTAAAGAGCGGGATTAAGAGTGAAAAACAAAATGATTTTTTCGTGAATTAATTAATTAAAAACATTAATTGCGATTTTTTGCGAGTAGAGATTAATTAATTAATTAATTAAAAGCATTTTAAAAAATTATAAATTTTTTGCGAATTTTCTTCACTAGGCATCAACGCTATTCCCCTTTTCTTGGATAAAGAAGCTTTCCGACTTTTTTTCATTTTATTAACTTTTTAGGAGGTGTTATCGGATTGACGTTTTCAATGTGTTTTCAATGTAATTTTGTTTTTCTTTCTATGTTTGTTAGATTCATGGGGTAGATAAGTTTTTACATAGACTAGTTTAGTATTGGGTTTGATTTGTGACTTTTTACCTCAATTGTTAATGGTGACCAATTAGAAAAATGGAAACAATTCAGTACAATTATTTATCTTATATTGCTAGTTCTTTTGATATCTATTACTTTTTAAAGTTTTTTTTTTATGTAACTCAGGTGATCTGATTTCTGTTATAGCGTCGACTCCGATCGATACATGATTTTTAGTCCTATAGTACCAAAGATCTACGTATCATCCCATTTTCACCGATTAATCATGAGTTTCCGGAGGGACCATGTGAAAACCCCGGTGACCAAAACTTTTTGGTTGTGATAATTCTGTTTTCGCGGAGAGTCGATCTCTGACCTGAACCAATATGACAATTCTTCCAACAAGAAGGAACCACCTCACTACAAACTATTGGTTTTTTTTAAAGTATTTTATGCAGTAGAAAGGTTTAAGCATTGGAAATTTTGTTTGTGTTATAGTTTAGGCTACACGTGAATTTATTTATAATCACAAAATATATAGAAAAATCACACAGTTGGGACAATTACAACAACGACACACAAACAAAGGAAAAACATAAAAACAAAAACAAATCATGGGCGTTTCAAAATATTTTTGAAACTATATAAAATGGAACATTTTGAAAGCGCAAGAGCTGCTGAGACAGGAACTGTAACAGGATCTAACACAGGGTTTTCCTTACAAGGATATTTTACTAGCCAATCTTTTAAGTGCACTTACAAGTTTCACCTAAAACGATATATGACAAGCTCAAGACACACCTTGACTTGTCTAACTAGCCTAACACGTTCAAGGATCTATACACAATCCAAGAACCCCATAGAAAAACCCTGTAGCACCTTAGCTTTGATCTCTTACAAGACAACCAAAAACCCTTTTGCTAAAATATTGCTCTCAATGTGTTGGCCTCATACAAAGGCCACGCCCCTCTATTTATACACAATAGATCACGGCCAATACAAGCCTACCACGTTCAACTAAAGATCTCAACCAATCTCTAGCAATAGGTCACATTCCTATTTTTTAGGCTAAGATTTAGGAAATGTTCCTTATCTCCAATATACTAAGGAATCCTCTCCAAGATGCTCTTCCAGCTCAACTACAACTTCCTGGTGCATCCACGTGGCTTCACAGGCTTGATCCAAGTCATCTCCCTTGTTCCAAGTCGTTCAATGCCTTGAGCTGCTCGCCTGTATCACTTCCTGTCCTACTTCTCAACTGGTACAGGAGATGCCTCAGCCCAGTGCATCTTCAATATATTCACTTATGGGTCTAATCCATAAGCCCAATCCAAGCCCATAACTTCTGCTCCTCGTAATTAGTCACACATCTGCTTGCATGTATCATTTCCTGAGCTACTTCAGCGACTGCTTCATAAGCTGCATCTTCAATCTCCCCCTTTTTAGCTTTGTGTGTCTCTCAAGCACCTGAGTAACAACGATCTCCTTGACTCCCCCAGAATCTCTGATTTGGTTACTCCCCCACAATTCTTATCTCCCCCTGCTTGTGAGCACACATAAGTTAAAAACACATGCACTTGAAGCAGTATGCATACTTAGCTCGACACAGCTATTTCGACTTCAATTGAAGCATCTCTTTGAAGTTAATTTGAACTCCACGGGTTTTCCTCCCTTCGGTCATATCCCCGATCACATCAGATAGTGAGTGATTCCGATGAACTCGCTGTATCACCTCATGTTCTGAACCAGTATGTTCCGAAGCCTGTTGTATTACTCCCTGTTCTGAGACAGAACCAGACTGGTCTTCTGAAATAGTACGCATCTTTGGTTCATCTTCTGAGTCACTTTCTGTACTAAATCCATTCCACTTCGGAAGATAATACTCATCGAACACCGCATGAACCGTCTCCATGACCACATCAGTTTGAATGTTGTACACTCTGAAGGCTGTACTACTTCCTGAGTAGCCCAGAAACATCACTCCTTCCATCGAACTTTCCTTGATGATCCTTGTCATTCAAGATGTAGCATTTGCATCCAAATACATGAAAGTAGCTCAGGTTAGGCGTTTTCCCTTTCCACAGCTCATATGGAGTCTTAATGGTCCCTTTCCTAACATAGACCCTGTTAATGATGTAGTACGATGTGTTTAATGCTTCTGCCCAGAACTTTTCAGGTACATTGTTGCCATGTATCATTGCTCTGGCCATCTCTAGAAGAGTTCTAATCTTCCTCTCTACAACCCCATCATGTTGTGGTGTTCTTGAATCCGAAAGATGATGTACGATTCCATGAATTTCACAAAACATCTTCATAGACTCACTTTGAAATTCATCACATCGTCCGCTGCGAATCCTCTTGATACCACCTTTTTCATTGATCATATGAAGTGCCCATATTCTGAAGCTATCGGCTATCTCAGATTTTTTACGAATAAATCTGACCCAAGTGACTCTGGAGTAGTCATCCACCAGAACGAGCACATACCTCTTGCCGGCTAGGCTGTCAACTTGCATTGTCATCAAATCCATGTGAACCAGATCCAAAACTGCTTTTGTTTGCACATTTGGCACATTCTTATGTTGAACTTTTACATGCTTTCCTTTGTGGCACGAATCACACACCATCTTGTTTTCTTCCTTGATCTGAGGCACACCTCGTACTATTTCTTTATCAACAAGAGTAGTTAGAGTCCTTACATTCATGTGACCAAGTCGCTGGTGCCACATATTGATATCATCCTTTGCATTGTAGCACTTGTACCCTCTTTTGAGCTTCTTGATATTTTGCAGGTTGCTTTGTGTACCTGTTATGTGTCGTGAGCAGCTACTGTCATCATGTTCATCTTCTACAATGACCATATTGCACCCTAAACCAAGTCTTGAAGTACCCCTTGGTGTTTTTCTTGTGGATGTCTGAAATCCATGTCCTATAGTACCACTTGATGTACTTCTTGTCTGTTGCAGATTGTACTTCATGTTTGCATGTTGCAGGTAAGACTTCGTGTTTGTCTGTTGCAGATTAGAATTCCTGGTTTCTTGTACCAGATCAAACTTCTTGGTTTCCTGTAGCAGATCAGACTTCTTAGTTTTCTGTAGCAGATCAAGCTTCTGGGTTTTCTGTAGCAGATCAAGCTTCTTAGTTTTCTGTAGCAGATCAGACTTCCTTACCCATATCTAATTCCGAAAACCATTCCATGTGAACCTGCCTTGATTCCTGAGCTTCTTCACTCTATCCCAGAACTTGTAACAGTATGCCCTGATGTGGCCATACTTTCCACAGAAGTAACATCCACCCTTTTGTGTTGTACTACTTACAGAATTAGTTTCTGCTTGTTGTTGAAAACCTGCAGACACAAAGTTGATTTTCCCAGTCTCAGGCCTTTCCATTCCAGTATATCCTAGGCCTCGTTTCATAGCCATTGTTCTCCCGTAACTCAGAATCTTATCAAGCTGCTTTGTACCAGCAAACATATGAATCTTTTTATGTTGCAGATCCAGTTCTGACTGAAGCTGTGCAGACACTTTCTTTTCAGCCTGCAACTCCTTATCCAGTTTGTCAGCCTTGTTTGTAAGAACCAGCTTTTCCTTCATTAGTGATAAGCTCTCCTGGCTGATTTTCTTTTCTGCAATGAGCTCACCCTGCAGTGACTCAACAAGTGCTTCAAGACGAATTTTTTCTTTCTTTAATTCTGAGTTCTCTGTTCTGATTCTAATCAGCATCTCACGTGCTTCTTTGTAACTCTCAATGAAATCATCATCTTGTTCTTCCTCTGACTCAGATCCAGAAGGCCCTTCTCCTTCCTCAAACTCGGTGATTCCCACAAAAGTAACAAGGTTGCTCAGCTCATCTAAATCTTTTGAATTCGATATCACCTTTGAATAATTCCCCAAAGCCTCACAGCTCTGCATCTTCTCCGCAGGACCACACCTGTTTGTATTACACACAAGTGCCCGCTCTGTTTGTATTGAAAGCACATTTGTGGCTAGATCTATGTGTTTGACTATACGTATGAGCATAAGGTAAATAACACATAGAGTTTTTAACGAGGTTCGGTTTCCCTACATCCCCGGGACCTAGTCCAGAACGAATCCACTAGAACAAGATCACAACATACAATTGCATATGGTATCCAGCACTACGATGCCTACCATTCTTTTCTAGATGGACGAACTGTGGACACGGTATCTCTACAAAGTCTACCGCTCGGCTACTACCGATACAAACACCATCTTACAGATGTGCTTGTACTCCATCAACCATCACCAACAGATCTACAAATCCTGTATGATGGGGCGACGTCACACACATGTGTGCCTCTGTCGATAAACCCTAGACGCGCGCACGTTTCTCTGGCCGTCTCTTGGTATTTATATGGCTAGGGTCGAAACCCTAAGGGCCCACACGATTTCTTCATCATTTTGGGCTTCTGGGCCTTTTCAATAAATCCCTGTATTAGTTCCTGTACTACTTCTTAAACTGGTACAGCAACTGCATCAACTGCATCAACGCCAGATATACATTCCAGCGTTTCCGTCCAGCTTAGCAACTCACTTGCCACGTCAGCTTCTGCGCCACGCCAAGTTCTTGCCTCCTGGTACAACGTCTAATACATCCTCTGATGCATCTCATTCTGACTCAGCTCCTGATACATCCTCGAATGCATCCAGCTGCAGTCTTCTTGATTACCACACTGTATTTCCATCATGTGTCGATCACTGATCATCACTTGCATAAACTACTGCATCTGCTCTACTAGCACATGCATCAAGTACCTGCATCAAGTACTGCATCAGCAACTGTGTCAGTTCTTTCCAATGTCAATGTCTGAACTGCCACATCCTGTATATCGCTTCTGTCTAGCATATATAACATCTCATGTTCCCACATCTCACGCTTTAGCCCCACGTCATCAGTTGCTCTGTACTGCTTCCTTGTATCACTTCGTGTGCTACTTCCAACTGATACAACAACTGCTTCTGTAACACGTCATGTTCCAGCAGCTGTATCATGTTCTGTTCTGACAGCTTCTCAAGTCAGTCATCACAACACTTTCAATCTCTCCCTTGATGACTGAGTTGTAGAGCTCAAGCACACAACCAATACTACATCGCTTGATGTATCAAATCTTACACTCCTTTATAGTTGTGTCACACACGTTCCACCACTTCCTAAACTCAGTCAAACACCACACTAACAATCTCTCCCTTGTTTACTGAGTTGTAGAAAGCTTTTCCATTTACACACAGCTTGATGCTCTTCAAACTCTCCCTCAATCTTATATCATCGGTTTGTGCTATTTCTCTGAAACACAACCTTGACTTGCTGAGATCAATCAACACTTAGTCATGCTTCTTGTCACACATTCTCATGAATCATCTGATGTATCAACACTTAGCTCATAAGATCTACCATCATCTCTCCCTTTTTAGCTTAGTTTGATACTCAAGCTACTTATGCATCACAAGAGTAATCCAGGTATTCAAATTCACACAACCTTACTCTCCCTGAAACCAAGCTGTGCATTATAAGTATGATTACTCTCATGTATCTCATCAAGACTTCATCTCCCCCTGCTTGAGTGCACAACTAAGTTAAAACCAACCAAAGTCACATATATCTCAACAGAGTTTCATCACAACACTTGGAGATCTTTACCCACATCTTCTTTGACACCCAAGAGAATTGTATTTCTTCTCGAAGAATAGGACAGTCTTCTTGTCATAAGCATGACACTCCACATATGAATCTGATGACCATTAGGTGACTTAGCTTAGAAGCAGCTGACCCAACATCAATAAGTTACTGCTGTCGCCAATAGAAACAAGATCTAAACTTGCCGTACGCACAGAACAGTCTCTTACTGATGTAGTAGCAGTTCTAGAGTAATCACATAGATAGTAGAACACAAACTGTAGCACAGACTGAAATATACCTTTGATGCACAAAAACTATCTTCAATAAAACGTCCATCTTTCATCCAAACTCCAAATGAGCTCTTCTTTGGTCAGAAAATAGTTCCATATGTCTAGAATATTCCTGCAAAAATTCAGCTCAAGACGCTATTGTTTCATGATCCAAACCCATTTTCTTGTCAGACTGGTCGTAGCCTTTTCTGTACAGATCCGTCTCGGAAATGCATGAATAAATCTCAAACCAGCTGTTGAAATTACAATCCCACCGTTGATCCTCAAGACAACAGTGCCACGAGGCTTGACACAAAATTTCAGCTCGATCAGACAGGTTTCAAACCTCCAAACGTTACTCTGAAGTTGGTTCGATAAAACTGTCTCCTGCTTCTACTTACACACTTCCACCAGCAACCTTAATTTTTCAGGATTTTTGTGCCTCTTCACCTTAATCTCTGACATTCCCTTAACTATCTTTGGATTCTTTTCTTCATGACACTTGTTTTTCATCAACCTCTCTAAGACTCTTTCTCTATTTGAACAACTTGTATTAAACTTGCTTCATACCTGCACTTGCTTTTCCCTTCTTAGAATCAAGGACGCCTGAATTCAAAACTCCAACTCGGGATCAGGCCACTTCAAGTCATGGTATTCAACTTCCTCTGGACACTCAGTTTGAACAGAAGGATTTCACTCAAAATCTGAGTTGTAACCGTCAATTGATTTGATCAAAGCAAGATCAATGAAATCTCATCAGCCTCTCTGCAAATTCCGACATGCTCTTTGTCGCTACCCAAGAAAAATCGAACTTCATCCTCCTCTGGTTATGACTTAGATATTAGCAGAACAAATTTACTGATGATCACAACTGCAGAGTTCTTCTTCGATGTCAGATGCAAGTTTTTCTGATCAAAATTCTTGGTCCTTTCAGCAATTTATCTGTCACAGTCTTTGTGTTTCTCGGCGAGTTCTTCTTTCCTGAGAGCAACTCCAGTTCGCAGACTCATAGACTAATGGCTGAGCCTAGGTGTCCATGATTTATCAAAAATCCAGCCTTTCAATGACTAGCATCGTTTCTGTTTTAAAAGGCACAACACCATCGAGAGAAGCAACAACTAGTATCTCCTATTCCAAGTCAAGACTTTGCAACAACTACAGTATCTCCTCCTCCAAGTCTTTGACTTTGCAACAGTTATTGACTCTCTATGGTGGTATTCAACGCTGTCAATAAAACAGGGTGACATCGAATGCGATTCTGCTTCGTGAACTTCTCCTCTTCAAAAACGACTCAAACCATTATCGTCACTTAGCTGCCCCCAATCATAGCTAGAGAACATCTCTGAAACGACATCACCACAAAACAGGCCAATAGGAGTTGACTTGAGATTGTTGAAGATTGAATCCTCAATTAAAAATAGACCACTGTCGCACATAACCAACGGTCTCCTCCGTTAATTCAAGAATACCTCCACCGTAGAATCATGTTGCTTCATGAAACACAAATACCCCCATGACTTTGAAAGATCTCAAAAATTTTGTCTTCAGGTCACGTCCAATTTGGTCCAAGAAATTAAAAATGAGGACTTAAGTTCAGATGGTCCAATGCTTTAGTCATTATCCTTCACGATGGCAAGTGACTCAAATTTTTGCAATCGTGACACACAGACGAATCCGATACAGTCTCCGAATGATTTAGCCAACATCTCTGCAAATTTCGATAAGCCTTTTAGTCAAACTTTATGCTTCCTGCACGTACTCAGTTCACCGGAACCCAAATCCGCATCTTCTGAGGATTACTCCTTCGTCGATACCCTTGGACAGCCTCCGAAGCACGCTGCTCCTTTTACCGAAGAACTTCTTCAAACTCCGATGATTGTTTTGTCACTCATCTTCAAAACTCAGACCAAGAATCTTCTTCCTTCAAATTTCCTAGTTTTCCATTTCTTCAATGGCTCACACGACATCTTGTTAATGCACAGTCAATTTTGCTTTTTAAATCTCCTCCTTTTCCACGATCGAGAATCATCCGCCTCTTAGAAAAACTTGAGATTTTGGGCTAATAGGAAGGACCAAGCCCAATAAAATTGAGAAGCCCATTTAGAAAACCCTAACTTTTGCTTCGTCTTTCTTTCCTACGACACGAGCAAATCGAAGCCTCCTTCCCGAAGAACAATTGTGATAATTTATGTACTTTCCGGCGAAATCATTAACACGTCTCCCTCATCTTTCTCATACGCTAGCCACATAACCAGAATCATACCCGAAGTGAGAACATATCTCTGTCGAGAACCCGCTCTGATACCAATTGAAAGCGCAAGAGCTGCTGAGACAGGAACTGTAACAGGATCTAACACAGGGTTTTCCTTACAAGGATATTTTACTAGCCAATCTTTTAAGTGCACTTACAAGTTTCACCTAAAACGATCTATGACAAGCTCAAGACACACCTTGACTTGTCTAACTAGCCTAACACGTTCAAGGATCTATACACAATCCAAGAACCCCATAGAAAAACCCTGTAGCACCTTAGCTTTGATCTCTTACAAGACAACCAAAAACCCTTTTGCTAAAATATTGTTCCCACATCTCACGCTTTAGCCCCACGTCATCAGTTGCTCTGTACTGCTTCCTTGTATCACTTCGTGTGCTACTTCCAACTGATACAACAACTGCTTCTGTAACACGTCCTGTTCCAGCAGCTGTATCATGTTCTGTTCTGACAGCTTCTCAAGTCAGTCATCACAACACTTTCAATCTCTCCCTTGATGACTGAGTTGTAGAGCTCAAGCACACAACCAATACTACATCGCTTGATGTATCAAATCTTACACTCCTTTATAGTTGTGTCACACACGTTCCACCACTTCCTAAACTCAGTCAAACACCACACTAACACATTTTTGCTTGAATACTTCAGATGTTGGTTTTTTTCGACTACGTCGTCAAGAGTAAAAAACTTGTTATCCTTGAAAAGGAAGTGGCACGTTTTTTTTGTTTTTTAAAAGAGTTTAACGAAGATTAATACTGTGAAGTCTACTTCTAGTATTTTTAGTAGGGCTCATGAACAATAATTATAATTTTGTCAGACAGCTTTTCTTTTCCCCACGTCACCACCAAAACCCGCGCGTGACATTAATTTTCCACTGTCAAGAGTGTACGGGCTTCAATTACTCAACTTTTGATCCTAGCCGTTCAATTTGTCTTTTAGATGTTTAAGTTAACGGCGAAGATTGCTTTACGAGGACACGTGTGTTGTTAAATTGTTGTTGTCCATTGACCGGAGTTTGTAGTATGCCTATTTTGTCAACAGAATCAGACAAAGGCAAATAAATGCTCTTTAGAGGAGATATAACGATAGGCTTTTTGTAAACACTCACTCATTCTAAGTTATTCTTAAATCAGTCGACATTTTTTTTTTTGTGATAAAGGTTAAGAAGGTTTAGTATCTTTTTCGTTGTTTCTAACTATCCTACCATAAATTAACGTTTGTAATGAAATGTTTTTGTTAACGACTCAACTCATGACATGTGTAACCTATGTTACATAAAATGGTACGTAGAAACAAAGTGTTTGGAAACGGAAAAACAATTATTTTTTTAAATTATAGAAAGTACGGATACGTGTATAAATAATAATTGTGTTTATATTTTATAAAATACCAAACATCAAATTAGAAAAATATTATTCAATGTTTTTTTGTGTATATACTGTGAAAATGATCATGTGTTTAGAAACTCTTTTCTTGATTTTCCTTCTACTTGAATTCTTTTTTTAACAGTCTATTCTGCAATGTTTGATTCCTCCCCGAAAATCATCAGGAGATAACCAGAAATCTGATGAACATATATGCTTACTAATTTAATCATTTTTGTTATGTCTTCATAATTAGGTTTGAGAATGAGATAACGTAAATAAAAGCTGTTCGAAAGAAAAGAAAAAAAAATAAATCAAAAGGCTTAGTTAGCCTAACTCGTAAGCCCACGTAAGGCCCAATAGATGTTGCTATAAACCACTGGCAGAAATATCTAGATTAGAAGAAAACTCGGTCCCTAAAACGAAGGAAACGAACACAAGAGTTGTGGCTGCAGTAGAATAAACGGCAAGAGATTCGATCGGCATCGGCGGCGGAAGTTATGGCGAACATGGAATCTGAAGCAATCGATTTTGAGCCGGAGGAGGATGACCTTATGGACGAAGATGGTGGAGCAGTTGACGCCGCTGATGTTTCCCCACGCGCTGGGCATCTGAGGCTTAGGTCAGCTATTGCCGGAGCAAATGGCGAATCAGGGCAGAGGAAGACCAAAGGCCGTGGGTTTAAAGACGACAAAGATTCCGATCGCCAGAGGTCCCTCTCCTCGCGCGATTTCGAATCACTCGGTTCCGATGGCGGTCATGGCCCCCAGCGATGTAATTTCTCTCAATCTCCACCACTTTAGGTCTTTCTCTTTGTTTTTTAGTTACATGTTTGTAATCTGAGCTTGCTTGCTTCCTTGTGTCGTTGATTGATTGATTTGTGTCAGTCATTTGTTCTAGGGTTTCTCAAACAACTCAATTTGACCTAGATGTTTTTGTTTTGGATATATCTAAACTGAACATAGTTTCTGAGGACTGAACATAGTTTCTGACCTTACACAGTGTTTGTAGAGGGAGAAAGAGATACAAACTCTTTTGTATTCTGACCGTACACATTGGTAGATAAGACTTAGAATTGTTGTGGATGATTTGTTGTTTTGTGTTTTATGTGTAGCCATTGAGGGATGGATTATTTTGGTCACCGGAGTTCATGAGGAGGCACAGGAGGATGATTTAACGAATGCTTTTGGTGATTTTGGTGAGATTAAGAGTCTACATCTCAATCTCGATCGCCGTACTGGTTTTGTCAAGGTATGGAGGAGTTCTCCTTTGTTCCTAGTGGCTCTTGATGAGTTCACAGCCTTTTGGTTTGCTAAAATCAAGCTAACTTTTTTCGCTATATTAGATTTTCTGTCATGATTAATATAAAAGAGATGATATTCTGTAGAATGCAATACTGTTTTATCCCAGTTGACAGTCCTCTGGGGACATGATCTTGTTGAGTATATCTTAAACGAAGAGTTAGAATGATAAGTTGTGTTCTAGAATGAGAGTGTACTGAGTCGGTTTTTTTCTTCAGTTTTGGTGAATATCTCTAATGGAAGTTGTATTAAATTTTACCCACTTGGTTTTGTTTAGGGCTATGCTTTGATAGAATATGAGAAGAGTGAAGAAGCACAAAGCGCTATCACAGCAATGAATGGTGCTGAGCTTCTTACGCGGAATGTCAGCGTTGACTGGGCCTTCAGCAATGGACCCAGTTTTGGATCTCACAGGAGAAAGAACCCGAGGTTTGTTTCCTAATCACTCTTCTGTATCGACTCCCATAACCAAGTAGTAGTACGAGTTGTTTACTATTTTGTTGAGATGAAGTCGTCGAGTGTTGATAATTAAGCGCACATGTGAATGAGAGTAGTCTTTAAATTTAGAGTTATTGTGTATGTCAAATCTTTCAACCGTTGACAGAGTATGCGTCATTTTACCTTATTGTTGGCATTATATTCATATATCACCCTCTGATCATTGAGTTCTTCTGGGGTTTTGCAGGTCTGGAAGGTCGCAACGTTCACGAAGCCCGAGAAGACGTTACTGATTGTATGATTTGGTTCAAGAGTTGTCTCAATTCGCTCAGTATTTGGGATTTTCTCTCTATCTGTAAGGTACGGATATAAGTCGCGAGTGTGAGACATTTCTTGTTTGTTTTGATTTCTGGGTTATGTAGGTTTGGCTGCTTTTACGTTGTTTAATCTTTATGCATTTGCATAGGATTGTCGCGTATTTAACACCATGAGATATGTTTTAATGCTTTAATTTGGTTTGGGAGAAAGAAAAACATTGGTCGAGGAAGATGCTTTAATTTCATTATTAATATTGCTTCATATTTGGGTGAAAGAAAATGAAAAAAAAAAGCAAATTTTGAACATTGTTTTTGTTAAAAATTAAAATGATCGACCAAATATGATTCTACTAAATATTCGTATTGGCTGCTATATTATTAATTAAGAACATTAGTTGGAGCTAGCTAACTTATTTTACATCTATGAAGTATGAACTATTCATTGTTTTTGTTGGCATTGAAGGAAGTCTATCAAATTGTTTCCTTATGAGCCGTAACTTATTAAATTCTAAATATGCTATGAGGGTAATTGCATTGCTCTTAAGCACAAAGGCGCTGGGAAAGATTTCGTCGACGCAAAATGGTATGAAGAACAGTATGTAACCGAAATCATCAAAGGTTGATGATTAGTGCTGTACTTGCTTGATACTCGCAGTATGCATGACTTCTTGTACGAAGTAATCATCTACATTTTGTGCATCAAGCAAGTGCCACATAATTGGTATTATATATATAATACTATTCTGTATATTATTCCGTATATGCGGGTTTATAATTTAATATTTTATATCCGTAGAAAAAGCTAAAAAAACTAAAAATGAAAAAATGAAAAAATGAAAAATTAAATTAAATCATTCGTGAAAATAAATAATATATAAATTAAAAAACATAATTTCTGATGAAATAAATATATACAGTAAAATTTCTATAAATTAATAATGTCGGAATTTTGAAAATTTCTTATTTTATAAAAAATTAATTAATCGATAAATTAATAAATAATTAATTCAGAGAGATACCTTTTTTAGTCCATGATCTTTTAAAAAATTATTTTTTAAAAGATGCTATATCAAATGATTTAGATACTTTATTTATAAAAATGACATTTATGGTGTTTAGGTTTAATAATCTCATATATCACCGTATTATTAGCCTATAGGATTGACTATCAGGCCCGGCCCAGGGCATAGGCGGGATAATCGACCGCCTAGGACACATTTACTATAAAAAAAATTCTTTACTAAATTTTTTTTCTTCCAAACTAAACATGGTACATTTTTTTTTTTGAGTAGGATCTCTGATAGTCATGGACCGGTATTGCTGACTATCTATGTAAAAGTGCTACATGTTAAAAGTTCAATTTTTAAAACAAATTGTGGCTACTAGTTTTAATGATAAAATTGAAGACAATACTACAATACTTTTGGAAGTAGTTACACATAAAAAAATAATTATCATGTCTAGGTATCCAGAAGAAAATTTGGATGCATATCAAAGACAACATGATGAATTTTTGATGTAATTATCGCGTTGTAGGTATCAAACATCTATCGTTTCTAAAAAATATTTTCTGGATGCATAACAAAAAGACACCACAATGACTTTGATGTAAGAGCATCTCCAATAGTCTTTCAAATTTCAAATTTTCCTTCATTTTGAAGATAAAAATAAAGAAATCTTTCTCAATGGTGTTTCAATTTCACCTTCAAAATGAAGAAATAAATAGTGTTCCTTCTTTTTTTACCAGGAACACATATAAAAGCTCATTTTACTTCGAGGAAAAATATATGTCTACCATCATAAAATCATATTGTTGTTTGTTCTTACATTATGTAATGTAATTTTATCTATATAATAAATATTTTAAATTATCTAAAATCGTAATTTTGTTGAACAATTGCTATAAATAAAATAAGTAGGTGAAAGTTTGTAAAACTGAAAAATAAAGGGTTTTATTAACAATTAATAATAAAATGGATATACAATATACTTGGAATATTCTTTTTGAAGACAAAAATGAAGCAAACTCTTGGAGAAAACACTTCTTCATTTTGAAGAAACTTTATTTTTGAAGAAAAATATGAAAAAACTCATTGGAGATGCTCTAATAAGAAAATTAAAAATAAATTTCAAGAAAAAACAAACAAGACTAGATTAATATTTTAGTGAAATATCTTAGGTATATATGTATAAATTGATGTGATTATTAATTTATGATATTATTGGGACCATATATTTATACAAGAATTCTAAAAAAAATATTATCTTATCGAATTTTGCTAATTTTTATACTGGCCCAACTCGGAACCAAAAAATTTATTATTTTATTGTGATTATTAATTTATAGAGGTTTTACTGTACATTGATGGAAGAATTTCTTGAAATATATGCATTAAATAGGAAACAATTATTGGAGTATTTTTGTTTTTTTTGGTATGTAATTGACATAGTACCAAATTGTTTATATATATGTAAGAAATTATAATTTTTTTTAGGATTAGTAATCTATTGTTTAATTTTCTTAATATAAACGGTAAAATAAGGAATTTGTTTTTCCGTTTGTATTAACTTTGCCTTTTCAGATAAATTTAATTTTTCTATTTCTATTTTTAGTTTTGTAACTTTATCTTTTAGGATTTTGAATGGGTTATTAATTTTTCCGTATTTTAAGCTTTTATTTTTTTATTAATTGATTTTAATTTTTTTCCATTATTAATTTTTGATTTTTTTTATTAACTTTGGCTTTTAAGATATATTTACATTTTCTGTTTTTCATTTTGCTTAATAAGTTTACTTTTAAGATTATGAATCAATTATAAATTTAGTAAAAAAAATTTGGAATTGTTTTTACCCATGTTAGAATATGATCGATTGACTTGACACGTGTCACGATCATAAGCGTTAGTAACTTTGACACATTCAACTTTATTAACTTTGACTTTTAGGATAAATTTATATTTTCTGTTTTCCTTTTTTCCTTTTTATTTAGTAACTTTACCTTTTAAAATTATGAATTAATTATAAAATTTTATTTTATTGTTAATATTATGTGGTAAAATCTAATTGGATTTTTTTACACATGTCATAATCTGATCGATTGACTTTACACGTGTTACGATCACCAAAGTTAGCTATTTTGAAATATTCTGATTTATATAATAAGAATCTGATCGATTGATTTAAGACGTATCACGATCATATGAGTTAGCAACTTTGAAACATGCAACTTTATTAACTTTGACTTTTAGAATAAATTTACATTTTCTGTTTTTCCTTTTTCATTTTTATTTAGTAACTTTACATTTATGATTATGAATTAATTATAAAATTTTCTTTTTATTGTTAATATTATTTGGCAAAATCTAATTAAATTTTTATATTACACATGTCAAAATCTGATCGAGATACGACTGATCGATTGACTGACACATAGCACGATCAAATGAGTTAACAACTTTGAAACATTATGTTTTATATACGAAGAAAATATGATCGATTGACTTGACACGTGTCGCAATCAGATGAATTAATAACTTTGAAATTTTCAACTTTATTAATTTTGACTTTTAGGATAAATTTACGTTTTCTGTTTTTCCTTTTTCTTTTTTATTTTGTAACTTTACTTTTTAATATTATGAATTTATTATAATTTTTTTTATTGTTAATATTATGTGACAAAATATATATATTTTTTTTACATATGTCAAAATCTGATCAATTAACTTGACACGTGTTATAATCAAGTGAGTTAACAACTTTGTATATGTATCTACTATCTATTTTAATCGTTAAACCATATAGTAAAATACAGTGTTTCATTAAAATAAAACGTAATGATTTTTGTTTTTTTCGACAAATAAAACGTAATGATAATATAGCTGAATTCACCAAGAAAATAAAACAAGACTACATAGCTGAATTTTCTTGCTTGCAATTTTAATTGCAAACCGAACTTCTTGTCCAAAAAAAGAAAAGAAAGAAAATTGCAAACCGAACCGTTGGAACAGTTAATATGCGAACTGCTATATACCCAGTCGGTCTGCTTTTACATTATTCGAACAAAAATAAAATATTGTACTATTCTTTAATATATATTTGTAAAATAGGATTGTTTTGTTTGATAAGACCACACCTTAGAGCATCACCATTAGTGAACCCGTCTTAGGAGTTCTTAACAATTTTTTTATGTTTAATTTGTGATTAATTGAAAAAGTTAAGAACCTCTTACAAACCTCTCTTCCAATGGTGAAACCCACCCGATTCATCATCATCATGATAGAGATTGAGAATCCGTAGCTCTTTAATTGATGATAGAAATGCGAATTACAAAAAGTTGATCAAGATCTCATGTCTGATCTTGAGTTTGGGATGAATCATTCCGAGTAGGTTCCGAGTAAAAAACCGGTACCTAATCTTGAGTTTGGGATGAATCCGGTATCTCGCGAGGTCGATTCTGATTCTGGTAACTCCCGAGATTCGGATATGGTAACTCTCGAGATTGGAAACCTCCGCCGGTGACATGCGTATCCATCCTCTCCACCATCGTCATCAACTTGTTAAGCTTCGCGTCGATATTCACAAAACAAGCTTCTCCTGTAGCTTTTGACTTGCATAATCGAACAAATCCTCCATTAAGAAACTCCAATCTTTCCTTCGCTGCCATACTGCCGCCTTCAATTTCATCCTCGAACCGTAAATCGTCACTCGCCATCTTCACGCTTGATTTTTCCAATTTCTTCATCATCGCGTTTGATTCGATCGAGTTTCACCGTACCAATGATAGAGATTGACACGTGGAGTTTAGAACCGATCCTAAAGATCCTTATTTAAGGATCGATTCTAAACTTTAAACCCATTTTTATTTTATTTTTAATTATAATATTGCTAAGAACCCACCCTTTTTTACTCTAAGAACCTCCGATGGAGGTGGTCTTAGATTCAGTTGAATTTAGAATCTGGGTTTCTATCTCTTTTCTGGAAATCTTTCGCTTTTTATTTCAAAAAGTATATATAAGTCTGTGAATGTAGCTGCTTAGTTTAGTAACAAGTTTTTTTTCATGTGAAGAAACCAAGAAAACAATACACTATTAGATAGAATTAGGAAGCAGTAATAGATCTATAATTTATGTTTGTGTTAGATACTAAAAAAATATAGTTAAACCTAGCTAGCTAGTTACACACCAAGTTAAAAGATAACCATAAATCATGAAAATAATAAATGGACAGACCAAAAAGAAAAATACAAATAACTATATCGGTGCCAACTACCACACATTTAATTCATTTCCCTTTTCATTTAACACCTGTGAAGGACTTTGTTGTGAACTTTGTGACTTGTGAGCTTCTCTTCCTTTTTATTTTATCAAATTATCATTATCATAATTCTCTTTTTTTTTTTTTTAACTTTTAAAACTTATATTAGAATTGTCTCAATTAAAAATATATAGGAATTATTTCAATCTTGCAAATTTTCATCAATGATCAAAATATCACTTTTCTATAGCTTTTTAGTTGCAAAAACTAAGATAACAATTAAAAAATGGGGTAAAACATAAAAATATTATATAATGTTATAGTCTGCCGCTAACGAAAACGGCTGCAACCTATGGCCATATGTTGTGATCAGACGCAATGGTTGTTATTCGTTTGGAAACTGTGTGGCTGGTCACTGCGATTGATCGCAACAATTCCTATTGTAACGCTAAATTTTTTCAACGATCAAAAATTTCAAACGCATATTATTACGTCTCGCCGCAGCCTCCTGCGACATGTAAACAAACATCGCTTAGTCGCAGCCGCGACCTCATGCGAACAACACCTATGTTTATACAAACGATAGTTTTAATTAAAAAAAAAAATTGAAGTGACAGTGACAATTTGTAAGGTTAGATTTCTTTAATTGCCGTCTCTTGACTATTTGTTTCAGATCAAACGAAAAACAATCGCATGGTTAGATTTCATTTCACACAAAAATATTTTGGTCTCGGTGTCGAATTTCTTGTTAGGCAACATTTATTGTCAAGAACCGACAAAAAACAAGTATTTTTATACTTTATATTCATACGTATATGTCAATAAGTGGGTGGGTTTCTTCTACACATGGACGATTTGTAGATATTAATGAGTGAAAAAAACTACATTTAATGAGTGAAAAAAACTATACATTATATACGTGTATACATCATATATGGTTATATCATATTAAAGCAAACCATTAAATGAGATTAGTTGTTTGTTGATTGTTGCTATCACCTTCGAAAATCTTAGACCTACAAGATTAATCTCTCTATCTTTATAATTCTTTCTCCAACCAATAAAACAAATAACTTAGAAAAAGAACAAAAAAAAGTCTCTCTCTCTCTCTCTCTCTCTCTCTCTCTCTCTCTAAGTTCTTCTTCTTAGGAAAATGGAATTAGAGAGTACGAGCAATGGCCGGCCTTCTCGTCCTCCTCCTCCTCCGCCTCCGCCGCCGGAGATTGGCCGTGGAGCGTACTTGGCGTGGGAAGATTTAACGGTGGTTATACCAAACTTTAGTGGTGGTCCGACTCGACGGTTGCTCGATGGACTAAACGGGTATGCTGAACCGGGTCGAATCATGGCCATTATGGGTCCTTCCGGATCCGGCAAGTCCACGCTTCTTGATTCTCTCGCAGGTTCGTTTTTTTATATTTTGGTTGTAATTAGTGAGTGAGAATTATTTGATTAGAGCCTAATATACATTATTAACAATTTTACTCTCTTTTATTTTTGGTTTACTCAGTTTTACTATTTTATCACTGCTACTTCTATATCTATTTAAATATATATATATATATATATGTATACATTCTTTTTAATATGATATATTTTGTTTATAACATCGTCTTAGCTAATTCTAGTTTTTAAGTCACTCACATAATCGACCAAAAAAAAGATAAGAAGTCGCTCATAAGATATAATTCTAGTTTTTATCACTGCTTTTTGTTTCACAATTTTACTATTTTATCACGAATTAAGATCTAATTCTAGTTTTTAAGTCACTCACTCATAATTCGAAGACCTAATTGGTTATTATTCGTATTAAAAAAAAATCAGATCTTAATTCGAATTTTAATTTAATTGTTACGAATGATCCCATTATTATAGGTAGACTCGCAAGAAACGTGATTATGACCGGTAATCTTCTATTGAACGGAAAGAAAGCAAGACTAGACTACGGCCTCGTCGTAAGTATAATTATCCGATCATCAGAATTAATAATCAAATTTAATCTAATGTGTTTTTTTTGTGTTTTAATTAAAAATTATGAATGAATAGGCTTATGTAACACAAGAGGACATTTTGATGGGAACACTAACGGTGAGGGAGACGATAACATACTCAGCTCATCTAAGGCTTTCAAGTGATTTGACCAAAGAAGAAGTCAACGACATTGTTGAAGGCACAATCATGGAGCTTGGTCTTCAAGATTGTGCAGACAGAGTCATAGGTAATTGGCACTCTAGAGGAGTGAGTGGCGGTGAGAGGAAACGCCTCAGCGTTGCGTTAGAGATCTTAACGCGACCGCAGATACTGTTTCTTGACGAACCCACAAGCGGTTTGGACAGTGCTTCTGCTTTCTTTGTGATTCAAGCGCTTAGGAACATCGCTCGAGATGGCCGTAGAACCGTTGTTTCATCTATTCATCAGCCTAGTAGCGAAGTTTTTGCTCTCTTTGATGATCTTTTCTTGCTCTCTGGTGGTGAGACTGTTTACTTTGGTGAAACCAAGTTTGCTGTTGAGGTAAAAATGACATTTTTGGGGGGTTTCAAGAATCGCGGTTTCTACGGTTGTCTGACCGCTAAACGCTAACTTTTTGTTGATGCAGTTCTTTGCTGAAGCGGGGTTTCCTTGCCCGAAGAAACGGAATCCTTCTGATCATTTCCTAAGATGTATAAACTCGGATTTTGATACCGTTACAGCTACACTTAAAGGATCTCAGAGGATGCGGGTGAGAAATATAAATCTTTACACTTTGTGGAGAACACTGCGAAAATGTCTTGGTCTTTTGAATCAAGAATTTATCTTTATTGCAGGAGACACCAGCTACATCAGATCCTTTGATGAATCTAGCAACATCTGAGATCAAAGCTAGGCTTGTTGAGAATTACCGTCGTTCAATCTACGCGAAATCTGCAAAATCACGGATCCGTGAATTAGCTAGCATTGTAAGCAAACTCTTCTCTGTCCCATTCATTCAAGAATCCAGACAAGTATGTATTGAAGACTTCTCTGTTCTGTATTCCGTTTTTATTACAGGAAGGACATCATGAGATGGAAGTGAGAAAGGGAAGTGAAGCGAGCTGGTTTAAACAGCTAACTACTTTGACAAAGAGGTCATTTGTGAACATGTGCCGCGATATTGGATACTACTGGTCAAGAATTGTGATATACACCGTGGTATCGTTCTGTGTCGGGACAATATTTTTCGATGTAGGACACAGCTACACATCGATCTTGGCTCGGGTTTCTTGTGGTGGATTCATTACCGGTTTCATGACTTTCATGTCCATTGGAGGGTTCCCTTCTTTCATTGAAGAGATGAAAGTGTTCTATAAAGAGAGATTGAGTGGTTACTACGGCGTTTCAGTTTATATCATATCAAATTATGTCTCTTCTTTCCCGTTCTTGGTAGCGATATCCCTCATCACGGGGAGTATTACATACAACATGGTGAAATTCCGTCCAGGGTTCTCGCATTGGGCTTTTTTTTGTCTCAACATATTCTTCTCTGTCTCAGTCATTGAAAGTCTCATGATGGTTGTGGCTTCTCTTGTTCCAAATTTCTTGATGGGTCTCATCACCGGAGCTGGCATCATTGTAAGCAAACACATTACCTCTGTTTCAAGATCCCCTGTTTTGTGATCCTCTGTTTTTCGTTTCTTCTTCACAAGCCCATAAGGTTATAAATGAAGTTTGAAGGTTGTATATGTATCTAAACGCTGCTATTGATTCTGTTTTTTGACAGGGAATCATCATGATGACTTCTGGATTTTTCCGTCTGCTTCCCGATCTTCCAAAGATTTTCTGGCGCTACCCGATTTCCTTCATGAGTTATGGTTCTTGGGCAATTCAGGTACTCTCTTTGCTTTATTAGAAAAACCATTTAATACAATTATTGAAGCGTTAGCGAGCGTTTTAGCTTGTAAATATTATGAATCTCACATAAAAAGAATATGGTACAAATCAAGTATACAAGAGTCATGAACACTTCTGCTTATTGTCAATTAGTTCTAATACGGAAACTCACGAATCTTTTGTATCCACCCATAAGTTCCAAATAGCTATATGATTACAAAAGTTCGAATACGGTCCAAGATGCATATTAAACTCGATAAGTATATAAATCTCATGGACCACTCCAAATTCACAGTTAACACGCTGTACATGTCTTTTCTTCTTTTGTTTGAATCCAGGGAGCATACAAGAACGATTTTCTTGGCCTAGAGTTTGAACCTATGTTCGCGGGCGAACCCAAGATGACTGGAGAGGAAGTGATAAGAAAGATATTTGGAGTTAAAGTCACACATTCTAAGTGGTGGGACTTAGCAGCGATCGTGTTGATCCTTGTGTGTTACCGCATTCTCTTCTTCATAGTCTTGAAGCTTAAGGAGAGAGCAGAGCCGGCTTTGAAGGCGTTACAAGCAAAGAGAACGATGAAGAGTCTCAACAAGAGACCTTCTTTCAGGAAAGTCCCATCTTTATCTTCATTATCTTCAAGGAGACACCAACCTCTACGTTCACTTTCTTCTCAAGAAGGTCTTACCTCTCCAATCAACTAAAGATTATATCTATATATGTGCATACACTTTGTTTCTTGATTTGATTTGCATATACAATTGTTTCAACATTTATCAATATGTATCTGATGATTCTATGATTTCAGCGTTGTTATTTTTGGAGAATCAACATACTAATCTGTATTTTTCATAACGATTTGACTTTGCTCTTGAATTAGCCATTAGATCCTTGTTTGGATATTTTGTTACGCAAACGACGTGGTACGTTAGAGATTTTTGAGAAGTTATGTTTGGCAAGAGTAAAAATGAAGTTTGAAGGTTGGATACATGGGATTGATTTATATATATCGCTTCCCCTTAATTAATTTGCGATGAATTTCGAGAACCATTTGCCAGATTTCTTTTCTCTTCGATCAGCAGGATTAGTGAAATTGACCCAATTCATACCAAACCGGAGAGTGTAACCATTTCCGAATTCGTAATTGTCCATCAATGACCAGGCAAAATATCCTCCTACCTTGCATCCATCCCTATATTATATTTAAAACCATGTTGACGTATTAACATATATAATTCTCAAAAGAAGTGTATGAAATAAAGTACGAATTATTATAACTCACTCGATGGCGCATTTGAGACACGAAAGATGGCTGCAATGATTTTGAATTCGTCCATTATCGGCAAGAGCATTTGCCAGCGTTAAGTTTCCCAAATCAAGATCAGCAACTCCTGAAAATTTAACACAAGATTTTATGATCAAACACACGTAAAACGGTTGTTATTGGTTAAACATATGTATATTGGTATAATGTGTAGATACCGTTTTCGGTGATGTAGGTAAGTGGGTTTTTGTAGTTGTTTTTGATGTGATTTAGAATCTGGCGGAACCCTGGAGGATAGTAGACGAAGCTGGGTGCCTGTAGACGGAAAAAGAGAGAGAGCGAGACTCAAATAAATGTTGTAGTTTAAAAAAAAAAAAAAAATATATATATATATATATATATATATATAAACAAAAATATTCCAAATTAAAGTCGATGCTAACCTCAACACCAATAGGTACTCCATTGCGGTAAACTGTAACCGGTTAGAGAAAAATGAGTTTAGAAAATTTATATAAATAGATCTATAAATTTGTAAGAAATAAGACAAAAAGTTGTACATACATCCAATAGTAACTCGTGGATCGGTTAAGACACTAGGTTGTGTCGGAATAGAAGGAGGTGCGTCGGTCGCATATTGTGTAACGTAATAGTTCAGCCCTAGAAAATCAAGTGATCCTCTAACTAAATCTGATTCTCGAGGTGTGAATTTAGGCAATCTATCTCCAACAACCTTGGATAGTCTCCGTACACCAACGGATCCAAGAACCTTCATCATATTGCAAAGTATGTTGGTTACAAAGGTGTTATAACAAAAATAATTTCTATATGTGTGTATATATAAGTGATTTGAGAATCAGTTAGTTGAGAATATATATATACCACCCGACGAAGAAATCGAATGCTCGTTTTGCAGCAGCCTTGTCGAGATTGCTAGTTTCGTTTAACGGGGTGAACCATCTCCCGATCAGGGTCGTTCCTATCTTACCACCTTGAAATTTCTGCATGCATAAATAGTTTTAGATTATAAACTACAAATATACCACATAAAAATAAAATTGATCTCGGAGAAAAATCATGATAGATTGTGTATATGAACCTGATATCTTTTTCGGTATAAAGATACAGCTTCTGCATGAGCTAGAAGTTGGTGATGTGCAACTATATAAGGTTCGGTTCCTGAATCTCCTCCAAATTCACAGTTAGTGCACCGTCCTGGTGGATACGATCCATCTCCATAACCTTTGCTTGCGAGGGAGTAAGGCTGGTTTAAAGTGATCCAAAATTTTACTTTGTCTCCGAATCTTTGGAATAGAAGTTCCGCGTAGTTTTTGTAGTCCTCCCTGTTCATGTGTCATACATATTAGATATAGATAGATCTGATGTGATGCACATAACCTAATTAAGGAAAAGAAAACACAAGCTTAGAATATAAAAAATTATTTAATGGACTTACACTATACGTGGGCTTAAGAAGCCTCCGTATTCGTTTTCTAGAGTTTGGGGAACATCCCAGTGAAATAGTCACATATGGTTCTATGCCTGTATTCGCGTAAGTTAAATGTCTAAATCAAAAATATAATTAAAAATGATTAAAATTATATGATTAAGTATCTAAATTTGGAATTTACCATTTGCTTTTAACTCGTTAATGAGATTGTTGTAGTATGTTATCCCATTCTCGTCCACTCCTCCAACCAGTCTTCCCTCTAAAATTAGTATATATAATTAATCACAAGGTTTGACTCAGAGAATATAAATTAATTTTACGAATTCTTTTGCCAATTAGATTAAGTCATGAAGAAAAAAAAGGAGACAAGTAAGTTTTCTTCTGTATTTACTTGGTAAGACCCTTGACCATGCTATTGAGAGTCGGTATGCTTGAGCATTCATTTTTTTCAGTAATTGGACATCCTCCTGTTCAAGTTATATATGAAAGTTCCAGAGTTAAATTACATTTCCAAAATGGAACAAATAACATATATATATATATATATGGGTAATTAATGGTTCATCGTTCATTGAAAGCCTCTCACCTTGTAAAGATCATACAATCACAAGCAAGGTCTCCAGAACTACGATCTGGAACTTTTTCTGTAGATAGCAAACCGGAATATATATATGAGCATGACAGTTCTTTCTAATATTTGTACACTTTCCCATACACCGAAGTGCATGTTAATAATACGGGTAATTAATGACCTGGCCCACTACAAGAAAACACATCAAATTACCACGGAAATATCGGTGGAAAATTAATGGGAAAAAGCCTATTTCCAACGATTTTCTCTCGGAAATAAACGGTGGGACATCGATCATTGCAAATTCAAAAACGGTGGGAAATTTCCCACCGAAATATTCATTGCTAAAGTGGTCGGGAATATCGGTGGGAAATTGGTCACGAATGTTCCGACGATTTCCCCACCATTTTCCCACCGTTTTCCCACCACTATTTCCCACGGTTTTCCCACCATACTTCAAACATTTTCCCACGAATTTCCCACCATTTCGTATAAAATTTAAATCAGAATATTATTATTATAATAATATTATTTTATAAATTGAAAAAATTAAAAATTAAAAATCAAATTTAAAAACGTAAAATTTTACATAAAAATAAGTTTTCATACATAAAATGTAAGTTTTACAACACAAATACACACCTAAAATGTTAAACCAAACACAAAAACCAAAATTCAAATCTACCCTTGAGTCGCATCTGCATCGTCTTCTTGCTGCAATTCAGGAAAATTATCGAGCATACGCTTTGCAAAGCATGACAAGTAATCCTAGCCATAGTCTTGATCTTCTTGTTTTGCCAACAGCAATTGTTCTTCCTGTTCCACAAGAAACGTCTTCATCGCTCCACAAGTTGATGAAACCCTTCCAAGCTCCAACCCATATCCATTCTGGTTTGTCTTTATGAAGCTTCCATTTGTCCTTCCAATCGCTCAAGTTGTTTGTGAAAGAAGTCGAAGCTCAAATTCTTCACGGCCCATCATCTACGAAAACAACACAAACACACATCACAAACATTTAAGCTTAGTCAATCAGCAATAAGAATTAAGATACCGAGTCAATCGAGTCAATAGAATAAAAACCCATTTACAATAAAAAATTAAGATACTTAGTCAATCGAGTCAATACAACTGTGCTTTGTCAGCCAGAACATATATTATATCGAACGAAAACGAAGCTCAACGATGATATGGACACATGATCTAAACATACCAATTACCACAAACAAGTCATAGCTACCTAACATAATAAGTAACTCAATCCGAGCGTCTTGATCACTAGAAGAAGAAAAAAGACCTTTTGGAAAACAGGGTATTCGGCCTGAAACCGTGTACAAGCAAATTCATGAGCCTCTTGACTCGTGTCGGGCTCCTGGTAAAGAAACTGGTTGCAAGGGAATGCCAAGATCTCAAACCCTGACATAATGATTGTAATAAATTAATCAACAAAAAAAAGAGCATTGAAATTGCATAACAAAAGACCCTAAAATTTATTAATTAAAAAAAGAAAAGGAAGAAGACCTTGGTCCTTTTATATCCGGTAAAGTTCGGTGAGCTGGGTATAATTGGATTCGGTGAAACCGCTGTTTGCACAAACCATTAATCCAATCAAATCATTAAGAAGAAAGAAAGCGTGTAATTTTGTGAAAAGAGAGACGAACCATTTGGAAGCGACATTGACGACGACGAGGACTTTCCCTTGGTAAATGCTTGCCGGAGCTATCATGTGATTCCCACGAAACACTAATCAGAGAGACGATTCGACACAAAAAGGAATTTCTTTTTACCTTTACGGTGAATTTTTCGCTCTCTCGAAGAGGATGGAGGCGTCTGTGATAATTTTTCGATGGAGGCATCTAAACGAGAATGAAGTTTAGATCTAGGGTTAATTAGAAGTGGTGGTCGCAATCCGTGGGAGATAGATTGGGAATTACCCACCGATTCTCGACGGAAAGTAATATTACTTTTAAAAAAAAAATCGGTGGCAAATCAGTTGGTAAATACCCACCGTTTCCCGACGAAATAAATAAGTGGCAAATTTCCGATTGATTTCCCACGAGTTTCCAATGTAAATTTCGACGATTTTTATTTAGTTGGTAATCGATTGCAAATTTCTCACGGAATCTCAATCGATATATTCGGTTGCAAATAAGTAACCATTTTCCCACTGAATTACTAAACCGTGGTATTTTAGTGGGAAATCGGTGGGTAATATTTGCAACAAAAATTTCGGTGGGAAATTTTGTGGTATTTTGACATATTTTATTGTAGTGTGGATATCTATGAGTGAAATAGTCCCATCAATTAAGTGCCCTATGTGCAGCACCTTCAATCTGATAGAACAAATTATATAATCATATTGGAAACTATAAAAAAGTGATTCGGTATAGCTAGAAATCTGTTGGAGGTGGGCATAGCACCCCCAATTAGTTAGGCTCATCTTAGGAAAAATACATTTTCAGCTCGGTCGCCGACCTGGAAGCCCCGCGCTCGCGTCTGACCAGAATTACCGAGCTCCTGAGGACGCACCTCGGGTCCGTGCTGACACTTCGCCGAGACAGGAGTATCAAAAGGAAAGAGGACACGTGGGAGTTGGTCGAACAGTGTGCTATCTGCGTAGAGGTACGATCTGACCTCGACGTCCCACCAACCCAGCAGAGTAAGCGGCAAAGAGAAGGGCACGTGGAGGAAGTTGGTTAAACAGTGCACTACTCTGCAGAGGTATGGCGCCGAGCTCATCATGACCTCTCTCACCAACCTTGCAGATTTGACAAAGGAGAGAAAGACACGTGGAGGAGAGTTGGTTAAACAGTGCACTACTCTGCAGAGGTATGTCGCCGAGCTCATCATGACCTCTCTCCCCGAAGGCCGGAACACGCCTCCTAGGCCGCCTTACCCGCGAAACAGGCTGGAGACGCCACGTGTCCCCGGAATCCCGGGGAGCAGGAAGTCGACTCCCAGTATATATATCCCTTGGTGTTCATTAATGAGGGGGACTTCTGATTTTCTTGGATCTCACCTACCACAAATAGACCCGACCTGTCTCTCATTTGTAACAAAGCAGTACATTTAGAACGCCGAACTGGATTTCTGTAGGAACCAGTTCGTAAATCTAAATTGTCCACTTCCTTCAATTATCAATAAAAGAGTAAGGTCCGCGACCCGTTCATCGTTACACCCGACCTGCCGTAAATCGTGGTTAACTCGTTCTAATTAACGAAAATCTCACCTCTCTTTCTCTAATCAACACCTTAAACGTAATCAGTGATCCCGGAATCAACAATTGGCGCTAGAAGGAGGGGGTTAAGAGATTCTTCTATACGCAAGGAGCAGTTCAAGCACGACGCCAGCCGCAGCAGCAATGGCGATTCCGCCCCCAAGAGTGTTGTCGGAGCAGGAGGCCCCGGCCCAGACAACAGCCCCGCCGACGACTCGGGCAGCAGCGGCCGTCCCACCGTCAGCCCAGGCGACTTCCGACCGACCGATTCCTCAAGAACAGTCCTTTAGAGCTCCGTCCACTCCTTCCGACGGCTCCGCCGCCCACAACGCGCCCCGAGCGCCGGAAGACCAGCCCACTCTGTCCGCCATAATGCAGACCCTGCTCGCCAGAATAGACGAGCTCACACGAGCTACCGATCAACGGTTCGCCACACTAGCAGCCTCCCGAGACCGGTCGGACAACACCGGATCCCCCGACGTCCACCTCAGAGAGCCGGCCTCTCGGGGAGAAACCCCGCGCATCCGGAGAAGCCGTCCCAGCGACTCACCCTCAGGATCCGAAGGCCCGGGCGGACGTTTCGTCCCGGCTGTAGGAAGCTCCCCGGATGACGAAGCCCACCATCTCCGATCCAGCTCGGAGCGCGCCAGGGATGCTGAATTCGAAGCCATGAAGGAAACAATCCGTGCGATGTCCTCCAAAATCCATCAGGCCACTAGTGCGGCACCAAAAATAGATCGAGTCCTCAGAGAGACACAAAACACGTCGTTCACCCGCCGGATCGCCTCCGTCCCGCTCCAGCACCTAGGGAAGCTCAAACTCCAGCACTACGCGGGCAACACCGACCCGACCCAGTATCTAACGGCGTTCACCATCGCCATGGGCCGCGCCCACTTCTCCCCAGACGAGCGTGAGGCCGCCCACTGCCAGCTCTTCGTCGAGAACCTCACCGGGCCGGCCCTCACATGGTTCTCCCGGCTGAAGACACACTCCGTAGACAGCTTCAGAGATCTCTCGACTACTTTCCTCGAGCACTACTCCATCTACATCAGGCAGTCCGCATCCAGGGCGGACCTCTGGGCGTTGAACCAGGGAGCGAAGGAGTCGCTCAGGTCCTTCATAGAGCGCTTCAAAGCCACGGCCTCGCAAAGCAACGTGACGGACGAGTCAGCGCTCCCCGCTCTGCGGGCCGATTCGGCCTTCAAGGATGATATGAAGCTCAACAAGCCGCGCTCGTTGGAAGATGCCTTACACCGTGCTGGACTTTTCGTCGAGCTCGAGGAGAAAAAAAGCGGCTGAGTCAAAAAACAGCGCCTCGCACAAGGCCCCGCCCCCAAGGGAGCGACCCCAAGAAAGGTATCAGGAGCCTCGCCAGCACTACGATGAAGATTATCAACGTAGCAAAGGGAAGCAGGCCGCGGCGTTCCTCATCAACGGATCGCCCGCCGCCCTCCATCTGCGCGATCCCGCTCTTCTCCCCAACCCCGCGCCGAGGTTGCCCTGGAACAAGTATGTGCGGGATCCCCACCAGCAGGATCGGCGTCCCGACGAGCCAAACGACAGGGAGCCCCGACCAGACGAGCAGTATGATAGGTCGGCCTTTTGCGACTTTCACCAGAGAAAGGGGCATCCGACCTCGCAGTGCCGCGCACTCCAGGAAGTCCTGCTGAACCAATTCCAAAGGGGTGAAATCCACGTCCCAGAGCGGCTGCGTCCACATGCCCGGGACAGCGATCGAGTACAACCCCGCGATAATCGCGGACGCGAGGACAGCCGGGCTAGGCATGTCAACCGCGCTCAAAACGACGATCGTCGGAGGCGATCCCCCTCGCGAGAGCAGGAAAGGGACAAGTCGCCTCCCCCGGCCCGGACTCTGATAGGAATGATCATGGGGGGTCTCCTCTCGTGCAGCGATTCAGTGCGGTCCATCAAGCGTCACGAGATGAAGACCGACGCGTCCCTGAAATGGCACTCCGGCCCGGAGATCGATGCGCAGGACACGAACAAAAGGGGGATATGTTTCTCCGAGGCCGACGCGATCGGGGTCCACCAGCCCCACAACGACCCCCTCGTCGTACAAATCCGTGTAGCCGAATGCGACGTCAACCGAGTCCTCGTCGATACGGGCAGCTCGGTCGATCTCATCTTCAAAGACACCCTCACTAGGATGAACCTGAACGGAGCCGCAATCAAACCGCACTCCATCCCGCTAACCGGCTTCGCCGGGGATACCGTCAACGGAATCGGCACCATCGAACTACCGGTCTACGTAGGCCGGGTCACCAAAATCGTCAAGTTCGTGGTCTTCGATACCACCCCGATCTACAACATCATTCTCGGAACCCCTTGGCTGCATTCGATGAAGGCAGTCACTTCGACGTACCATCAGTGTCTCATGTTTCCCAACCAGGCCGGGACGTATACTCTTAGGAGCAACCAGAGGGTCTCTCGCGCCTGCTTCGCCATTGAACACAAGCTGCGCCACGCCGCGCCGGCCTGCTTAACCGTCAGCGCATATCAGCCCGGTGAGGCAAGTGCCCGGGACCTTCCGGGAGAAGACCTCGTCACCCAGGTCAACATCGATCCAAGCGACCCCGCCCGTTGCGTTGGCGTCGGAACCGACCTGGAAGAGGGCATTAAGAAGGAGCTGGTCGAATTCCTGAGCCAGAACGTCTCCACCTTTGCCTGGTCAACCGGCGACATGCCCGGTATTGACCCGACCACATGCAGCCACGAGTTCAACGTGGACCCGACCTGCAGACCAATCAAGCAGAAGCGGCGAAAGTTGGGCCCCGAGCGCACGCAGGCAGTCAATGACGAGGTGGAGAGGCTCACCGCAGCCGGCTCGATCACCGAGGTCAGATATCCGGACTGGTTGGCCAACCCGGTGGTAGTCAAGAAAAAGAGTGGAAGATGGAGGGTATGCGTGGATTTCACCGACCTCAACAAGGCGTGCCCAAAAGACAGCTTTCCCCTCCCCCGAATCGACCAGGTCATCGAAGCCACCGCCGAGAACGAGCTGCTCTCTTTCATGGATGCCTTCTCAGGGTACAACCAGATCCCCATTCACCCCGACGACCAGGAGAAGACCGCGTTCATCACAGACCGAGGCATCTACTGCTACAAGGTAATGCCCTTCGGACTCAAAAACGCCGGGGCCACCTACCAACGGCTTGTCAACCGGATGTTTGCCGACCAAATAGGCCGCACTATGGAAGTATACTTAGATGACATGCTGGTAAAATCCCTGGTAGCAACCGACCACGTCACTCATCTCCGATCCTGCTTCCGGACGTTGAACGAATATAACATGAAGCTGAACCCAGCCAAGTGTTCCTTCGGCGTCACGTCGGGGGAGTTCCTCGGATATGTCATCACCCAGCGCGGGATCGAGGCTAATCCCAAGCAAATCCGAGCTATCACCGACCTCAAATCCCCAGAAAGCACACGTCAAGTACAGCGACTCACCGGGAGAATCGCCGCGCTCAACCGGTTCATCTCCCGCTCTACCGATAGATGTCTCCCGTTCTACCAGCTTCTCCGAGCTAACAAACGGTTCGAGTGGGATGACAAGTGCGAGGAAGCCCTCCAACAGCTAAAGGAGTACATATCCACTCCTCCCGTCCTGTCCAAACCAGAAGAAGGCGAAACCCTCTACCTCTACATCGCCATATCTGCATCAGCGGTCAGCGGGGTGCTTGTACGGATAGACCGGGGGGACCAGAGGCCCATCTCCTACATCAGTAAATCCCTAGACGACGCGGAGAGCAGGTACCCGACTTTGGAGAAGCTCGCCTTGGCAGTAGTCGTCGCAGCCAGAAAGCTCCGGCCTTACTTTCAATCCCACACGATCGCCGTCCTAAGCACCTACCCCCTCAGAACCGTCCTCCACAGCCCGAGCCGATCTGGCCGGATAATGAAGTGGGCTGTCGAGCTGAGCGAGTACGAAATCGAGTACCGAGGTCGGACCGCGATCAAATCTCAGGTTCTGGCCGATTTCCTAGTTGAGTTGGTACCCGAGCTAGTAGTCGACGAAGTCTCCGAAACGTGGAGCCTGCATGTCGAAGGATCGGCCTCCAAACACGGCTCTGGCGTCGGCATACGCCTCGAGTCCCCGACCAAGGAGATCCTCGAGCAATCTTTCCGCCTGGCCTTCCCGGCGTCAAACAACGAAGCCGAGTACGAAGCTCGGATCGCCGGTCTGCGCCTGGCAAAGGTGGTCGGCGCGAAGAAAATCCGAGCCTACTGCGACTCCCAGCTCGTCGCTAACCAATTCAGCGGGGAGTACGAGGCCAAGAACGACCGCATGGACGCTTACCTCAAGGTGACCCAAGGCTTGGCCGCAGATTTCTCCGAGTTCACTCTGACAAAGATCCCCCGAGGCGATAATACTTCCGCAGACGCCCTCGCAGCGCTGGCCTCCACCTCGGCCCCAGCCCAACGACGGGTGATCCCGGTCGAAAGTATCGACTTCCCTAGCATCGACCTGCCTAAAGGGGCCTACCCGATCAACCCCCAAGTCGCGGACCCTGAAGAAGACGTCCCACCTCCCGAAGACCTACCGCCACCCCCAGCCGAACCCGAACTACCAGACTGGCGAATCGACATATTGCTGTACATAGCAGACGGCACCCACCCCCCGGACCGGTGGGCAGCCCGCCAGCTAAGAAAGAAATGTGCCCGATACACGATGTTGGATGGCAACCTGTTCCGATGGAGCACCTCGGGGACCCTGCTCAGCTGCCTCCACGGACAAGAAACCTTCGACGTGATGAAAGAAATGCACGAAGGCGCAGACGGGAACCACTCCAGCGGCCGGGCTCTCGCCCTGAGAATACGAAACCAAGGACATTACTGGCCAACGATGCTTCAGGACTGCGAAAAATTCGCAGCCCGGTGTGAGAAGTGCCAACGCCACGGTCCACTCATTCATTGCCCAACCGAGCTGCTTACCACTGCGGTGGCACCCTATCCATTCATGCGATGGGCCATGGACATAGTCGGGCCCCTTCCCCGATCTCGTCAAAAGCGTTTCATCCTGGTCATGACCGACTTCTTCACCAAGTGGGTCGAAGCCGAAGCCTACGCCAAGATCACGACACAGGACGTCCAAAAATTCGTCTGGAGGTTCATCATCTGCCGACACGGGCTGCCCTACGAGATCGTGACCGACAATGGTGCCCAGTTCACATCAATCCTCTTCGAAGACTTCTGCGCAAAGTGGAAGATCAGGCTGAGTAAGTCCACCCCGAGATACCCGCAAGGAAACGGACAAGCCGAGGCCACCAACAAGACCATCCTCGACAGCCTTAAAAAGCGACTAGACGACAAGAAAGGTTCCTGGGCCGACGAGCTAGACGGAGTCCTCTGGTCCCATCGCACAACGCCGAAAACGTCGACAGGTCGCACACCATTCAGCCTCTCTCACGGAATGGAAGCAATGGCCCCATCCGAAGTCGGGCTCCCCACTCCTCGCCGCGCTATGCTCCCCCAGCACCCCGCCCTGAACGACGCCGTCCGGCTAAGCGAGCTGGATTTCCTTGAGGAGCAGCGGGACCATTCCCTCCTCCGGATCCAGAACTACCAACAGCTCGCATCCAAGTACTACAACAAGAAGGTTCGAGGCAGGTTCTTCACCGAAGGGGACCTGGTCCTCCGCAAGGTCTTCGAAAACACCGCCGAGCTAAACGCAGGCAAGCTCGGTGCGCATTGGGAGGGCCCTTACCTTATCTCCATGGTCGTGAAGCCCGGCGTCTACAAGCTAGTCACGATGACCGGCGACGCAATCCCGCGCTCATGGAACTCGATCAACCTCAAACGCTTCTAATATTAATCACCCGGGCTCCGCCCCACTATCCACCGTTGTAAACAAACGAACTACGATCGGCTTGATCCCTTCTACTAAAGGGTACATAGGCAACCCATAATCAGGGCTCAGCTATTAATCTAATAAAACATTTTCAAAAAAAAAGGGGGGAATACGGTCCCCGACCTGTTAGCACTCAAAAAGCCGAGCTCCAATGCTTCGCACTCAAGAAGCCGAGCTCCAAAGCTCGCACTCAAAAAAAAAAAAAAAAAAAAAAAAAAAAAAATCGAGCTCCAATTCTCGCACTCAAGCAAAAAAAAATAAAAACGGGGACCGAGCTCCAACGCTCGCTCTCCCCAGCACACAAGCTATAAGTGCTAAAGCCGAGCTCCAATGCTCGCACTCACATAGTACACAAGCTATAAGTACTAAAGCCGAGCCCAAGGCTCGCACCTCTACTAGACACACAAGCATTAAGTGTCTCAAAGCCGAGCTCGCTACTCGCACCAAAAAAAAGGTACACAAGCTTTAAGTACCTTAAGCCGAGCTACACCTCGCAACAACAAAAAAGATATAAAGATACACAAGCATTAAGTATCTAAAGCCGAGCCTTACCTCGCACCCTATACGAAGACACAAGGGCCCGGTCTACGACCTGCGCCCACGGCGTCGACCCACAGGGTACGGTCTACGACCTACTCTACCAGATTCGCAAAAGAGTTCAGAAATATCAATTTCATTTCAAACAAAGCCTCATGCGGCACTTACATAAACGGCCCACGGCCCGGTCTTTACAAAAAAAAAAAAAAGAGAGAAGATACCATATTTATTGTAGTGTGGATATTACAAGGCCACATCGGCCGGTAAGTCCTCACCCCCGTCAGCACGGGTACCATTCACATCTTCCGGGCCCACCTCCCCCACTTCCGAGCCGTGCTCACCAAGGAGGGGTTGCTCGGTCCGCTCCTCCCCAACCACGGCCTCAGCAGGCAGCGCGGCAGTACCGGCTTCAACAGCACCCGGGGCAGGGTCTTCCACCGACGGGTCCGCTCGGACGGCCTCAGCAGCTGGTTGGACGTCCAAGGTCGGGTCCACGACGGGCGTTTCGGGAGGAGGGACGGGCATAAGTCGCTCGAGCTGGACACCGTGGGTGCGATCAAGACGAATGTCCAGATCCTCCGGGGTCAGATCCGGAAAATCAATTCCGTCCAGCACGGCACCGAATGCCGCTTCGTCCTCGTCCAGCTTCTAATACCGGTACCACGGTACCGACACCCCGTCCTCGGCCTCCATCCTCTTGAGGCATGCCCTCACGCCGATCACCTGGTTGTACAGCAGGTGAGGCTCCAAGGCCCGGCTGCGACCGTCGAGATGGGCGCGGCTCTTCTCCATCTTCGCGGACCACTTCCGGTTCCGCGCCTCCTACCTGGCCGTTACCCGGTCGCTCTCCGCAGCCACAGCCACCTTCGCCCGGCCTATGGCGGCCTCCAGCCCCTTAACCCAAGAGCGGAGCGTTTCCCTCTCCCCCTTCAGGAGCCCGACCTCCTCCTCCAAAGCAGCCGACCGAGCCCTCTTAGCGGCAGATCGGGCCCTCTCGGCCTCCAGCTCGGCCCGAACACTGTCCGCCTCCACAGCCCGGCCCCGTACCCGCACCGCCTCATTCTCCAGCACCGCTGATCTGGCCTTCTCATCCCTCAGGTTCTTCTCAAGCCCGCGGAGGAGAAGGGACTGGGTCTGCGTGCTGGCCTCCTGGCGCGTCTTCAGGAAGTTGAGCGACTCGTCCTTCTCAGCGAGTCGCTTCTCGTAGGCCTCCGCTAGAAAGGCAGTAAGGGCCATCGTCTGCATCAAACCAACTGTTAGCAAAGGCACACAACAAAACCTGATAAAACTTCCACAACGAAACCTCACCCGAGCTGCGGACCGCGCCGCTGCGCAGAAGGCGTCGGATTCCGCCATCTCCAGCGGGTGGAAGTGCGGGTACTTCTGCCCGAACATCATCGCCTGCGCCAGCTCGGCGCACTCATCCTGATCCACGATAATCTGGCGACTCCCCTCCTCGTGGCAGAAGTAGAAGCTGTAGTCCCGAGGCCCGGCAGCGGAACCCTCCGAAGCACCGCCTCCATCGGCGCCTCGATCCTCAGAACCCCGCACGACAGCAGGATCCCGTCCTTCCTCCACAACGACGATCGCATCGGCGCCCCCCGCCGCCCGATCTGCGACCTCGTCATCAGTCCGGACCCCTTCGACCACACCACCTGCAGGCACCTCGGCAGCAGGTACCTCGGCCACCCGGCCAGCCCGTCGCGAGAGCCCTCGGGGTCGCAACCAGGCTCTTCAGGCCGGACATCTTCCCGACCTGAAGTCGAGGACCCTCCCACCTCGGTCCTCTGCTTCTTCTTGCGAGCCCTACCGCCGGCTGCTACGGCCGCCCTCTTCTTCGAAGGAGCCGTCTCGGACGAGTCACCCCCAGCCCGCGGCGCCTGCTCTCGCCGGACTGGCACCTCAACTATTGGCTGCGGCGGTGCCACAAAAGAATCCGCGTACAGCGGACTGGCAAACCGTGCTCGACCTGCAATAATGGCAGCAGCCAGTTCGTCAAAAAAAAAAAAACAAAAAAAACAAAAAAAAAAACCAACCTCCGGCCATTGCTGCTGCTATTCTCCCCGAGGTGAATGACTTCCACTCTCTTTCGCGCACCGTCCTGAACACAGCAAGGATACCCGCGTAGTCCGGTAGCTTGAATCTGGAAGAATGAGGACCTGAAAGCAAAACAGACAATGTTAGTCGGACCAAAGCTAAAGGAAAGAAATGCAACTCGGTCTACAAACCCCTACCCGGGGAAAAATTCCAATCCCGGGTGAATCTCGCTGACGGGTCGAGTCCAACCACTTCGGCAGCCCGGATGTAGAAGTAGCTGCGAGACCAGTCCTCGACCTTGGACAGCTTGCTGGCCTTAGACCCCGAACTGCTGATCTCAAGGATGTTCGCCGCGGGCTTGAAAGCAGCATAGTAGGTCCCCGGGATCCCAGGATTCGCCTTCTGCTGGGTGAGAGCCTCGAACATGGGCACCGTCACCTCCACGTCGCACTCATGCCCCAGGGTCAGCAACACGATCATCCCCTGGATAGTAGAGGGGCAGACCTGCGAGAAGGCCAAACCCCGCGCCCGGCAATACTGGATGAACAGCTCGGGGAGAGGAAGGCGCAGCCCGCACTTCTGGAAGAACCCTTCGTACAGGCAGACGAAGCCCGCCGGAGGAGTCCACGGGCGCTCGCCCGCCCTGGGTAGCCTGAGCTCGACACCAGCAGGGAAGTCGCATAACTCCCTCAGCAGATTTACCGATTCCGCTGTACTCCAGGTCGGCGACCCGCCCTGCTCGTAAGGAACCAAGGGGGACCTCCTCTCCTTGGTCACCCGCACTCCGCCACCACGACTGCCTCGATCGTCCGCACGCCCGGTCCCTCTCCCAACCCGGTCAGCACCGCGACCTCCAGAGGAGGACCTTATCGCCACATTTTTCCCAAGATGGGTCCCAGGGAGCAGCGGGGCGGCCCCCAAGGTCGACGGAGCAGGCTGTTCCCCGCTGTCTCCGCTCCGACACGAAGAGGAGTCGCGCCCGGAACCGTCGGAAGAAGAACTCGGAGAATCGCTGCAGCCACCACGGGACGCCGACTCATCGTTCGACTCAACCCTGATTCCTTCTAGCATCGGCGCCATTGCACAAAGAGAAAGGAAGGGAAGGAGGGAATCAGAGAGAAGGAGTTACCTTAGGGTTATGCGCAGAAAGTCCTAACTAAAGGAGGAAGAAGGGTTTAAATAGAGGAAGGAGACAACGAAGCGACGCCTGGACACGTGTCGAAAGAAGCGCGGCCTCCCAAAACCTAATGATGACGACTCCTCGTTCTCCCACGCCAAAAGCAGAAGACGCCTCGATAAACGCAAAGCGTCTCTCATACGCCGCGCGTGAGCGGTACGCGCAAAAAGGAAAACGTCGTTTCGCCCCCCCCCCCCCCCCCCCGTGACGGGCACGCGCCAACGAGTCTCCGAATCCTCGGGAAGACCGACACGTACGAACAAGGGCTGTAACGCCCCGCGCTCGTCCGCTCAAATCTCGAGGAGCCGTCCTAAGATGCGCCGAACTAACATCAGATCAACTTCGGTATGCTCGCCTCGCCTCGCGATACCGAACTGGGGGAGGGCCTATTGTTGGAGGTGGGCCTAGCACCCCCAATTAGTTAGGCCCATCTTAGGAAAAATACATCTTCAGCTCGGTCGCCGACCTGGAAGCCCCGCGCTCGCGTCTGACCATAATTCCCGAGCTCCTGAGGACGCACCTCGGGTCCGTGCTGACACTTCGCCGAGACAGGAGTATCGAAAGGAAAGAGGACACGTGGGAGTTGGTCGAACAGTGTGCTATCTGAGTAGAGGTACGATCTGACCTCGACGTCCCACCAACCCAGCAGAGTAAGCGGCAAAGAGAAGGGCACGTGGAGGAAAGTTGGTTAAACAGTGCACTACTCTGCAGAGGTATGGCGCCGAGCTCATCATGACCTCTCTCACCAACCTTGCAGATTTGACAAAGGAGAGAAAGACACGTGGAGGAGAGTTGGTTAAACAGTGCACTACTCTGCAGAGGTATGTCGCCGAGCTCATCATGACCTCTCTCCCCGAAGGCTGGAACACGCCTCCTAGGCCGCCTTACCCGCGAAACAGGCTGGAGACGCCACGTGTCCCCGGAATCCCGGGGAGCAGGAAGTCGACTCCCAGTATATATATCCCTTGGTGTTCATTAATGAGGGGGAATTCTGATTTTCTTGGATCTCACCTACCACAAATAGACCCGACCTCTCTCTCATTTGTAACAAAGCAGTACATTTAGAACGCCGAACTGGATTTCTGTAAGAACTAGTTCGTAAATCTAAATTGTCCACTTCCTTCAATTATCAATAAAAGAGTACGGTCCGCGACCCGTTCATCGTTACACCCGACCTGCCGTAAATCGTGGTTAACTCGTTCTAATTAACGAAAATCTCACCTCTCTTTCCCTAATCAACACCTTAAACGTAATCAGTGATCCCGGAATCAATAAAATCGATGGCCAAAATCCATATATCATGGACGAAGATATATGTATATACCTGGTATGCAGAAGTAGCCGCACCAAAAGTGAAATTCTTTGGGAATACAGTTCGGTTGAATGTAAGAATATTGTGGCAGTTGAAGGGTCCTTTAGCATTGCATGCTGGATTGCAGACATTTTGGCAACTCGAAACGACAAAGAGAATGACAAGGATGGCTAAAGAGAAGTGAGCTTTTGGAATGGCCATGGTTGAGAGATTTGTATTTTGTTTTCTATGAGCTTGTGTAGGGTTAGTTTGGTGATGATTAAATGATGAACTTGGAGGGGTTTATATAGATGGGTTTGAGTGCATGGGAATTGTGCATGGAGATTCAAGTAAACTAGTTACGTACACTTGCATTCAATTTGATCCTCCATGCATGTTCTCCACCTCGCTGTTTTTTTGTTTTTGTTAAATAAATAATGACATCTAATCAAAAACTGAATCATCCCTAATAAACAGATCATACACTTCTTGGAGTTTTACGGCATGCATCATATTTCTCTTACGTATACAGAGCTTCACACGATATATACCTGTACATGTCTGCGTGAGAATATATGTTCCTTAACTATAATTTAATATATGCATGGTTTATTAAAACTCAACCAAAGTAATTAGTTACCATTTACGTACAATTCGATTGGTAAGGATTTTTTGTTTTTGTTTTTTTTTTAAATTTCTTTTCCCCTTCTCATTTAGCTTACATTAAATTATATATACGTAACTTATTATATTAATTACTCGTGAATGCAGCAACCTTCTTTCCATAAGCTAGCAAAATAAGACTTGTCTCATCGTTCTAAAGACCAAATACAAAACTTCAAACCCTGTTTTCATTAGTTATAATAATTAAATTATTATAACGTCTAGATGATTTTCTAATATTGAAAATATTTGTATACAAATTATTGCAACCAATATTTTGAAAAATAATATATCTTTATTTCTAAAGGTAAAACTCCAATACAAGTGAGTGAATCCAAAAATGTCTATATAAAATGGTTTGTGAGTGTATTTTAAAAAACGCCCGTTTATCAACATGTTGATTGGCAATGGGAAGATGACCAAATTATGGTCTGAAATACCAAGGTTGTAGATTCTGATATGCAAGATGGACGTTTCGCGATCCTTTCGATCTTATCTAGGTCTCATCTATCCCGAGGGTGTTTAAGATTTTAATCGCTACTCGATACATGCTGTTTTTGAGCTTCAGTGTCAACATTACCGATTTAATTTCTAATGCTTTGGCTTGCTAAATCATTAGATCTTCCCTTTGTGGGAGTTCTAGACTTTCCTTGTCTTTTTTATTTCTTTTTTGTGCAAGGTATGTCTTATGGCTTTAAGAGCATCTTTTGTACGCATGTACAATTTGTAATCGATTATTTTTTCATGACACTTCACATACTTAACTCAAAAAAAAAATACCAAGGTTGTCTATTTATTTAGGTGGTCTCTCCATACTTGATATTCCCTAATGCTCGCTTGTCTCAAATGTTTAGGATCTAAGATGGTTGGAAGCTCCCTCACGCGAGTTCAGAGACGCATGTTAGCGTTCAAACTTCTCTCATCTTGCTAATTATCTCGGATGCATAGGATAAACCCCTCTGGATCGTGGTTCGTGGATGGCTCATAACGGATAATTTTTAATTATTTATCGACATAATTTGGAATTCTTTCCGATTTTAGAACCCTCGAGTATATAGACACAGTTTGGTCTGGCATCAAGTCGCTATTCTAAAACACAAGTTCACGACCTGGCCGTAATCCAACACGAGATCGTCTAGCGGCGTGGGACATCGCAACAAACACATCATGCCTTCTTTGTCCTACGTATCTATGCGCATAGAGCAGATACCATATTTATTCTTCAGGTATTATTTTTCTAATCTCATATGGTAACCTTCTATATATGACTCGGCTGAGACATTCTTATTTTCCATCAGATTGCGATTAAGTTTTTAAGTGGTCGTCACTCATTCATTCGCGTCCACTCTTCTCCTGGTCACGATTCTTATCATTATATGCAAAATATGACGTGAACAAAATAAAATAAAATATATAATTCTAATGACAAGCTGCCGACTTGTATTCTACTTCTCACATGGGCAAACTCTTACGCAACCGAGCCTCCTCTTTCTGGCATGGACACCCCGACCGATCTTTAGTAATCTGCTCTAGCTTTGGTTCCGCAGACCAATCCCCTCTCCAAATGGCTAATAGGCAACTAGACATCGACCATGTGTCTTCTTAGCTTCTATTTTTATGAGTAATTTATAATAGATGGTTTTCTTGAACTTCATTGCAACAAAACGCTACCATTGTTTTTCTCCAATAAAAAATATTCGAATGAAACAAAAGTGATTTGTTAGTTACTACAAATTTAAATAAAATAATTTGAAAACAAAAGTCAATAATATATAATACAGGGAAAATTATCATATTATATATTTTTCATTTCTAATTGTTGTTATCGCAGTTTACAAAAATGTATACAAAGATTAGGGGAATGTTTAAAAAATGCATGTCAAATTTTATGATATTGTAAATCTCTAAGATTATATATATATCACACATTTGTTGTTTATAATGAAAGTTCATCAAAGCCAATAGAGATACAAAACATCAATGTACCACAATTGTTAGTTTTGAAATGATTAAGCCCATGGAGTTAGGCACATCCATCAAAAGTGATATATAGGGTTTTTTTATTTTTTAAATAAACAAAAAAACTTATATTTTTTTAGTATATGCTCTCGTAATTTTCTTAACTACTTACGATCATTTGCTGCTCGAAGAAACAGAGTCCTTCTGACTTTTGCTCTTGAATTAGGCATTACTTCCTTTGTTTGGCTCTTATGTTATACAAACGTGGTAACAATATCAAATTAGAGCACAATGTATCTAGTGCAATTTTGTCGACTCGCAGACAATTATTCATAAACGTCTTAACAAGTAAATTAAGAAAAATGGACTGTTAATTGGCGGGTCAGTCCATTTAAAGAACTACTTAAAGCGAAGAAGCCATTGGGTCCATTATGCCCAAACTCTAGTGTTTTAACACAAATGGGTCTAGATTAAAAGAAAAAGAATAGAATAATACTGTATAAAGAAATGTGGTCGGATAGCAACTTTGGCCACGGTAACAACAATTCACAAGTACGTAAAAAAACAGAAAAAAGACTTACAAGTGTAGATAGTTGAATTAAATAAAGGTGTCAGAGATACGCAGTTTACCGTTGAGATGTAATAAATTTAACGAAGGTTTTTCAATTCAATTACCGAATATATATGCATATAGATAGTACAGAATGTTTTAGTTTCAGTTCTCTCTTTATTTATATCATATATCTCATAACCAAAAGAATCTAACTTCGAAAACATTTTTGTGTGCATTGCCTTAATTCTATTGACAGAGTCTATTAATTAATGAAACTTCTATATTTTTTTCGTTTTTCAAACTGGAATCAAATGCTTATTTGGGCTGCTGGTTCGTCACACGCTATACCAAAGGCGACCACGTACTGCCTTTGGAAGCAGGACCGGCCATGAGTCATGTTAGATGAAACATTGGCTTTGGCTATCTTTTTTTTTTGGACCCCAAAATTTTTATTTTATTTTTTTGGTCCAAAAAAAAAATAAAACCTTAAAATTGGTCTTGAGCCTCCAAAATTTCAGGATCGGTCATGTCCGGAAGGAGCGTAACGCAAGACTACACACATCCACTTCCTCTTCGACAATTAAATGTTCTGTTCAGGAAGCTCCATCGCAACATTCGGAACATAATCACCGCCAAAACAAATTGCCACACAATTTTGATTATTTGTTTTTTTTTTAACTCAACATCATATTCATTCATACTAGAAATTATATCTCACGTTAATCATCCTCCACAAGAGTTTGTAACCAAGGAGGAACACAATTACAAATCCAAGGATTGACTCTCGAAGAGATAAGATTGGTGAGCTACTCTATCCGCCGCTTTGTTACAAGACCTCAGGCTGAATTGAAGGGAGAGACCGTTAAAGCTCATTGCGAATGATACACTACCTTAGAATTAATATGATTCAAAGATGACATTCCTATATTCCAGGTTTCTTGTTACGCAGTCGGGGGATTCACAATTTCAATCAGGATATACGTAATTTAAAAAAAAAGTTTAGCTAACAATCTATGATTAGGTTACCGGCTTACCGCAGTAATGAATACGAAATTCACATCTTTTTTCTCTTTCATGTGGCTTGACTTGCACCAAAGAAAAATTTCTCCATTTTCGATATAGACATTATCAATAATTACCGTGTGTAAACCCTCATATACTGATTCATTGCAAGTGGGTCACATGTGGATGTCCTGCCATCAAAAAAACAGTCAAAACAAGAAAGAACTTTAAAATTATTAAAAAAAACTATATTTATTTACGTTCTTGAACTCCCAATACTCTGAAAATACCACTATTGTTGTTGTTATGGGCTGGATTATAAGTCTCTTCACTGCTGTATCCAAATCATCATCAAGATAAACATAATCCGTTATATGAATTTTTGATCCCTTACGCTTTAGTTGGTCTATTACACAATTAAATTCCTCAGATTGACCTTCTTGTTTGCCGACCCCAAACTCCACTATATACCTAAAAGCCTTACTCGCTTTGAAAGAATGATGCTTGTGTTTTCTTGTCTTTTGGGACCGATCATGGGAATATGCATAAAAACATAATTCCTTTACGCTTAACTTCACAAAATCAAGATCATTTCCTTTGATAATCCTGAGATAACTAACTAAATTTACAGCAACATACGCTCAACGCAGTTCTGCAAAAAAAAAAAATTGATAATGGAGTTAATTCAAAGTTGCTCGAAGCATAAGAATGAAAATACTTTGGAGTTGATGTCTGATATGATTGTTTAATGAAGAAGATATATTTTCTCTTGGAAAAGAGACTTTGTCCCAATTCAACGATAAGGATTAGTGAACTTCAAGTTTTAGTTTGTGACTAAATTGAGAATATGAAAAGAAAAAAAATGAAGAAGATTCGTAGGGATCTGGTTGTTATAGACATGATTGATAATCAAGAATAGAGATTTTTTTGATTGCACAAAAAATGCACATTATTGAATAAGAACCATACATTGATTATAATCACCATCGATAGGGTGCATTCAATCTAGCATTTGGAGTGATTTGTATTAAAATCAAAAATCATATGTTATTTAAACATGAATTTTAAAAAGTATTTTAAAATCTCATGTTATTGAACTAGTGACTTTTAAATGAACTTTCGAATCCACTGTTATTGAAAATATTTTAAGTAGTGGGTATTAAAGATTTTTTAGTTATATGAAAATGTTTTGGTGGAGTTTCTTAGTTTAAAAAAAACTATCTCATGGTTTTAGATGAGATTTCATAGTTATTTAAAAACAAATCATAACAACTTTCTTAATTCACTCAAATCATCTAAAAACTCACTAAAACTCATATCTTTATAAATTCTCATAAATATTATATTGAATACACCCCCTAAGAGAAGATTCAAACATTGTAATATTTTTTTTTTTGCTTTTTTTCTTCAGATTTTGTATGTGATTTTGAATGTGTTGATTGGCACTAAACAATAGTATGTTAGTATTTAACATATAATAAGATATGGTTAGATAAAATTTACGTAACCATCTGGCTACGTATCCCTTGTTTGTTAAATATTAATGTTAAATATTAAATATTAATGTTTTTTAAAAAAAATATTAATGTTTTTATTGAATACGTGGTTGTGTTTATGTATTATGTGTCACTAGGTGAATATTCGCGCTATGCGCGGTTTTTGTATGTCACATATTTTATTTCAAATTCTTTTTATGATTTTGTATTGTTAAATTGTCACATTTTTTGTTGGAAATATTGTTATATGAAAACTTTTTTTGGTAAAATTTCAAATCTCTTTAAATGGTAAAAAAAAAAAATATAGAAAGCTAATGGGACCAATTACTTTTGAAATAGTTCAAAGTTAAAAAGTTATAATAGATAATTTTACTTTGCTATATTAGTGATTCAATTTAAAAAGGATAAAGTAATGTAGTTTCATTTGAATTAAAGACTCAAGCTAATTAAGCGTTTGGAGGTTTTGGAGCTTAAATCCTCAAACATAATTAAGCACACGGAGAACAGATTGCAACACAAAGGTGTGAGAGAGTGTCGAAAATGTAAAAATGTGTCATCAGAAAAATCAAGAACGAAATATGTAGAATTGTTAAAACATTGATCAACATATAAGCATTTCACTTTATTTTTTAAAACATGTATGGTTATATTTTTTTGTATTTGATCCAAAAAAAATGTATGGTAATATTTTTGTTTTATTTTTTAATGATGACACATACGTGTAACAGTAGTTTTTCACTTTGAGCATGGGAATGATGGTCAAACGCAAAAAACTGCAACACTAAGAACATATGAAACATGCCATCAAGATAAACATCATGTGATTAACCCTTTCTCAAAAAAAAAAAAAACATGTGAACAGTTTAATTATCATTAAACATTGTGTTTGTCTTTTTGACACCCAAAGACCAAAGTAAAAAACAAGACAATAGTTGTAGCCAAAATAAGTTGTGGGTAATTGTCAAATACAGCTAAAGAAAAAAGCATAGTACTAGAAACTCCGATCAGCAGAAAACAAATCTCCAAGAGTGTATATAAACTATAAATTAATTGAGGCCAAAGATAAATGTATTTAGAGAAACAAGGCAGAGAATACTATTTGCAACGTAAGAGGAAACTTATATCCACAACCATCTTGCTACAAAATGGTATTTTTCCTGAAAAACAATCAGAGACAAATTGGTTTTAGGAATAGGATAAGTGAATACAAATTTTCAACGGATTTATTACTCATTCGACGAAGAAATTAAATTACTCGGTCAATGGTCTTTTCATTTGTGGACTACATAAGGGTAAAACGAAGCTCCGGTAATGTTTTTTTATTATTATCATACGAACTGTTCTTCGTGTCTGTCTCGTCGCTGGAATTAGCTTTCCTCCACGTGAACGGTAACCCTCTTTATATATTGGCAAATCAATTAGAAAATGAACAACGAACCAACAAAAAAGGATCGATTCACTGATTATTCTTATTTGATTTCGATCTACCTTCTGCATTTTGGCCTCATCCCCAAAACACTCAGTTTCATCTTCGTCGACTTCGTTGGTGATAAGGTTGACGAACCATTAAAAGGTTCAGGAGAAGAGATGGTAGAGGTCTGAGATCACAGTAGAGATTGTTGCTTCTTTGACAAAGTAACATGGCTAGAAGAAGTGGAAGGAATCGTTTAAGAATGAGATCAACGACAGATTTGACTCTTGTGGAATTGACGCATCGATACGGCAAGACGTTTGACGTTCCTAGACTTAAACAAAAATAGTGGATATACGTGTCTAATGGTTCTCAAGAAAACATATTGCCATGTGGCAACTTATCTAGTGACACTCAACTTGAAAGAGTTGTCATTCTGTTATATAACTAGGATTTAACCCGTGCTAATTATAGCGCGCAGTAATTTTGTTTAGAGAAATTGTTTTGAAATTTAATAAAATTGTTTTTATCTTTTTTTTTGTCAACAGCTTAGATACCTAGAACGGTTCGGAGATCCAAACCGGTGTTACCGAGTTTACAAAAATAATATCCACTGGGTAGACACGAGCACTTTTTGCTAGATTGTCTGCATTTGTATTTTTCGCGCGTGGGATGAGTGAGATTGAGAAAAAATTGAAAGCCTCCTTAATCTTCACGAACTCTTCCAGGTGTAATGCAAATGTCGGCCAATCCTCAGGTGTAGACACCATCTTCACCAACTCGGAGCAGTCTGTTGCAAAAGCTATTTCCGTCTTCTGGTTTGCGAGCAAACAATGCATAGCCCAGATGAGTGCTTCCAATTCTGCATGTAGGGGGGAGATGCTTCTTCGCAGATTTCTTGCTCCCATTATAGTCCCTTCGACTCCTTCCTGAAAACAAAACCAACCTATTCCGGAGAAACTATATGTTTCCTTCCAAGAACCATCAATATTACACCGCCAGCCTTCGTATATCGGAGCTACCAGAGCAGGGGCAAAGTTTTGAATTATGACGTCAGGGTCACTACTCTGTGCCAATTCCCAGATTATTGCCTCCGTTTTCGCCTGCTTCAGTATGTCTTGTGGACATCTGTCCATATTTGAGAACACCTTATCATTTCTCGCTTTCCAAATGTACCACGCAATCCATGGAAAACTAATGTCCGAATTATCTGGAGGGAGTCTCCAAAAAAGGTAATCAAAATTAGCAAAGACCGATGATATTGGAAAAACACCCGGGAGTGTTGGTATCTGCCCCCCCCCCCCCCCCCCCCCGGGTGTTTTTCCAATATCATCGGTCTTTGCTAATTTTGATTACCTTTTTTGGAGACTAATGATTATAGCTAACTAATGATTATAGATAAATATGTCAATTTGTAATAATTTATCTATTTAACCCGTTTTGCAGTTAACTAAAATATTATTTGGGCTAACCCGCAAAAAACTTATAATCTTGAAAACATAATTCTAATATGCACTGTTAATGACTCTAGTTTTTGTGGTTAGTCTACAAACTCTTAAAAAATTATATTTTCTTGTATCTATTTTTTTTATAAAAATTAGTAAAATATTTTTCAACTTTTGTTTTGATATATATTCAAATAAAATATCATAAATTATAGTGAAAAAATTAACAAAATTTTGAATAAATTATTTTTCTTTGAATTCATTTGTAATAGCAAGATTTTGAATAAGAATTGATTATTATTTTTGAAAATATAGTATTAAAATAATTAAGAAATTAAATAATAAATAATATCTTTAATGTAAAATATATACTTTCCATATTCTAATCAATAATTTTAAAAGACTATTATATCATTTCCTATTTCAATTATTCTTTGTTATTTGTAATGCCATTTTATGTAATAACTTACAAAACAAAGTTAAAAATGTCTTCTTAAATAATATTATAGAGATAGATGTATTTTTAATTTTTTTTTGGCTAAATATTTGAATTTCATTAAAAATGAGATTGTTTTTAAAATATTATAAAAAAGTGGTTAACAATAGGCTGTCCTTGCCAAAAAAATAAAAAACAAGTGAGAACCTAAAAAAAAAAAAAAAAAAAAAAAACAAGTAAGGGCATCTGTATTGGTGAGACATTCTTGAGGGTGTTTCACCATAAAAAAATATTGATTTTTTTTTCAATTAAGTAATTAATTTTAAAAAAAAATGAATCAATACCAAATTGCCACATATGATTTGGGTGTCTCAACATTTTTGTTGTGTGTGTCATTTGAGACACCCTCAACCCTCTCTCTTGCTTTTTTTTATTTTTTTAATGGAGGGTGTCTCAATGAAACACCCCCAATGCAAATGCTCTAATAGCACCATAATCGGTGGGTGTCTCACCAAAAATAAGGGAGTGTCTCATAATAAAAAAATTGAAAAACTTATAAAAACATGAGAAAGAAAAAAATGGGTGTCAAGTTTGAGACATGAGAGAGCGAAATGGTGTCTGCACTTGGCGAATGTTGATTGGTCTGATTTGCGTTCACACTAAACAAAATTAAAAAAGAGAGAGAGAGATAAAAAGGGTTGCGTTCACACTATATATTTTTTTGAGACACCCCTTGGGGTTCTCACAGTTTCAGATTCTCTAACATGTAACTTCAAGGAAGGTGGTCCTAAGAATGGGTGAGCTAAATCTGCATAATATCACCAAAGTTTTTGCGGTTCCTTTTCGCCAGAATGACGTCTCGGATTAGTCGATCAATCGTCTTGAAGATGACTTATGGCGTGGAGGAGATGGAATTGTGAATCCGGTTGTTTATTTGAGTCCATATCCCATAGATAGTAGAGTGGGCTACGAGTCTGCACAATGTCCTTGGGGCTGTGCCATCCTTACACCCAAGCCAAGAAGAGAATGTAGTCCATGTGTGAAAGTAGAAGGGGTTAATTATAGCCTAACTTTTTGATGGAGAGGACCCAGATTTGCTCACTTACTTCACACCGGAGGAATAGATGGTCTCTGATTTCTTCATACATATCGCATAGGCAGCAGTTAGGACTTAATTAATCCCCAATTTCTCAACTGAGTTCTTGTTGGTAGCTGATCTAGGTGTGTTACCCACATCAAAAAAGCATGTATGGGGATAACGCCTTTAAATCACACATTTGATCTCCACTGTTGGGTAGGAGCCCTTGGCCTTAGAGATTTCCAAGTGTTCTTTGCTGAGTAGGCTGTGAGCTCAACATCATTCACCTGCCAAACATACTGGTCATTCACGGCTGCAAGAGATGGGAGAGGAATGTGTTGGAGGTGGGCTTAGCACCCCAAATTAGCTAAGGCCCATCTCAGCAGTCAGGACCCGTTGCATAAAGCCCAACAAAAAGCCAATACAAGGGCCCGCAGAGCTCGTGCTGACGCCACACCAACTTCGCCCAGAGGTACCGGACCAGAAGGCGACACGTGGCGGGCAGCTCGGTAAACAGTGTGCTATCTGCGTAGGAGCCTGGTGCCGAGCTCATCATGACATACCAACCAAAGAAACCGGACCACACGTCTCGAGGTGCCTTACCCCCAAGAAGCGCTAGAGGCGCCACGTCATCCCGGAATCTCGGGGAGCGGACAGCAGACCCTTGTTATAAATATCACCAGCATGCATTTATGAGGAGGAGGACGCATTTATTACTCCCTCTTTCTAAATTTAAGGCCCGACCTCTCTGTATTGTAACAACGAAACACGGTTTAGAACACCGAACTGGATTCCTGTTGGAACTAGTTCGTAAATCTAAACCGTTCCTTCTTTTCGATCATTAATACAAAGAACACGGTCCCCGACCTGTTTGCCTTAAATCCCGACCTCATTTCTTTCGTTCCCGACCTGTTCTGAAATCAAGTTGACTCGTTCCATTAACGGAAATCTCGCCTCTCGATCTCTTAATATATCTTTGATTACCCTTAGTGATCTTCTGGATCAACAATTGGCGCTTCAGAGAGGGGAGTTAGAGATATTTCTACACGCAAGGAACGGTTCAACCACGGCAACAATGACGGTCCCGCCTCCAAGAGTACTATCCGAGCAGACGGCAGCCTCGCCATCAGCTCAGGCAACGACTGACGGATCGATTCCTCAAAGCCAGCCCCTTGAAACTCCGCCCCCAGCTCTAGGGTCCACTCCACTTGACAGCTCCGCCGCCCGAAATACGCCTCAAACGCCCGAAGACCAGCCCACTCTGTCCGCCGTGATGCAGACATTACTCGCCAGAGTAGACGAGCTCACACGAACCACCGATTAACGGTTCGCTACATTAGCAGCCTCCCGCGACCGGTCAGACAACACCGGGTCCCCCACCGTTCAAACCAGAGAACCGATCTCTCGGGCAGACATGATGTTTCGTGTGTTTTACCCGCACCAATTAACCTAATGCGCACACTACCGCAATCATAACGGTATGTCGATGTAGCACTTTAGGATCGATCCCACAGAGAATAAAGATTACACATCAAAGATACGAGAAACAAACTAAGCTAGAGCAAAAACGTTTTATGTTTTGTACAAAGATGAAAAGAAAGAAGAGAAGAAAGAAATCAAAATGCAAGAAAGAAAATAAAAGAAAGAAAATGAAAGAAAGAAAATAAAACACAAAGAGAAAACGTTGGATCATGGCTTAAACTATCAAAGAGATGATTAACAATTAAACAATGAGTGATTCGGAAGCATTAAACGCTATCTTAGAACATGGAACACAAACATAAGACTAATCCACTCTCGTGGTATCAATCTCTTCATCGATTACCCGATTAAGCTAAACTCTCGTTTGCAATCAATGATAATCGATGAGCATTAATCACAAGTCCATTTAGTTCACTAAACACATCAAGCTACAATTGCCAATTGTGAATGATACGTAAAGCTCACAAAAGATTCGGTTCAAGCAATTCATCTAACTCCTCTCGGGTGTGAAATGCCTAGGTTCAAGACTCGAATGAATAAACCTAATCTAGCACTAACACCGTTTACTCGAATCTCTTCCCTAAAGCATGGGACGAGACCAAAAATCCTAGGGTGTAACTCTAGTTCGGTTTGTCATGCCAAACTAGAACTACCTAATCTAGGTGCAGTTCTAAACTTCGGTTTACCAAGTCAAGTCTAGCATTAAGAATCAACCTAAGAACCTAAGTGAAAGAATTAACAAAGATCATCCAAAATCACCATCATCAAATCATCAAGACAAATTACTAGTGATGCACAAACATTCAATGCAAATTCATTCTTTGGCAAGGAACACAAGAATAGCTTAACTCACTCTCGTGATGCTAAACCCTTTGTTGATAATTCAAATTAGCTAATCTCTCAATTGCAACCAAATTATCAACAAGCATAAAACATAAGTCCTTTTTAAGCCAACAATTCACCTTAATCACGATGGCTAACGGTTAAGAATGAAAAGCACGTTTAGAAATCTTCTAGACGATCTACCGAACCTCTCTCGAGTGTAAATCGACCATGATCTAGAAATTGAGTGATCAAGTTCAACTCTAGCATTAAGATCACTTCTAAACATGTGAACAAATGATTATCTAAGCCCAAACATCAACAAGAAATCATCAAACCATCCAAATCAAGCCTAATCATGATCCAACAAAAAGCTATTCACAAGAACACCAAGAACATGATGAACCCAGAAAAAGTCAACTCACAAAAATAACACAAATCACAAAATTAAACCATAGAAAAGAAAGAAGAAGATATAAATAAAGATAATATGAAATAAAAGTGAAGAAATCTTCCCTTATGTGAAATATACATGAAGATCCATTCAAGAACACCAAGAGGTGTTCTTGAGCTCTCCCAAGAGAGACTTTTTTGTTTTTGGGGAAGAAGACCTTTTTGTTTTTAATGATTAAAAATGACTTAAATACAGAAAAGGGCATTAAAAGTGTCGGGATCGGTTACGGGGATCGGTCATAACCGATCGCTGATGGACATCTTGATCGGTTTGTAACCGATCGGTTATGACCGATCGCCTGACATGTCTTCACTAAATCAGCCATAACTCTTGAACCACAGCCCTGAATGACACGAATCCAACGCTCACGCGAAGCTAACTAAATTGTCTATCGTGTGTCCAAATTTGAGATTAAAATGGGTACGGGAAGGCTTCCATCCGACATGATCTTTCAGCTGCTTCGGATTGCCGCTGCATTTTCCGGTAATGATATGTCTTCAGTAAATCAAACGCATCTCGCTAACCGCTGATGAGAATGACATGAAACCACTTCCATTAGCAAGATAACTCAATTTCGAATAAATTTCGTGAAGAGCTCCCAGTCTAATTCAAAGGGCAAGGTGTTCTTCCGGTTGGATCTTGCAGACACATCGTCTTGATCAGGAATGTTGATCGGTTATCGGGATCGGTTATAAACCGATCGGAAGTGTATTTTGCTCCTTTTGCTCCTCTTTCGATCTTCCTTCGATCTTCCTTCGAACTCCAAGTGTCTCCTATGATCCAAGCTGCTCCAAGCACTCCTAAACACCTGAAAAAGGCTCCAACAAGCCAAAAACGACACAAAACTATCTAGGACTTCTAAAATACAAGTTAAAACTAAATGAGACTCAAATGCATGAAAAGATCCCAAAACTATACAAAGTGGGATTAAAAACCTATGAAACTAAACCTTAAAAAGATGTAAAATATGGTGTTATCAAGACACCATACGCCTCCAGAGAAATCTATTTGGAGACTCGCCGTCAGAATCCGAAGGACCAGCCGGACGGTTCGCCCCAACGGCAGACGGCTTCACAGGCAACGAAGCACACCTTCGACATACCAGCTCGGAGCGCGCCAGGGACGCCGAATTCGAAGCTATGAAGGAGACGATCCGTGCGATGTCTTCTAAGATTCACCAAGCCACCAACGCAGCCCCATAAATAGACCGCGTCCTTAGAGAAACCCAAAATACGCCGTTCACACGTCGGATCGCGTCCATCCCGCTCCAGCACCTCGGCAAACTCAAGCTCCCGCTATACGCAGGCAATACTGACCCAGCCTAGTACATGACGGCATTCACCATCGCCATGGGACGCGCACACTTCGCCCCGGATGAGCGTGAGGCCGCCCAGTGCCAGCTTTTTGTAGAGAACCTTACCGGACCAGCCCTGACATGGTTCTCCCTGCTGAAAATGCATTCCATCGACAGCTTCAGGGACCTCTCGACCATCTTCCTCGAGCACTACTCTATATACATTAAGCAGTCCCCATCCAGTGCCGACCTCTGGGCATTAAACCAAGGACCAAAGGAGTCGCTCAGATCTTTCATCGAGCGTTTCAAGGCCACAACTTCGCAAAGCAACGTGACCGACGAATCAGCGCTTCCCGCCTTGAGGAAGGGCCTACGGGCCGATTCGGCCTTAAAGGACGAAATGAAGCTCAATAGGCCGCACTCGTTGGAAGACGCCTTGCACCGCGCCGGGCTCTACGTTGAGTTTGAGGAAGAAAAAGCAGCCGAGTCAAGGAGCACCGCCTCGCACAAGGCCCCGGTTCCAAAGGAGCGACCCCTGGACGGGTATCAGGAACCTCGACATCACTACGATGACGAGTACCAGCGCAGCAAAGGAAAACAGGCCGCTACATTCCTCGTCAACGAATCGCCGGCCGTCCTCCGCATGCACGACCCCGCTCTCCTCCCCAATCCCGCGCCAAAATTGCCATGGAACAAGTACGTGCGCGATCTCAATCAAAAGGGCCAACGCCCCGATGAGCCAAAAGATAAGGAGTACCGAGCAGAGGAGCAATACGACAGAACGGCCTTCTGCGATTTTCACCAAAGAAAGGGGCACCCGACCTCTCACTGCCGCTCGCTCCAAGAAGTCCTGTTGAACCAGTATCAAAGGGGCGAAATCCGCGTACCCGAGCAGTTACGCCCGCGAGCCCGGGACGACGACCGGCGCCAGCAGCACAACAACCGAGGCCGCGAGGATAACCGGGCTAGGCCCGATAAGTGAGCCCAGAATGACGACCGCCGCCGACGATCCCTCTCTCGAGATCAAGAAGGGGGCAGGTCGCCTCCCCCGGCGCGGACGTTGATAGGGATGATCATGGGAGGGCTCCTCTCGTGCAACGACTCGGTTCGGTCCATCAAGCAGCACGAGAGAAAGACCGACGCCTCCCTAAAATGGCGCTCCGGCCAGAAATCGATGCGCAGGACACAAGTAGGAAGGGGATCTGCTTTACCGAGGTCGACGCGGCCGGAGTACATCAACCTCACAACGACCCTCTCGTCGTGCAGATTCGCGTGGCTGACTGCGACGTCAACCGGGTCCTCGTCGACACGGGCAGCTCGGTCGACCTCATCTTCAGGGATACCTTGGCAAGAATGAATTTGAACGGGGACGAAGTCAAACCACTCTCTATCCCATTAACCGGCTTCGCTGGAAACACTGTCAATGGAACCGACACCATCGAATTGCCGGTCTATGTAGGTCGGGTCACCAAAATCGTCAAGTTTGTTGTCTTCGACTCCACCCCGATCTACAACATCATCCTTGGAACCCCGTGGCTGCACTCGATGAAGGAAGTCACTTCGACATACCATCAGTGCCTCAAGTTCCCCAACCAGGCCGGAACATACACCCTCTGGAGTAACCAGAGGGTCTCTCGCGCTTGTTTCGCCATCGAACACAAGTTGCGTCATGCCGCGCCGACCTGCTTAACAATCAATGCGCATCAGCCCGGTGAGCCAAATAACCGGGACCTCCAGGGCCGGGACCTAGTCGCACAGGTCAACATTGATCCGCGCGACCCGACCTGCTGCGTCGGCATAAGAGCAGATCTAGAAGGGAGCATCAAGGAAGAACTGGTTAAGTTCCTAGGGCAGAACGTCTCCACCTTCGCTTGGTCGACGAGCGACATGCCTGGCATCGACCCGGCGATTTGCAGCCACGAGCTCAACGTGGACCCGACCTCCAGGCCAATCAAGCAGAAGCGACGGAAGCTAGGTCCTGAACGCGCACAGACCGTCAACGACGAAATAGAAAAGCTGACCGCGGCTGGCTCGATCACCGATGTTAAGTACCCAGACTGGCTGGCCAACACAGTAGTAGTCAAGAAGAAGAATAGAAAATGGAGGGTCTGCGTAGATTTCACCGACCTCAATAAGTCGTGCCCAAAAGACAGCTTCCCGCTCCCCCGAATCGACCAGGTCGTCGAAGCCACCACCGGAAACGAGCTACTCTCCTTTATGGATGCCTTCTTGGGATACAACTAGATCCCCATGCACCCCGACGACCACGAAAAAACCGCGTTCATCACGGACCGCGGAACCTACTGCTACAAGGTTATGCCCTTCGGGCTCAAAAATGCCGGAACCACCTACCAACGGCTCGTCAACAAGATGTTTGCCGACCAGATCGGTCGCACTATGGAAGTCTATATCAACGATATGCTGGTGAAATCCTTTGTAGCCCGCGACCACGTCGCTCATCTCCGAGCCTGCTTCTGGACGTTGAACGAGTACAACATGAAGCTGAATCCGGTCAAGTGCTCCTTTGGCGTCACGTCGGGAGAATTCCTCGGGTAAATCATCACGCAGCGCGGGATCGAAGACAACCCCAAACAGATCCGCGCCGTCATCGACCTCAAATCCCAAAAAAATACTCGCCAAGTCCAACGACTCACCGGGAGGATCGCCGCACTCAACCGGTTCATCTCCCGATCAACTGACAGGTGCTTACCGTTCTACCACCTGCTCCAAGCTAACAAGCAGTTTGAATGGGATAGCAAGTGCGAAGAAGCCCTCCAGCAACTGAAGGAGTACATATCCACCCAACCCGTCCTGGGTAAACCCGAAGAGGGTGAGACCCTCTATCTCTACATCGCCGTGTCTATGTCGGCAGTCAGCGGGGTGCTAGTAGGAGAAGACCGGGGCGACCAAAAAGCCATATTCTACATCAGCAAGTCTCTGGACGGCGCAGAGAGCAGACACCCGACCCTAGAAAAGCTCGCCCTGGCAGTAGTCATCGCAACCAGGAAGCTCCGACCTTACTTCCAATCTCACGCGATCATCGTCCTGAGCACCTATCCCCTCAGAATATGGCAGAATAATGAAGTGGGCAATCGAACTCAGTGAATATGAGATCGAATACCGAGGACGGACCGCGGCCAAATCCCAAGTCCTGGCCGATTTCCTGGTAGAACTGGCACCCGAACTAGCAACCGAAGAGCTCCCCAAAAAGTGGAGCCTCCACGTCGACGGGTCAGCTTCCAAACACGGCTCCGGCGTTGGCATACGCCTCGAGTCCCCGACCAAGGAGATCTTAGAGCAGTCCTTCCGTTTGGCCTTCCCAGCAACAAACAACGAAGCTGAGTACGAGGCTCTGATCGCCGGCCTTCGCCTAGCAAAAGCAATCGGGGTGAAGAAAATCCAGGCCTACTGCGACTCTCAGCTCGTCGCCAATCAATTCAGCGGAGAATATGAAGCCAAGAACGACCGCATGGACGCCTATCTCAAGGTAGTCCAAGGCTTGGCAGCAGATTTCTCCGAGTTCACCCTAACTAAGAATCCCCGAGGCGATAACACTTCCGCAGACGCCCTCGCAGCACTAGCCTCCACCTCGGATCCAACTCAACGGCGGGTAATTCCCGTTGAAAGTATTGACTTCCCCAGCATCGAGCTCCCAAAAGGGATATGCCTAATCAACCCCCAGAACGAAGACCTCGACGAAGACGTGCCGCCACCTAAAGGGATGCCACCCCCTACACCCGAGCCCGAGCTACCGGACTGGCTCGTGGACATACTCATGTACATCGTGGACGGCACCCGACCTCCAGATCGGTGTGTCGCTCGTCGACTAAAGAAAAAATGCGTCCAATCCACGATGCTAGACGGCAACCTATTCCGGTGGAGCGCTTCAGGAACCCTGCTCGGCTGCCTCCACGGACAAGAGACTATTGACGTGATGAAAGAAATGCACGAAGGTGCGGACGGAAACCATTCCAGCGGCCGGGACCTCGCCCTGCGAATTCGGAACCAAGGCCACTACTGGCCAACCTTGCTTCAGGATTATGAAATATTTGCAGTCCGGTGCGAGAAATGTCAGCGCCACGGCCCACCCATCCATTGTCCCACCGAGCTGTTGACCACCGCGGTAGCACCCTATCCGTTCATGCGATGGGCCATGGATATAGTCCAACCGCTTCCCCGATCTCGTCAAAAACGCTTCCTCCTGGTGATGACCGACTTCTTTACCAAATGGGCCGAAGCCGAGGCCTACGCCAGAATCACGGCGGACGACGTCCGCAAATTCGTCTGGAAGTTCATCATCTATCGGCACGGCCTGCCGTATGAGATCGTGACCGACAACGGTGCCCAATTCACGTCGGTGCTATTCGAGGATTTCTGCGCCAAATGGAAGATCAGGCTGAGTAAGTCCACCCCCAGGTATCCACAAGGCAACGGGCAGGCCGAGGCAACCAACAAAACCTTTCTCGACGGCCTCAAAAAACGTCTGAACGACAAGAAGGGCTTTTAGGATGACGAGCTAGACGGAGTTCTCTGGTCTCATCGCATGACGCCAAGGACGGCAACCAGTCGCACACCGTTCAGCCTGTCTTATGGCATGGAGGCAATGGCTCCCTCCGAAGTCGGAATCCCCTCTGCCCGCCGCGCTATGCTCACCCAGCATGCTGATCTGAACGACGCCGTGCACTTGAGCGAGCTTGACTTCCTCGAAGAACAGCGCGACCAATCCCTCCTCCGTATCCAAAACTACCAGCAGCTCGCCTCCAAGTACTACAACAAGAAGGTTCGAGGCCGGTTCTTCACCGAGGGCGCCCTGGTCCTGCGAAAGGTCTTCGAAAACACGGCCGAGCTAAACCCAGGAAAGCTCGGCGCAAATTGGGAAGGCCTTTACCTCGTCTCCAAGGTAGTCAAGTCCGGCGTCTACGAGCTGGTCACGATGAGCGGCGATGCCGTCCCGCGCTCGTGGAACTCATTGAACTTGAAGCACTACTACTATTAAGCCCCCGGGCTCCGCATCCCCTTTTACCTTTGTAAACAACCGAACTACGATTGGCTTGATCCCTTCTACCAAAGGGTACGTAGGCAACCCCTAACCAGGGCTCAGCTATAAATCTAATAAAACCTTTTCGAGATTTCACAAAAGAGAGAAAGCACGATCCGGCCCCGGCCTGTCTCTGCAAAAAAAAAAAAAAAAAAGGGACCAAGCTTCGGCGCTTGCAAGCCCTTGGCACACAAAATATAAGTGCTAAAGCCGAGCTCCAATGCTCGCACTCACACAGTACACAAGCCTTAAATACTTAAGCCGAGCTCAAAGCTCGCATCTCTACCAAACACACAAGCATTAAGTGTTTTAAGCCGAGCTCGCTACTCGCACCAAAAAAAACAAGGTACACAAGCTTTAAGTGCCTTAAGCCGAGCTACACCTCGCAAACAACAAAAAATATTTTTTGATACACAAGCATTAAGTATCTTAAGCCGAGCCATACCTCGCACCCAATACTAAAACAACTGAGCACGGTCCCCGACTTGTTCACGGCGAAAATATAAGCAGGAGGACATGGTCCGCGACCTATTCTACCAGACTCCACAATCGCCACCAAACCAAGCTCGCACCAAACGCTTACAAAAACAAAAAAGGAGGGGGAAAAGAGTTCCAAATTCATTAATTCATTTATTAAAAATGGGGGGCTAAACGCCATTTTACACAGTGGCCAACGGCCTTCTCAAAAAAAAAAAAAAAAAAAAAAAAAAAAGAAAGAAAAGGAAATATTTTTACAAAAGGCACTTCGGCCTCTAAGTCCTAAACCCCATCAGCACGGGTACCATCTATATCCTCAGGGCTCACCATCCTCATATTGGTGCCGTGATCACCTCGAAAATGCTGCTCAACCTGCTCAGCCACGATACCGGTCTAAACAGGCAGTGCGGTAGGATCATCTTGAGCAACCGGCGCATCACCATCCGGGGCCGGCTCACGGGCTGTCGGGTCAGGAGAAGTTGCCCGCGCGGTGGAACCTAGGGCCGGTCCCGCGGCTTCCAGATCAGAAGAAGCTGGTGTGGGAACCTGGCAAAGTCCGCTGAAGCTGAATGTCAGAGGTGCGGTCTGAAGGAATATCCAAGTCCTCCGGGCTCAGATCCGAAAAGTATATATTCTCCAGCTCGGCCCCAAGGCGCTCCTCGTCTTCCTTCAGCTGCGCATATCGGTAAAACGTAACAGATAGATCGTCCTCTTTCACCATCCTTTCAAGGCACTCCCTCGTCCCAACCGCCTGACTAAGCATCAGATGGGGACCCGCGGCCCGCTCTCGACCAGCCATGTGGGCACGGATCTTCTCCATCTTCGCAGCCCATCTCCGATTCCTCCTCTCCCACCGCGCAGTAAGCCGCCTACTCTCCTTGGCCGCGGCTGCCTTTGCCCGCTCTATGGCACCCTCCAACCCCCTCACCCTAGAATGGAAGATTTCGCGCTCCCCCTTGGCGAGTGCAAGCTCCTTCTCCCGAGCGGCAGAACGAGCCTTCTCCGCCTCCAGTTCGATTAACAAATGGTCCGCTTCCAAAGCCCGCTCTCAGGTATGCGTCGCAGCTGCTTCCAGAGCGTCAGCCCGGGCCTTCTCACTGACCACCTCCTACTTCAGCTCGCGAATGCGAGCCGTCAGGGCCTTTTCGCCCGCATCCCTGCGCGCCTTCTCGAAGGAAATCGATCCTTCCCGATCGACCACCTGCTTCTCATAGAGCTCCCCGAGAAATGCAATATGGGCCATCGTCTGCACCAATACAGCTCTCAGCTATTAGTAGATGTACAAATATATAAGCATGTTATTATCAAGCAATATCAATCATACCCGAGCCGCAGATCGCGCCGCATCTTGAAAGGCACTAGCCTCCACCAACTCCGAAGGATTGCACCGCGGAGCCTTCTGCCCAAACGCTACCGCCTGAGCCAGCTCGGCGCACGCAGCCCGGTCCGCGGTAAAGGGAGCATTTCCGTCCTCATGACAGAAATAAAAACTATGGTTCTTAGGCTCCGCGTCGGAGCCCTCCGACACATCATCACCTCCGGACACGTCAACCGCTCCCACCCAGGGGGCCTCTGCCTGCTCTCCACCTTCAAAGCCCCGACCCTATCGGCGACCCGCTGATCATCCCCGTCCTCGGGCTCTCGGACTTCATCGCCCGTATCCGCGTCCCCGCCCTGGGACTCCTCCGCTACCGGGCTCACCGTCACGGTGGGACCCGCCTCCCCAATCACCTCAAGCGAGGAGACCTCGCCCAACTCGGTCACATGACCCTCCAACCCCCCCTCCTCACCAACGGACGAGGACCCTACCTCCTGCCCCGGCACCAACAAGGGACCCCCTTCGCCGGTCCTCCTCTTCTTGGAGGCCGTCCTCTCCCCCTTCCTTTTCTCCGCACCCGCCCTCTTTTTAGAAGCCGGGGGCGGGTCTTGCCGGGTCGGTACCACCGTCACGGGAGGAGGCAGCGCGACAAAGGTAGACGTGTAGGACGGGATCGTGAATCTGGAGCGACCTGCGTATTGACAACCCATCAGCTCGCCGCCCAAAAAAATAAAAATAAATAAATAAATAAATAATAATACAATATATATATATTTATATATCAGAGCCCCCGACCTCCAGCCATTGTAGCAGTGATTCTTCCCGAAGTGAACGACTTCCAATCCCTTTCACTCTGCGACCTGAGCACGGCAAGAAGACCGTCGTAGTCGGATAATTTGACGCTGGAGGAGTGAGGACCTGAAAACAAAACAAAGTGTCAGTTCAAATTAACAGGAATAGGAAGACAGTTCGATCTACAGGCCCCTACCCAGGGAAAAATTCCAATCCCGGGTGTATCTCGCCAACGGGTCAAGACCAACCGCCTCAGTTGCTCGGACGTAGAAGTAACTGCGGGACCAGTCGTCAACTTTGGACAGCTTGCTGGCCTTGGCCCCCATGCTGCTGGCCTCCACAAGATTCGCCTGAGGCTTGAAGGCAGCATAGTAAGTCCCCGGGATGCCAGGATTCACCTTCTGCACGGTGAGGGCTTTGAACATAGGGACTGTCACCTCCACGTCGCACTCTCACCCGAGGGTCAACAGCACGGTCATCCCTTGAATCGTGGAAGGACAGATCTGCGAGAAAGCCAACCTCCGCCTCTGACAGTATTTAACAAATAGCTCGGGAAGGGGAACGCGCAGCCCACACTTCGAGAAGAGCCCCTCGTACAAACAGACGAAACCCGCCGGAGTAGTCCATGGGCGCTCGTCCGGCCTGGGAAGTCGAAGTTCGGCAGACGAGGGGAAGTCGCACTGCTCCCTCAACAGTGTAACTGTCTCTGGCGTACTCCAAGTCGACGACCCGCTCTGCTCATAAAGGACCAGAGGAGGCTTCTTTTTCTTGGCCGCCCGAGCTCCCCCAGCTCCACGGCCTCGCCGTCCACCTCTATCGGCGGCCCACCCGGCTCCTCGCCTACCCCGGTCAGTACCACGACCACCTCCAGAAGATTCCCTAGCCGCTAATCCTCTCGGCCGAACCCGGGAAGCAGATGGAGCAGATCGTTCCTCTCCCCCGCCGTCGCCACGCGGTGGCATGGTGCGCTCAGAATCATTGGGAGAAGAAGAGCTTTCCGCCGGAGATTCGCCGCGGTCACCACCAGACGCCGATTCCTGGTGTGATTCGGCCCTGATTGCATCGAACAGTGACGCCATCGCACAGGGAGGTGGAAGCTCCGATGACCCAACCCGGAATCAAAAAGAAAATTTAAAAGAAATCGCAGAATTCAGAGAGAGGATAAGTTACCTTGAGAGTTTGCGCTGAAAATATCAACCGAAGGAAGAAGAAGAAGTTAAACAGATGATGAGGGGACAACGAAAAGACGTACCTACACGTGTCAAAAAGGCGCGGCCTCCCAAAACTCTAATGATGATGTCTCTTCGTTTTCCCCGCGCAGAAAGCAGAAACCGCTTCGGAACACGCGAAGCGTCTCTCACACGCCCATGCGTGAGCAACACGCTCAGCAAGTGGACGTCGCTTCAATCCCCCGCTCGTAACGAGCACGCACCGACAAACCCTGAATCCTCAGAAAAATTGACACGTGTAAACAATTATTCCCGCCTAAGCAGCGGCATACCGAGCTCAAATACGAAAACCCCGAGGACCGACCTGAGATGCGCCGAGCTAACGACAACCGAAATTCGGGGCATTCGTCACGCCTCCTGCCACCGAACTAGGGGGCAACTGTTGGAGGTAGGCTTAGCACCCCAAATTAGCTAAGGCCCATCTCAGCAATCAGGGCCCGTTGCATAAAGCCCAACAACAAGCCAATACGGGGGCCCACCGAGCTCGCGCTGACGCCACACCAACTTCGCCCAGAGGTACCGGACCAGAAGGCGACACGTGGCGGGCAGCTCGGTAAACAGTGTGCTATCTGCGTAGGAGCATGGCGCCGAGCTCATCATGACATACCAACCGAAGAAACCGGACCACACGTCTCGAGGTGCCTTACCCCCAAGAAGCGCTAGAGGCGCCACGTCATCTTGGAATCTCGGGGAGCAGGCAGCAGACCCTTGTTATAAATATCCCCAACATGCATTTATGAGGAGGAGGACGCATTTATTACTCCCTCTTTCTAAATTTAAGGCCCGACCTCTCTGTATTGTATAACAACGAAACACTGTTTAGAACACCGAACTGGATTCCTGTCGGAACTAGTTCGTAAATCTAAACCGTTCTTTCTTTTCGATCATTAATACAAAGAACACGGTCCCCGACCTGTTCGCCTTAAATCCCGACCTCATTTCTTTCGTCCCGACCTGTTCTGAAATCAAGTTGACTCATTCCATTAACGGAAATCTCGCCTCTCGATCTCTTAATATATCTTTGATTACCCTTAGTGATCTTCTGGATCAACAGAATGGTGGTTAGGTAGATGTGAAGAGCTTTCGCTTCTAGAGATCTTGCTCCTCTCAGATTCCAGCCGGTGTTGGTGCAACACACAGCAACTGTACTGTGGTTGTGATAGGGACTCCAAGCTGCCGAGGATCCACATGACCAAACAGTTGAAGGAGAGGTCCTAAGGGTGTCCAATGGGCAATGGTCCAACCAGAAACTGCATTGGTCGAGATGTGTATCTGAGGAATGTAGCTGCAAGAGGTCTAAGAGAGAGAAGAGCCTCCCAAGTCCATATGTGTTTTTGTTTTCATCAATACTTCAGAAGTTTTCATCCAAGTCATGTGTCATCTAAAATTTACACATGCACTATCAAAGTATGAAGTGCATTCATTCTAGGATGTAATAAAAATAAAAAATAAAAATGCAATGATTTAGAAAGATCGTGGACTCGTGATTATTTATCAAATTAACAAAATACGAAATTCGGGAATCCAGAATTGAGTACAGACAACTCATTAATAGTAAACAAAAAAATACCAAGATATGTTTTATAATATTCATTTACATTTTTTTTTTGTAACCAAAAAAAAAAGCTAGTCACGTCATATAATGCGTATCGATCTTACCTTTTTCTACAACATACTTGGGCTAGGAAGTATTAAGTTTGGGAATTAAATATCAGCCTCTCTAAAACATAGTATAATAAGAGAGTTGATATTTAGTACCTTTTGGTTATACATTGATGATTGATGTTGGATAGTAATACTTTGTTGTACCGGTGCAATTCAGTTAAGATAAAGCAGTGCATGTGCGTTTAAGATTGTCCCAAACATTACGTTTAAAAAGGAAAATTCATTTGACACAGTGGATGAATAAATTTTGTTGGTGAAGAGCTAGCTATTAAAATAAGAAATATACTCGTAATGAAAGCATAAAATAATGATTCAAATCAATAAAGATTAAAAAAATTAGAATTTAAGATACCTACCTATTCTAAAATAAACTCTTAGTATAGTACTCGCAAACACATGTTTTCAAACGAACCACACAGAAATTTTAAATTTATTATTAGCGTCTTATTAGTCAAAACTCAATATATGTTAGAAAAGATTGATAAATTGTGAATCTGCAATATATATTAATCAGCATAAGGCCGATTATAAAGAAACGTTTAGATACAAGATCCGAAATTGCCAGAAAAGAAAGTTATTGCAATTTAAGTGATATATATATGATATACACTAAAGTATTATGTTTCCTAAAATCGTGAAACGAAAACCACAAGTTTCATATCGTTAATTCGCATGTCTTTAGATAGCTCGACTTATATAGAATCTAATGGGACCAACGAGTAAATGAATCTAACATCAAACGTCAATTATTCTGTCACATGCCTTAGTGTATGCATGCATGTTAATGTAGATACAATGAGAACAAAACTATATATACATATATATATATTAAACAGTGCCGTGTCTTGCATGTATAAAAAAAAAGTAATTGCCTTAGGCCATAGATTTTTTTTTTATTATTTGAAGGGAAACATTTTCTTATAAATTATATATATCTTTAACTAAATATGTAAGATGTATGATTTTTTTTTGTTAGGTATAGTAGAAGGCACAACTACAATAAAGATATTAAAATGTTTAAAATTACGTTTTGTTTTTAAAAACTATAATAGTATTACAATAAATAAAACTACAAAACAAAATACATATTTAAACAAAATAAAACAACAATATATTTTATAAATCGTCTTAAGTCTCTATAAAACTAGGCACGGTACTATATTACTTAATCCAGTTCTCTGTATTTTGTATGGTTAAGATTATTTTTCTGCTTTATAAAACATGTAAACCAATATCATTTAGTTCGGTTTAATTATATATATATATATATTTTAATAAGAACGATCAAATTATTTAATTTATATGGTTTATTTCTTCTTGCAATTCAAATCACTTTTCTTGGTACAGTTTCGGTTGGACTCAAATTGGTTTAAACCAGTACTGGGCCACCCTAATTAATACATTCACCACACAACACCAATTTTTTAATTATAAATAAGATCATAACCATTTACAGTTACACACATTGCACTCTTCTTCTCCCAAAAGACCCTTTATAAGTATTCTGCAACCACCTAGCTTGTTTCGATCCATATATGGCTACTCCTGAGGAGGTGGAGCACGGTGGTGATAAGGCGGCGATGTTTGTGGCGTGGGAGGATCTTACGGTGGTGATTCCAAACTTCGGCGAAGGACCAACAAAGAGATTATTGAATGGAGTGAATGGTTGCGGTGAGCCAAATAGGATCTTAGCCATTATGGGTCCTTCTGGTTCTGGTAAATCTACACTTCTTGATGCTTTAGCAGGTCACTCTCTCTCTCTCTCTCACACACATGACAAACCCACACGTGTGAGGCATAGCTCGTCGTTTACTCTGCATAAATCTGTATAAGTGTGAAGTGTTATACTCGATGTCTTATTTATATTGAAACATTATTAAATCCTTGAAAGAATAAGGATTTTTTTTCATTCGTAATCATATTTTTAAATTAAAAATTTGGTATTAGTTTGTTTCATCTCATATATTTGTGACAAAGAAAGAACTTTAACAAACAAACAAAAAAATCTCATACATTTGTGTGAGTGTTTGCCATATTCGACTTAAAATACTTGATTACTCCCTCTGTTTTTTTTTATAAGGGGTTTTCTCTAAAATCACAGGAATTAAGAAAAAAAATTTTTTGCTTGAAACATTAAATGCTGCTGTTAAAAATAAATTGATTATTAGACTATTTACATTATTTAGGTTCATTATTAATGTTTAATGATAGTATCAAGATAAAACCACTTATAAAAAAACAAAACAAAATGTCTAAACCTTTTTATATAAAAAAACAGAGGGAGTATTAGAAGAAAATACATTATTAAATATAAATATATAACTTTCCTATTTGAAAGCAACAATGTATGTATATATATATAGTGTATCCCATTTTGGTGGAAATTAAAACATTAATTGAAGTTCCTCTTAGCTCTTCTGTAGCTTTGATCAAACCCATTAATGAGAATATATACCTATCATTCTATATATACAGATATTTATAGATATTGAAAAACAGTGCTATATTTATATCTAAGTCTCATATATACGATGATACATATATATATATATATATATATATATATATATATATTCCTAAATGTAAATTTTATGGATTCTAGCTACCAAATTTTTCTTTTCATTATAGCTCTTGATCATATGAGTACTAATTAAAAGTGAAACATAGTTGCGATTTTCAGGTTCCTTATTTAATTTACATCTTCGTACAATTAATATTGAAAAAATTGATGATAGCTACATTTCTCTAACACATACCTTTTAAAGAAATTCTGCAGTAAATGTTCTTATTAACTTATGATTTTAAATGTTAACCAACTACCAAATACCCAACAACCTGACACCAAATTTTAGAATTTCACGATCCGGTTTTTGGTACGGTTTGAAACAGTAAAACCAAATTGGAATCTCTAGTAATAAACTGTTAAATGCCAAACTGCGTAAGCCTGGAGATGAACCCGGTTTAGTGACTTGGTCAGATTAAATCTACCAACCTATTAGGGATGTTCAATCCAAATCGACTTTTTTTTTCCTGATCCAAACTACATTTTAGTTGGATTAAGAAGGTTTTTATTCTATATCTATGAAAATTCGAAACCAAATTTAATACAAACCAAAACTTCATTTTGAAAAACAACGATATACAATAAAAAAAAGTATTTACACTAAATAACTATGAGCTTTATTAAATTTAATAAACGACCATAATTTTTTCTTATTTGTAAAATACTCTCAATTGGATTGGGTGATATATGCATGTTTTAAAAATATAACGTGTTATTAACTCATAGCAAAATACAAAAACGTGTTATTAACACATAGGAAAAAAGCAAAAATATAACGTGTTATTAACACATAGCAAAACAAAACAAAAACGTGTTATTAACTCAAATGACATCTTATTTTATATTCATGTCATGGGTTTAGAGAAAATAACACACAATTTCGTCATGACGTTTAGTTCGACAATGCGCTGTTTAACAAAATGGCATATACATAAGCAGCATATACATATAATTATGCAAAATATAAGAATATTAGTCAAACAGTTTTATCATTTGGTATTTACCTAAGTAAATAAATAAAAACATATATCTGGCTAATTTACCGTCAACCGATACTATGGTTTATATTATTCTAAACCGGATAAAATAAACCAACAACGAAGAAACTAGACTGAGCACTCTAGTTCTATCAATGCTATCAAGAACATTATTGTAAACATGAAAGACTAAACATTAAATGTCATCAAGATATTGATTTTGATTACAAGATACCTGGTGATAATACAGGAAGATTAGCAGGGAATGTTGTAATGAGTGGCAAAGTTCTTGTCAATGGCATGAAGAGAAGGCTTGACTTTGGTGCTTCTGTAAGCAAATCTCGTCTTTTTTACACAATGAAACTCTTATTCATGTCCTAAACCCTAAATCATAAAACGTTTTTTTTTTTTTCATTTGAAACTGTTGAGAAACTCTCAGGCTTATGTGACACAAGAAGATGTGTTGCTAGGAACTTTGACAGTGAGAGAATCAATAGCTTACTCAGCTCATCTCAGACTCCCATCAAAGCTTACCAGAAAAGAGATCAGTGACATTGTGGAAGCTACAATCACTGAGATGGGTCTGCAAGAATGTTCAGACAGGACTATTGGAAATTGGCATATGCGCGGAATAAGCGGAGGAGAGAAGAAACGGCTCAGTATTGCGCTCGAGGTCTTAACCAAACCGAGTCTCCTCTTTCTAGACGAGCCCACAAGTGGATTGGACAGTGCCTCAGCTTTCTTCGTGGTTCAGATTCTCAGAAACATCGCTAGCAATGGCAAAACTGTGATTTCTTCGATTCATCAGCCGAGTGGTGAGGTTTTCGCACTCTTTGATGACCTGCTACTGCTGTCTGGAGGAGAAACCGTTTACTTTGGAGAAGCAAAATCTGCAACAAAGGTAATAAGCAAAATCTGCATTTGCAATAGTATATAATAAACAGGTTTTAGTATTTTTAACCATCATGCTCATTTGTGTTGTTACTGCTTCAACATTTGCAGTTCTTTGGTGAAGCGGGTTTTCCTTGTCCTAGCAGACGGAATCCATCTGACCACTTCCTTCGCTGTGTCAATTCAGATTTCGATGATATCACAGCAACTTTGGTTGAATCTCGGAGAATCCACGTTTGTCTTCTTCTGCCCTTTTTGTTTTCATGAGATTACAATACACTCAACCTTTTGACGTCTGCGCATTTTGCCTCTGCAGGATTCCTCTTTCTCTCTTTACCAACTACATGAAACGTCAAACACATTAGATCCCCGGGATGATATACCAACAGCAGAAATTAAAACAATACTTGTCAGAAAATTCAAGAGTTCAGACTATGCAGCAGCTTCAAGAGCAAGAGTTCAAGAAATAACATCAATCGTAAGTTAGGGCTACCATTTCTCTATAAACTACAATGAATCACACAATCAGAGTCTCATAAGCACATTTATACCTCGTGCAACAGAAGGGACTTCTCAGTGAAAAGAAAAATAGGAATCAAACAAACTGGTGGAAACAACTCAGAATACTTACTCAACGATCTTTCATCAACATGAGTAGAGACTTGGGGTACTACTGGATACGGATTGCAGTCTACATAGTGTTATCCATCTGTGTCGGGTCAGTCTTTTTCAACATCGGGAGAAACCACACAAATGTCATGAGTACTGCAGCTTGTGGCGGATTCATGGCAGGTTTCATGACATTTATGTCAATAGGAGGTTTCCAATCCTTCATCGAAGAAATGAAGGTAAGGAGCTAAAACCAAACTTCTATCTCTTTCTTTCACCTTAAAAAGTATCTTTACGTTTTAGCAAATTGTCCCTAAAACCAGGTGTTTTCTCGGGAAAGGCTCAATGGACACTATGGGGTTGCAGTATACACTGTGTCTAATTTCCTCTCCTCATTACCTTTCATAATCCTCATGTGCCTCACCACCACCTCAATCACTAACTACATGGTGAAGTTCCAACCCGCAGCTTCTCATTTTTTCTACAACTGTTTCGACCTCATCAGTGCAATTGCAACTGTGGAGAGTTGCATGATGATGATAGCTTCACTGGTTCCTAACTTCTTGATGGGAGTCATAATAGGAGCTGGCTACATTGTAAGAACGCTCTCTGTCTCTCTCTCTCACCTAAAAGCTTTCTTATACATCTCGAAAGAATATTGTAAATCGAAAACCGCTCTATTCTTCATGTCATAGGGAGTTATGGTCTTGAGTGCGGGTTTTTTCCGGCTGTTCCCCGACTTACCTATGGTGTTCTGGCGATACCCAGTGTCTTACATAAACTACGGTGCATGGGCTCTACAGGTGACCAGGTTTTCCCAACTTTACGACGCAGATTATATTGGCAAATAGATAATCTAAAACGAGCACACCTGAAAAATTGCAGGGAGCATTCAAGAATGAGATGATAGGAGTTGAGTATGATTCTCCATTACCTTTGGTACCAAAAATGAAAGGGGAGCTCATTCTTGAAACCGTTCTAGGCATAAATCCAGCACAGTCCAAGTGGTTGGATCTAGGTGTTGTGATGATGATTCTAATTGCTTATAGGCTTTTCTTCTTCGCCATCCTCAAGTTCAAGGAAAAGGTTTTCCCATTGATTCACATGTTATACACAAAGAGAACTCTGAGCCATATCCAGAAAAGGCCTTCTTTCAGGAGAATGGCACCTTTCCCTTCCAAGCGATACCATGTTCACCATGCCCTCTCTTCTCAAGAAGGACTTAACTCTCCACTGCCGTAGAAGCATATGCAGCAGTATGCAATTTGCGTGGAATATATTACTCGTTAACCTTATGCTAGAGGTCCATATATTTCAATATGCCAGATGTTACTCTCTTCAAACTTGTTTCACTATTTTTAGCCTGCTGTGTAAGGAAAAAAGAGAGATATTATCGTTCTGACTGATGAGAACTGTTAAGCAAGTGGATAGAACTCACAGGAATACATAAATGAATTACTAACAACAGCTACAGATAAACATGCACCGATGGAAAAAAACTATATCAAACAAGACATTTCCTTTGCTAACAACAGCTACAGATAAACATGCACCGATGGAAAAACTTATTACCTGACAATAGAAAGGTAGTCCTTGTTTGATAGCATCGGTAAGCAGACTGCAAATCTGTGCAGCACATGAATGGGAGGAAATCTTTCCACCATGCATATTTGACTTCAAGATTCAGATCTGACCTATTCTAGATTCTTAATCAGTGCAAGTCTAATTTACGTTGATCACTCAATTCCATGAAATCTCCTCTTGTGGCATATAGCTGCCAAGGGATAGAATCCAAACAAACAAAAGTATTCTCCCCAAAAAAGTCTGTTGACGAAAGAACGGATAGCTAGAGAACAATCCCCGAGATGCTAAGCAAAAATGTCAAGTTTCAACCTCAGAAGAAAAGGCAAATATAAACTCTCGAAAAAGTTAGAGATGAAGGAAAAGACAACATACAAATGAACAATCAATAACTTTTGACGAATATGGCTAATCCAGAAAGAACAACATCCAGTTCTGAAGAGAAAAAAAGAAAGAAAGAAAAAACAGCCTAATTTTCAGCGTATCAAAACACCTTTGCTCATTTGCTACTCCTATGATCGTACCAACTCAACTAAATCTGAACCAATATCTAAGTTTGGAAAACTATGTTAAAATGTCAAGAATACGCCTGCTTGTTCTGCCTAACTCTTCATATCATCAGATCCATTATTTTCAAGGTTACCATTGAATCCATGATACGGAACCTCCCACATGGGCCTGGGGGTTGCACGCCCACCCAAATCCTCGGGGTAAAATTCAAAATCAGGGCCAAAATTGAACTTCACAACACAGTTTGACTGGTCAGGGAGAGTGTACATAGAAGCAGCAGGGTAGTAACGACCGCCAAAAAGATCTTTGAAGGCAACTCCCTGACATACACCATTTTTGAAGAAGGATATTTCACTGCCTGCATCAGAAGAAAGGTTGGTCAAAAATCTTCCAGAATTGCACGGACACCATCTACATCATATATGTGGTAACAAAAACGAAATTTAGATATTTAGCCATGTGAATTGTGATTAAGAAACCCTACTATCTATAAGAATATAACCACATATTCAATTCTCTAAAAATCAAAGGAAGCTCTCTACTGTCACTAGCAACAACAGTCATATGCTGTTTTTTAGTCCACTTAAACATATGTGACTAACTGAAAGCAGAACAGGGACAACAAAAACACGAACTTGTACAGATAAGTAACGCAAACCCATACCTGGTACAGCTTTAGGAGGCTCCTCTTTAGCGTCAGGTGCACATACATATCTCTGCCCTTTATAAAACACATAATGGGGTGGCTTTGGAGCGAATGATTCACCATCAGGCAGATTTATGTAGAATCCAATAACATCACCTTCCTTATACCCTTCCTCTGCATACTTCTCCCTTAAAGCCTTGTGTATCTTACACCCATCAATGTCCCTGAACCCGAAACTGTTCCCATCGTACCCTACCGGAGCCTGCAAATCTCCTTTATCAGTCGACCAGCCAAGTCTTGTATGACCCGTCTCACCCAAATTCACAACTTTAATCTCAAAGTACCAAGCCCCTTCTACAACTCCTCTTGTAGCTCTCACCATTCTATACCCTTTACTACTTCCTGCAGTAAGTCTATCTACGCTTATCTCAACTTTCTCAGCTTTGTAGACTTTAGAAAGGCAAACTTCCAAGTCGGGCGTGTCGTCTCCCTTATCGGGAAACCTAGGAACCGGAGTTATCAGCACCTTGTCTTCTACAGCGGCTGAATTCGGCGTGTTGGTTTTGCTCTTCTTCTTTCCCTTGCGTGTGCTCTTCGTCACCCAAACATTGTTGTTCTTCTTCTTCGATTTCGATTTCTTAGCCGCACTCGCAACTGGAGTCATCGCCGTCTCTTCCACGGCCATTGCTTCCGATGGCTGCACTTGCTCTGGCTCCTCCTCTTCCTTCACGGCGACTGAAGTAAGAGAATCTAGCTGCTTCTTCTTCTTAGGCGGTGGTTCATCTTCCTCTTCGTCTTCTTCCATCGCGCTACCGTTCTGGGCAGCGGCTGATTCCAGTTTCGGAGATTTAGGGTTGTCGGAGGAAGAAGCAGTTGGACCTTCCTCAGAGAATGAGTCGGATTCGATCTTCAAGTCGGATCCGGGTCGATCAGAATCCTTAGCTACATCTGATTTCTCCAAATCAACATCGTCTGGTTCGATTGCAGCGGATGACTCCTGTGGCATTGGATCATCCAGTCCAGATGGAAGAGCGGTTGCGATAGGGTCGTGGGGAAGTGAGATTGAAACTTCTGCTTCTTCGCCTTTCGAAATTTGTTCTGCTTCTTCGCCTTTTGAAATTTGTTCTCCTTCTTCGCCTTTGGAACTTTGTGCTGCATCTTCGCCTTTGGAGATTTGTTCTGCATCTTCGCCTTTGGAGATTTGTTCTGCATCTTCGCCTTTCGAATTTTGTTCTGCTTCTTCGACTTTGGAATTTGATTGAAGAGAATCCATTGGAACAAAGTTTCTTTCTTCTGATGCAGAAGAGATTTCGGAGGGACTCGTCGATTTGGGAAGAAGCAAGAAGAGAGAATATGGTTATGGAGGAAGTTTCGTGGGCTCTATGGGCCTTATGAGGCCCAATAAGAAACAAGAGTTCGGAACTTGGGATAGTGGTTTAGTCCACTTCCATTTCATTAGATTTTTTTTTTGGGTCGCCCAAATTCATTAGATTTTTAGTTTCTTTTTTTTTTTTTTTGTAACAGAAAGTTTTTCTTTTGTTAGGTTTGATTTTTAAGATTTTATGTTTACAAATTTTATTTAATAAAAAGCCGAAAAAACCAAATTACCATTGGGTTTTCTTCAAAAAATAAGTTGGTTTATTATTTTGGGAAAGCAGCATGAACATAAGATTTTTTTTTAAATTAAACTCTTATTATGCTAACCTTCGAAAATATTGAGTTACCAAGTGGATGGTGATCTAATGGTATTTCAGAATTCTCAAAGTCACTAGCTCAATTCTATTTGAGAGGATGATTTACGCTTTAAACATGATATCATCAACGACTAGTATTAAATATCAGAGAAAACTATAGATCCATAACTTCTAAAATTTATCAAATAACTTTTGTAAAACTTTGAACTTTTTATAATCAGCCTAAATGATCTTCTATTAAGTTTAATTTTAAAAATGTGGGTTGTCTGTTAAAATTCCACTAAAGTGTGTCCGTAAATTATTCAAACCCTAAAATCAAATTGAGAGAGACCATTGTGCGGAAAGGTGGATTGTTTGAGAAGAAATTGGTATCACCACTCAAAGTTTACCAAATTCCTCGCGCAAAACCAATTGCTTCCTGTCCGGGACCTTGTGGTCTAGTGGTAAGGAGACGGGCTTTGGACGCAACCACGCTCTGAGTTCGATCCACCTGCTACGAGAAATAAAAATACATTGTTTCTGGACACCTACACGGATCTTTGCTTACGTACAACCCATTTGAAAACCTGGAGAAGGGCCTATCTGTGGATTGCCTTCTCTCCAAGGATTAGTCTGGGCCTATCCATGGGCCTGGAATTTACTCTGAGTTACCAAAAAAAAAAAAATCCAATTGCTTCCTTGATCTCATCCCAAACGTGTTTAAATTTAAATGTGTTTTTGTCTTGTTGTTGTCGGGATTTCTTTTCTTTTGTTCTGTTTTTGTTTTTTATTTAACTTACCGTTGTTTGTTTTTTTTTTTAATTTCAGAAATTATAAAAAATCAACACGTTTTCATGATTCCGACGGAGTTAACATTTTCCGTTAACGGGCTAACTATTCCGTTACGTTTTATGCCGGCGCGAACAAAGTAGCCACATTGAAAGTTTAATGTGTTAGTTTCCTTATTTTGATGGTTTAAAATAATAGTGCAAAACTTTAAAGATTTAAACGGTTACCTTTTTCATCCATGAGGGTTTAAAATACGATTTTTCACAAAAGTTTGCATTAGTTTTTTTAAATCATAAATTTAATATCTATCTTTCTGTTTCTAATGAATTCTCTATATATCAATAGAAAAAGAAGGTAAAATCAAATCTAGCCTAGCTATAATATTATAGTCACTCTCTGGTTTCTGGACCTTGAAAAGCCTAATTTGGCTCATGATGACAACTCTGAATCCCTCAATTTCTATGGTGCGCACATCGTTGTTGCTATTGTTATGTCATGTGTGGGGAAAACAGAGATCCATCATCAAGACTTTTTTTTTTTTTTTTTAATATTCGTTGAGTGATCCAGCCACTCACATAACCCTTTAAGCATGCACTTTGTTGTGGTCCACTTTTCTTCCACCTTACTTGTATGAATTTACCGGTTAATTCATAACCGGTGAAGGTTGACATTTGGTTCTCTCCTAAACCACATGTTCTAGGCTTCTAGCTAATCATATCTTTTTAGTACAGAGAATTAAAGTCTTGGATCGGGGATGGTGATGGTCTCCATAATTATGGAAGTGTTATTAAACATGTAAGTAATTAACATATTCAATTTATTATACACCTGACCCACACATTCAAATTAATGTGAAGCAAACAAGACACACAGATTGGATCCTTGAGCATTCACGAAATTCCAAACAAAGCATCCTTATCATATGATTAATTATTAATTTTGACTAAGTCGTTTGTGATGGTGGGTTTAGGATCACCGTCGTTAAACTTCCCAAGAACTTGTTGAAGATGATGTGCAATATCCTCAGGTCGATGAGGCTCGAGCCGTGGTCGGTCCGGCAAAACCCACCGTCCATCTCCGTTCTTGACCATCCCTTTGTTCTCCTCTTGTCTCCAACAAGGCGGCACGTGATAGTCGCTTCTCAAGAAATCACAACTCTTGTTCACTAAAGCTATGTCTCTCTTTGTCACCAAACAAAACTTCTTCTCCTCTCCTTCTTCTTTTCCATGATATCCATCCACCAAATGAAGCAAAGCTTCTAGGTTGTGTGCACATCCCAAATCCTTAGTCGGTTTCAGAAATGGGCTTTTCTTGTGGTCCAATGCAAGCTCGACACCTACATGCGCGTAGCTCCATGGGAATGATGTTGTTTCTTCGATATACTTTTGAAACTGAAACTTTTCGTTTGTGAATATCCCTGGAACGGAAGGTACCTTGTCGTGCACGTTTACCACTCTCAGGACTTTGATCCCTAGTTCTTCGCACCTTTCCTTGAACCTCAAATTACCTACTCGAGGTCCCGAGAAGGAGAACACACTTATGGGAACTTTATAGTTGTTATCCGGTATATGATTCAAGTTTAGCTCCGCGATATCATAAGCACTGACCAAAGCAAGAGATGCGCCAAGACTGTGACCTGTCACGGTGATGCTTATTTCGTGACCTTCTTCTCCGGTACCATAGTACTCAAGAAGCCGTTTGACCTCGGCTAAAACCTGTTCTCGAGCCGAAAAGGAAGAGAATTTGCAAGAATCTTCTTTCTTGGTGTACAAGTCATGAAACCCTAATTCAATCTTGATCAAAGGGTCGTCACCAAAGTTAGCTGAACAAAGAATATCTTTTAGGTCATATATCCATTCAAGATAAGTGACTGTGCCTCTCCAAGCGATGACTATGTCACGTCTCCCGAGCCGAGCCACCTCTTCTTCGTTCGTAGCTACTGCAACGTAACCCATCCAGTTCGCGTGTTGGCTCCAAATCGAGCTGAGTTTTGATCTTTGGAAGAAGTTTGGGAGATTGATGTTGGAAGTTGCGTAGAGGTAACGTGTTATGGTGTAGCCCTTGTGGAGATTTAAGTCAAGGTTTGAGAAGAAATCGGAAGGATGATATTTGCAAGAGCCGCAGTATTTAGAGTGAGGATCGAAGTCGAATGAGTCGTAGCAAGCTTGAGCAAATTCTCCGTAACGTATGATCTCTCTTCGAAGATGAATGTTCATTGGATCTAGTAGTCCTTCCCAGTTATTACAACCTTGTACTTCTCTCCAAATCTCTCGAAGATTCAATTCTTCTTCTTCTTCGAGTGCTGCTTTTTCTTCTTCTTTGACTAGTGCTTCCTCTTCTTCGAGTGCTGCTTTTTCTTCTTCTCGTTTGTTGTCTGAAACAAGGGTTTGGTGCTGTTTCAGCTTCTGTTGAGTTGTTGAAGAGTTTATGCTTGTGCGTGACATTGAGCAAATGATGGAACAAGTCTTGATCTTTGTTGTCAAGATTAGGGTTTTGGGTTTGGTTTTGAAGATATTGTGAGGAAAAGAAGTGAAGAATATTGGGTTCTTGAGATTTATTGGTGATGATGGAGAAGCCATTTTATCTGGTGGTTAGTGAGTTACAACTTCTGGTACGTTTGCTTCTTTGTGTAGAGAGTAGAGAACAAATGAACGTATATAAATGTGAGTTTTGATTTAATTTCCTTTTGTTTTTTGTGTTTGTGGTTATGATTTGGTTGGGTAACAGAGATGATGATGAATTTGGTATAATTGTCTCTTCTTATAATTGTTGTGTATATTTAATGGGGTCGGTGAGGAAGAGAGAGGCGTGCAGTTTAATGGAGGTTTCTTTCTTTCTCCTTTAATGGAGTCCCAAACTCTATTCTTTTTGTGATATAGGTCCACTCATCGTTTAACACGTGTATGTATGTATAGATTATATTAAATATGTGAATAGATCCACTCAAGAAACAAAGAAGTGTTCCACTTTGTATTGATCAGACTTAGGTTCTTGTATTTGAAATTTGAAGTGAGTAAGAGAGAGAATACCTCATAATGAGGAATTTGAGAAAGTGATTAAGGTTGTGATTAAGGTGGTGGCTCTAATTCCTCATTTGAGAGAGATAATACCTCATAATGAGGAAGTGATTATAGGTTGTGATTTTAAGCTCTAATTAATTAGCTAGTGTGGTACATCATAATTATGAGGAATTTGAGAATGTAATGACTAATGATTCTAATGTTAAAAAACTTACAATATTTTGTTAAAGGATAATGGATGGATTTAATTAGTACAAATAATAAATATTAATGCTAAAGATGGATGGTAAGCAATGGTAGCCAAATTATCAATGGTTGATACTTGGTATATTTTTTTTATTGAACAGAATAGATTTATATCCAATTGCCGACGAGAAATCTCGAGGTAGAAGAAAACAGTGGATAATAACTCTTGGAGTAAGATTCAGCGTTTAAAACAATCTCTGGAGTCTGAAATCGCTAAAGTCCAACCTGATAGAAGACAGATGCAGAGATTGAAATATGATATGGCGGAGGCGTATAAGGAAGAAGAAATTTTCTGGAAAGAGAGAAGTAAAGAACAGTGGTTAAAATCTGGAGACAAGAACACGAAATTTTATCACAACTGTGTGAAGGGGAGGAAAATTCAAAACCGCATTCTCATGCTGATCGATGAGGATGGTCGTGAACAGTTCTCAGAAGGCTCTAAAGGAAATATTGTTGTTCAATATTTCAGGGACCTGTTTATGAGCACTAATCCATTTGATTTAGACTCACTCTTTCAAGGTTTCACGGCACGCGTTTCTCCTGAGATGAATGCCTCCTTGTTCGTACCTGTCTCGAAAGATGAAATTAAAAAAGCGGTTTTCAGTATTAAAGGAAGCAGCTCACCTGGTGAAGATGGACTTTCATGTCTCTTTTACCAACGATATTGGCACATTTTTGAAAACTCAGTGACAGAAGAGATTCAACAATTTTTCCAATCTGCGATTATGCCGCCAGGATGGAATCATACCCAGTTGTGCTTGATCCCCAAAATTACCAACCCATCATTGATGAAGGATACGCGGCCAATCAGTCTATGCTCAGTTCACTACAAGATTATCTCGAAAATCCTCTGTGAAAGATTGAAACAGATTCTACCGGCGATTATCTCAGAAACTCAAGGTGCCTTCGTCTCGGGTTGCTTAATCACGGACAATATCCTTATAGCACACGAGATGGTTCACGGTCTCCGTACTAATCCTATGGTCTCGGACGATTTCATGGCAATCAAAACTGACATGTCTAAAGCCTACGACCGAGTGGAATGGTGTTTCTTGGAGGCTCTTATGGAAAAAATGGGTTTCGATAGAATTTGGATCCGATGGATTATGTCCTGTGTCAGTTCAGTTTCTTATACGGTTCTTCTCAACGGCCGGTCCCATGGTTACATCAAACCAGAAAGGGGAATAAGACAAGGAGACCCGCTTTCTCCGTTTTTGTTTATCATATGTGCTGAAGCTTTGGTGAGTTGTCTCAACAACTCAGAAATGATCGGGAAGCTAAACGGAATAAAGCTGGCAAATCAAGGCCAATCGATTCTTCACTTATTATTTGCAGATGATAGCTTGCTTATGTGTAAAGCAACCATGGAGGAAGCATCTGAAATTTCTCGCTGCCTCAAGCTTTACGGAGAGGCTTCGGGTCAGATGATCAATGTTATGAAATCCTCGATTATCTTTGGGTCAAGAGTGGATGATACGAGGAAAGGAGAAGTAAAGCATGCCTTGGTATAGTTACGGAAGGCGGAGAGGGTAAATATCTTGGTCTACCTGAGTGCTTTAGTGGTTCTAAGCGATTATTACTGAATTTCATTAGAGAAAAGCTCCAAAACCGTCTCCACGGCTGGTACGCGAAAGAATTATCACAGGGTGGTAAAGAGATCCTCTTGAAATCAGTGGCAATGGCTCTCCCGGTTTTTGCAATGTCCTGCTTCAAATTATCAAAAGACCTTTGCGAAAAACTCACAAGTGCTATGATCCAATTTTGGTAGAGTAATGGAAATAACACCGGAAAAATTCCTTGGATTGTTTGGCAGAAACTTTGCAAGAAAAAAGATGTGGGAGGTCTGGGCTTCTGCGATATTGGGAGATTCAATCAATCCTTACTCGGAAAGCAAGCGTGGAGGATATGGCATCGACCTGAATCGCTGTTATCTCAGATTTTGAAGTCGCGATACTTCAGGAACCGGACCTTCTTGGAGTGTGGCACTGGTACTAGTCCTTCTTACGCGTGGCGAAGCATTCTCCATGGTCGGGATTTAATGAAACAGGGGTTGATAAAAGAGATTGGAGATGGAACAGGTACCTCTGCTTGGACAGAAAATTGGATCATGGATGGAATACCAAGACCGCCACAATATCGACAAGACAATGTTGTGGACTTAACCCTCAAAGTTGGTGATCTAATAGATGATATGACTGGACAGTGGGATGTGATGAGAATTAATGCTACTTTCGTCGATGAGGATGCTTTGCGGATCCGTCGACTGAGAATATCCAGGAACCACATGGATAGATATATTTGGGGATTCTCTAAAGATGGTCTCTATACCTCACATAGTGGTTATCAATTATTGGAGATGATACAAGACCTTCAAGCGCCTCCAGCCCCTCCGATGCCACCCATTGAGAAACTTTTGTGGAAAAACTTGTGGAAGATAAACTCATCCCCTAAAATCCGACACTTCTTATGGAGAGCCTTATCGGGGGCCCTCGCTGTCAAAGATCGGCTTTCGTCAAGAGGTATGACTCTAGACACGACGTGTTCATGTTGCAATGACACTTTAGAGAGTATTTGCCACGTCTTATTCCATTGTCCTAGAGCCAAAGAATTGTGGGAACTTTCCCAAATTCCGGCCCCTACCTTAGGCTTCTCCACTAATTCTGTTTTTCTTAATCTTCACCATCTTCTCTCGGTGAGTAAGAATAGAACAGTTGATAAGAAGGTGAGGCTATCTTTCCCCTGGATTCTCTGGCAAATCTGGAAAGCTCGGAATGCTTTGGTCTTTGAAAAAACCTTCTTAGCCTCTACTGTGATTGCATCGAAAGCCAAAGAAGACTCCGATGTTTGGATAGCCTTGGGTAGCTCGGAATCAGCCCATAAATCTTACGCAAACCCAACTACAGCTAGCTCACGAGGATGGAGAAAACCGCCCCAAGGAGTTCTCAAATATAACATAGGTTGCTCATGGACAAATCAATCCCAGAATTGTGGTGTTTCCTGGATCGTTAGAGACCATAATGGTGTTCCTCTCCTTTACAATCGCCGTTCTTACTCTGCGATATCTGAACCGATGGAGGCTGGGTTGTTAAGTTTTTTTTGGGCTATTGAATCTGCGAAGAATTTGAAGTTCAAAAAAATCTGCTTTGAATCTTCCCTTATCCTGGCTAGAGAAGCCTTTCTTCTTCCCCACCTCTATCCCAGGTATCGTATCCTACTGGATGCCACTGCCTTTCTACTCCAATCGTTCGAGACTTGGACCTTCGAGCATACAACTTTGGTAAACAACATGCCAGCATGTTCGATAGCGGTTAGCGTCACACGTGATCAACGCTACGCTTCGTACATTCCCCGGGGTGACCCTGAATGGCTCCGTAGTATCCTTACTGCCGAAGCTGGGAATGGATAATGGACTTGGCTACCTCCCTCCTTCATGGTTCATGTTCTCCTGCTGATGATTTGGACTACTTCATTATCTTCTGCGAGTGGTAGTTTCTTTTGAACCCACCGTTTTGTTTTTGATGCCTACTGGTGTCGCTCTATTTTAATTTGTATTGGGTTCTTCCCTTTGAACTATGGGAGTGAATTTCAGCGTTAAAAAAAAAAGAATAGATCTATAGAGTCATCACTTCGTACCACACGAAAAACTAGCATTGAACAGAATAAATAGTTATGATTTATGAACATGCTGGTTTCCAAGATAAGCCATTATTGAAGTACACATTTGTATATTAAAATTATAATTTTTGGATTGATCAAAATACTTAGTATATATGTATAATGTTTGAAAAATTAATGGTTAAGCGATTTTAATCTATCGAAATGATTTTCTTTAGACCAATAATATATAATATACGTATTTTACAAGTTAATAACTAAGATATCACCAAATAATTTTATGAATTAAGTTATCCCGTGCATCACAACACGAAATATCACCTAGTATGTAGTTATGTGACGAGTAATACGTAGACATAAGTAGAAATATCACCTATATATAATCAATGACTGAGAAATAATAATAATAATAATAATAATGTATTTCTCTACTAAAAAAGAAGAGACAAATAACATTTTTATATTAATTACTATTTTATTAAGTAAACAAGTAATATTTCGTGGAAAACCAAAAAATAACATTTTAAACTAATGTTAGGAAAATGTTGACTTGTTCTGTGCTCTGCGCTCACTCTTCTCAAATTCCTCACCAGCAAAGCTTCTTCGATTTTGAAATTATGGAGCGGCTAACATCTCCTCCTCGTCTGATGATAGTCTCGGATCTTGATGATACAATGGTAAAAGAAAACGTCATTTGTTTATTGCTCTAAATCTATGATTCTTCTTCTGTATGTGTACACGATTTTGTTATATTTCAGGTCGATTATCACAATGATCCTGAGAATCTCTCTCTGCTGAGGTTCAATTCATTGTGAGAAGACACATACCGCCATGAATCTCTTCTTGTTTTCTCAACCGGAAGATCACTAGCGTTGTACAAAAAACTGAGACCATTGTTGACTCCTGATGTTATCATTACCTCTGTAGGAACTGAGATAGCTTATGGTAACTCATGATACTTGGGTTGAAATCATGAACAAGAAATGGAACCGAGAAGTCGTCGAAGAAGAAACCAGTAAGTTCCCTGAGTTAACTCTTCAGGTACTTTAATTCTGCTTAACAATAAAACCAAGGCTGTCTCTTTTTTTTTTTTGGATTACCAGGAAGTTCTGAGCCGAATCCCGTAATCCTCCCAGACCCGGAACCACGGCATGTAATATTAGTTCCGTCCCAAGCGTCATTTGATCCTGTGACCTCTAGGCTTTGCCATGCTTTAAAATGATCATTGAAATGCAGAGAAAACCTGATCAGAGGCCAAACAAGGTTAGCTTTTTCATTGACAAGAGTAAGGCTCAGGCAGTGACCAAGGAGCTATATCAGCGGTTGGAGAAACGCGGGGTAAGATTAAGATTAAGCTTACTTTACAGCTTGTTATATATATGATGGTGTCGGTCATTTGGTCTTTGTTTTCAGTTGGATATCAAAATAATTTTCAGTGGAGGAAGGGCTTTGGATGTTTTACCACAAGGTGGAGGAAAGGGACAAGCTCTTGCTTATCTGCTGAAGAAACTCAAGACTCAAGGAAAACTTCCTGTTAACACTCTTGCTTGTGGGGACTCTGGAAACGATACTGAACTATTCACCATTCCCAATGTCTATGGTGTCATGGTTGGTTTCACCATCTGAATCTCCTGTTTTTTTGTTTCAATGTTTTAAATATGCATGATCTTGTTTTTACAGGTAAGCAATGCTCAAGAAGAATTGTTGGAGTGGTATGCTGAAAATGGGAAAGACAATTCGAAGATAATCCACGCGAGTGAGAGGTGTGCGGCTGGGATTATACAAGAGATTGGTCATTTTAAACTCGGTCCAAACCTTTCTCCGAGAGATGTTTCTGACTTCTTAGAATGCAAGGCGGATAATGTGAACCCCGGTCATATGGTTTTGAAGTTTTTCTTGTTATATGAGAGATGGAGACGAGGTGAAGTTGAGAACTGTGAGACATACACAGCAAGCCTCAAAGCTTCATGTGTGAGTGTAACATTGTTCACCTCTTTATCTGCAAATGATACTGTATCCAAGAGACAAATGACTTTTTCGTCCTTTGTCAAATCACTTCAGCATCCTGCTGGTGTCTTTGTTCATCCATCTGGTGCTGAAAAGTCTCTGAGAGACACCATTGATGAGCTTGGGAAGTACCATGGAGACAAAAAAGGAAAGAAGTTTCGGGTTTGGACGGATCAGGTCTTGGCAACAGACACTACTCCTGAGACTTGGATTGTAAAGCTTGATAAATGGGAACAAACTGGTAATCGAAGCCTTACTATGTCACTCACACAATCCCCATGTTAATTAACCAATTCTGCTCCGGTAATCGTTGATATTCGGATTGTGAATATCGCAGGGAATGAAAGGAAATGCTGCACAACAACTATCAAATTCACCTCAAAGGTAATAGATGATTAAGAGGTCATTAGTAGTATCAAAGTTGTATAAGAGTAGATTCAGCTTCTTGAGGTTTTTTTTTTTTTGGTAACAAGCTTCTTGAGGATTGAGAATGTTTTGGAATCTGCACGAAAATGAAGGAATTGTGTGGGAACATGTGCAACAAACATGGTCGGAGGAATCAGAGGTGAAGGATGATAGCAAATGGATCATCTGAATCATTATCCTCTTTTTGGAGTGTTCCATAAAACATTGCACCACACAAATATCATATTATTGGTTGAATAAATTTTTAGATCTTAAAATTCACCATTTGTTTATAAAAATATGCTATTTCACCAATCTATAAAATAAAAACCCACTTTCCGCGTTAAAATAGTGCTTCATCCGTTTCATAAAAAGTGTTAATTTAGCATTTTTAACGCATTTTTGACGCATTAAAAAAAATTATGTCATTTTTAGTATATTTTTATTAATACAATAAATAAATTTATTTCTCTAATTAATAAGTTGAAATAATAGGAATAAAATTAAGATTTAGTTTAAAAATTTGTATTGAAAATAAAAAATAACATTATTTTTGAATTAAATTAAAAAAATATTAAAAAATAACATTAGTTTTTATAAAACTGAGGGATTACTAATTTGTGAAGAGGTGCAAAAGGGGATGATGAGGCAAACATCAATGATTGACATAAACTCATCACTAGTTAGGAAATTATACACAAAATAGCTTTTGAATTGTTATCAACATGTTGGTTTTGCAAAAGAGAAATTCTCAGTACATATATAATTTCCTATATTTAATTAACCCAACTAATAGGCATACGTAATCTATAATTTACCTTTTTCCAGCAAACATGTGTCCATATTCCATTTGAATGAATTTGTCATCAATTATCATATAGCTACGAAATGTCAACTACTACTTAAAAATAAAACCTTAAAATAAATGTAGACCTAATAATTAATTTTTGACAATTAAAAGGAAAAGATAAAAGGTAACAAATTTGACTATTTCCTATAATATATTGTAAGTTGTAACCATTTCAAAAAGGAAACTTCCTGCAAATACACATTCCAATGAGAAAATAGTTTAATTCCATCAATTCAAAATGATGAAAAAAATGTTCACAATATCATAGGCAAAACACTCCATATTTAAAGTAAGGAGAAAACAAATAAATAAAAAGAAACATGGGACTCAGAAACAAACAGATCCAAGTCTGGTTCTGGTTTGAATTTTTTGGGGGATGAAACTCAGAATCTGATGAACCCTTTGTCTCTCAAACTCTCTACAGTCTCTTTAATGCTAACCTCCAATGGCACAAACTCAACCCCAAGAGACTCTGCTTTCTCTTTAGACACTTTATATGTTGGAATATATATCTTTTCATCTGCACACCTGCAACAATTTCAATGGAATCTTTTCAAAGATCTTGTCTTTTCACTGTTAATTTCTATTTAAAAAAACAGAGAGGCTCTGTTTACTCTGTTTCATGCTCTGTTTCTGACATTATAAAAAAAAAAACTTACTTCTCAGGGAGTTGAAAATCAGGGTAAAGATCTTGCAAGATGTTAACAACTTCAGAGTAATGAGCAACTCTCTCCACTAAACAGTATCTTCCATTAGCAGTTGGATTCTCAAACGCTTGAATGTGAGCGTTCGCTACATCTTTAACGTTAACCCACCCGAATGTAGCATTAGGAAACGTATGTGCTCCTGCAAAATGTAAATCAATGTTCTTCAAAAACATCTTTTTAAAGTGTTTTTGAATATCAAACCAATGCTATGTTTTTTCTTACCTTTGATCAAGCTTAGTACTGCGGCAGCACTAGTGTTAAGTGTTGGCTGTAAGAGAGGACCAATCACCATTGCTGGATTTATCGAAACGAGCTGTAAATCGTTCTCTTTCGCGAATTTCCACGCTGCGTTTTCAGCTAATGTCTTCGAGAGTACATACCATAGCTTTTGAAGAAGAAGAAAAAAAGTGTTTCAGCAAATACAGAGTGATAACTTCAAGATCAAGCAACCAGAAATATATTTTGATTTACCTTGGAAGCTCTGCAATATTCAGGATCGGCGAACCAGGATTCATCAACTATGGTTTCGGGTGTTCTAGGCACTCCATTGAAAGCAACAGCTGCTATAGATGAGGTTAAGACGACTCTCTTTACAGAGGAAGTCTTCATGCAAGAGCTTAGAACATTGATTGTTCCTTTCACTGCTGGATCGAGTAACTCAGCCTGCAAAAGACAAAACACAAATCAATCAAAAATGGAAGATTCAATAATAAGAGAATGTGCACGAAGAAGATAGATACATAGAGAGAGACCTGAGGATCCTTGACGTCGTGATAAAATGGTGATGCGGTGTGGAAAACTCCTTGGCATCCATCGATTGCGGAATCGAAAGAGCCTTCTTCTAACAAGTTTGCTTTGAACAATTTAAGCCTTTCCTCTGCACCTTCCAATGCAAGCAAATGCTCTGTTTTCCTCGGATCATCTGTTCCATTGAGCCATATACACATACATATAGAACCAATCTATGAATCATCCGAAAACTATTAGATCCAAAGATATCTAATCAATTTCCCATCTCTTCAAATTTCATTTAAAAAAAAAACTCCAAAACGAATCTCCTATGATCTAAACCTATATGAAATTATTAGATCGGTTGTTTCGGTTAGATATGTAGATTTGGAAGAGACTAAATAGAGAAAAGAGACGGACTTGGATCGCGAACAGAGGCTTTAACGGTGTAGCCACGGAGAAGAAGAAGCTTAACGATCCATGAAGCAATGTAACCTGAAGCTCCTGTCACACACACCGTCTTCTCTTCTTCGCTGCTCATTCTTCTTTCAGATCTTCTCTTTTTTTTCCTCTGTGTTTGAAATCTTCAAAACTGAGATTTTCTGCCTCTTTATTTTTTTCTGTTTTTTTTTTTTTTTTTGCTTTCAAGCGCGCCATATTTGGGAGAGTTCGTTAGAGTTTTCCTCGGGATTTTTCCCTGCCAAGTGTGTGACTCCTCTTAATCTCGTCCGTACGTTTATTCATAAACTAATTTCGTTTTAAAACTAAAATCCATACATAGAGAGAGACTTGATTTTTGTGATAAACCAAGTTTTCATGAACTCCCTTTTGTAAATTTATTAACCAGAGAAACAAAACCAGAAAAAAAAATCCTATTTTTTTTTGTTGTCAGAGAAAGAAAAAAACCCACATTTTCATAACGGTACTTATGCAAAAACCACTCTGTTTTTCCAAGCAGCTATTTATCACATCTGACGATAGAGAAACGGGCGAAAGCATGGAGACCCCGCCCTGCCCATTCCGCGGGTATACAAGCTAATCGATAAAAATGTCCGAAATCGTATCACTTCGATCCGTAGAACAGGTGACAACGCCTATGACGATGGCATGATTCTCTGGTTTTCCACTCGACAATAGCTGCTTCTCACTCATAAGTCGAAGACCTGTTCTTTTTCTTGTGATTTATCTCTTAAGTATTATTGATTTTTCAACCCACAGTTCACATTCTTTGTAAAAAACGGTTTTGATGGAATAAATTTTACATTCTTTCAAAAAACAAAAAAAAAACTACATTTTCATGACATTGGAGTTTCTCTGCCTTGCTGTGGCTGAAACGTTCTTAATTTCCCTTAAAGGCGGTCTTGAGCACGACGGTTTTGTTGTTCTTCCTTCACTGTACCTAGACCAATCTCCGTTGTTGCTATGTCGGTTTTCTTTCAACCTACAAATCAATACCCTCTTCTCTGACTCTGATGGCAATTTGTTCTTCTCTGGTTCTAACTTATGTTCCTTCCTCAATCTTTCGATATCTTCTTGCAATCCGCAAACCTCTGCTTGTAGGTTTTTCAACTTTGCTTCTGATGATATAGCCTTTCTTCTCCATCCTTCAACCTAAACAGATTCATAAAAAGGATCCAACACTTGCTAAGTCAAACGACATTTCTAGTAAAACAGTATAATTATATCTTATGCTATCTTACCGAGGACTGTAGATTTTGTATCTGAGAATCTGAATCGAGAGCACGGTTTTGCCAGAAATCACGACAAGACTGAAGTTCCTCCATTTCATTTCTAACTTGACCCAACATTTCTTGCATTTGTGACCATTGCTCTGCTTCTGCTCTTACTTCCTCCACGATTTTCCTCATAACTGCCTTGCAGTGTCTAGAACAGTCTTTCTTTTCCTCGTTCACTTTAATTGCCTGCGCAGAGAAAAATTCATCTTCACAAACTTCATTTGAGCTCAATATTATAGAGAAAAAGCATTTTTTTCTTTCCCAAATTTACCTTATTATACATATCTTGTACAGTTACATCTTGAAGATCAATGGTTTTGGAGACAGCGCTTGTAGACGGCGCAAAGAGACTCGATCCATACTCTTTCTGCATTCTTTCCAACAAAACCCCTTTCGATAAGGCCTCCATTTTACTACTCAATGTATCTATCTGCAGAATAAAAAACAAACATCGAAAATCAAGATCATGCAAAAAGACTCGCCCATCTTATTATAGTGAACTGTTGTCACTCACATTTCCTTTATTGTTCATAAGAACATTTTGATCAGCTAGAATGTTAGGATTGACCAAGAAGCTAGCTTCTGCCATTTTCTGAATCCCTTTAACACAAACCTCTTTGGAAACTCCTTCATCGAACTTCTCCAGATCTCTTCTCAAACCAGAAGCTTGCCTATCAAAATTATGTCTGCAGTTTCTAGCTTCCATGTCTTTAACCTTTGGAGACTTTAACTGATTCAGTTTCTCAACCAAATAGCTTATCTCATCTTCCAAAACCTGACTCTCTTTCTTCCCTTCTGAGATTCTCTGTTTCCCCTAAATTAAACCACCAACAAAAAGAAGAGCTTCAAACTCAAAACAATCACAGTCACAAACCAATGTGGGATATTGAAGATTTTGACTTACAGAGAGAAGGGTATGAACAGCAGATCTAAGTGTCCGCTCCATTCGCTTCTTCCTCCTCTCCATCTTCTTCATAGCAATATCCTTTTCAATTCTTAACAAATTACACTCTGATCTCAACATCTCCGCTTGAAACCTCCACTTGGCTTCCTCCACTTCATCAACACCAAGCTCTCTCCCATCTGCAACTTTCCCTCTTCTCCTTCCTTCATCATCCTCATCATTCAACAACACAATCGGTCCCGGAGATGTCCCTCGATCGAACGACCTCTCTTGGTGAAACAGAACCTCCAATTTCACTCTCCGATCCTTCTGAGACGAATAAGAAGAAGAAGAAGAAGGTGTTGTCTTCACCTTTGCGACATGTCGTCGAACACTATGCCTACGTGGGAGCTGAAGAATCCTCGGCGTTGGAGGGCCCACTTGCGGGTACTGCCACTTCGATTTCTTCATCATCATCGTCGCTTCGTTTCTTCTCTCCATTTTTTACCGCCGACTTTAAAAAAAAGTGTCTGTTTTCTGTCTTTGTCTCTTCTGGTAATGATTGTCAGAAGAAGAAAGACATGATTTTTTAGACTAGATGAAAGCTCTGATCTTTACTTTCTGTCGGATTTTGAAATCCTTTGTTACCGTTGCAAAATAGAGAGAGAGAGAGAGAGAGAGAGAGAGAGAGAGAGAGAAGAAAAGAGACAACCTTGGAGAATTCAAGCGCATCATCAAAGATCGCCCATTTTTGTAGTAATTTTAAATTGTGTACAATGTGCGTATAAGTATGTATATATATAATGAATCCGAGTTGAGCGATCTCGGGTCTGGTTCTCGAGTAAAGCCTACGGCGAGAGAGATAAGAGAGAGAGAGAGAGAGAGAGAGAGATGAAACCTCGTGAAGTGGAGCCATTTTCAAATAAAAGCTGTGTTGTTGTTCGTGATGAAACCGCTGCTTCCTCTTCTTTTCGATTTATTTACATTTCTGCCACTACCAAAAACCTCATTGGATATTCATTTTTCGTTTCTTTCCTTTTTTCGATATCCATTCATTAAATATATATAGTGATTAGTGACTAGTTGGTGTTTTTCTTTTGTCAACGACTCGTGGTTGCTTTTACCCGAGTCATGTTTTTTTTAGAGTCTATTCAAATATAGTATATATGAGTTTTTCATAATATAACTCCGCGCTAAAAATAAAATTTATATATATATATATATATATATATATATATATTTTTTTTTATACTCCTGTTTGAGTAAAAATTTGTAATATTTTGTCCGTTTACTAATATTTGTTTTTTATTATTTATTTTTTATTTGTTGAAAAAATATAGAAAAATACAGAGAAAGACCTTAATTTGCTAGAGATGTTCGTTTACGATTTTTGTATCATTATCTTTTTTCCCAACTGTAAATATTCATCTTTACATAAGCTTAACACAAATCGCAAAAAGTAATATACAATATGAGACATTAGTACTTGCAGCTATTAGATCATAGTCACCTTTAACTCCACCAAAGCACGTAAACTATTCTATACATAGGTCATTATTATTTAATAAGCTCTATAAGTGTATTCACACGTTTACACTAATTCAAAGAATATATAACCATCAGATCAATATTCAAATGAACCACAACTCATCTCTTTGCCACACTAATGCTATGGTGCATGAAAATCAGAAACTTTCATCACCACCGCTTCTGCTTGATTCTCTAGTCTCTGCCTCGTTTTTCTCCCGCTTTCATCTTTTGATATCGGTCTCTTTCGAAGATAAATCACACCCACTAACGATGAAAAATTATTGAGCAAGCGAAAGAACTTTCAAAGAGAGATCTTAGTTTTTTTTGTGGAACATAAGATAATTTAATGATACAAATTTTAAAAATGTTTAGATGCTTACTCAATCCCAATTCGAATTGCCGCTGCTTTCGTCTGCATTGCCATCTTGACTGCATTTCTTCACACCGTCATCGAGTTTTTTTTAGGGCGTAGTGCACAAAATCGAGGATAAGATACGCAAACAAACACTTGCTTCCAAATATATAATGGCCCGTCGGATCAATTCTTCTTACGTTTCTCTTTCCTTTGATTTTCTTCAAGTTAAGCTCAAATCCTATAAACTGTATCTATACTCCATGCCTATCTGCTAAAAAATTCACATGCCTGTTCTCTGGGTATGTAATGCATTCATCCCAAATTAATGGATCGTTCACTGAAAAAATTGATGAAAATAATGGCATGAATACTAAAACCAAACAACATATATATATATATATATATATATATCATGAATCTCTGGAACTCTATTTTATACCAGTAGATTTAATTTTTATATTTTTCAAGAAAAATCTAAAATTAGTTAGAATTGCGGGTGAGCTTATAAATTCAAACCAACTTCGAAACAAAGCATGAAATCTGAGATTTGGCTAACCAGCATTGGCTGTATCTAATCAGATTATATTGTGTTTAAAGCATGTAATAACTTGATCACTTTATTGAACTCTCTCTTTATCTTTTACCTAAAGTAGATAATCTTAATGTGCAACGCAATCAAATAAGATGAGTCTATATAAGATCAGGGTGTTTCTTTAAATCATGTTTCTTTCCACCCTGAAAATGCTTACCTGGTTATTGGTTTATGTGAAATGGTTTGTTACATTCAAAGAACTTTTAACATGTATTCTTCAATGACATTGCACCATCTGGTCCTTTCCGAATCTATGAACTTCATGGACAACATTATTAAATAATTAGGATTCATCTACTGCAATTTATTAGCTATAAGTATAAATGTCATAGTTGATGGTTTACCTTTTCTACGGTTGTATTGCGATGGACAATAAGTTGAGAAGAAGATAAATTCATGGCAAAACTGGTTCGTTCTCCCTGGCAAAAACCCACATTAAATTTCCTTAAGCATTTGGAGAGGAATGATGGATACAAAACCTGGAAACCTAGACTTTTAGATACCGCCGCTTTAAAACGGATTTGAGTTACGATTCTTCAGGGGAGCTATGGAATGAAGCTGTGACCGGTGGTTTTGTAACCTAGCCAAAGATTGTAAGAGGGAGGATCATGGGAGAGAGAGCGTCGTACGATTAGCAATCAAGCGAAGATTGCACGAAAGAGAGAGAGGAGGGAGGAAGAGTTAATTGGAAGCATGTATAGCAATCAAGCGAAGATTGCACGTTAGATACAATTAATTCCGAGGATCAATCAAGCGAAGATTGGACGATTATTTTTTAACTTCTACGCAAAAAAATAAGCATATGAACGCTGCTGGCGTGTCATCGTTTTAGAATGTTTTTATTGCTGAAGTGGCTAGCCTAAAGAGTTTTAAATAGCTGCTTTCATATAGTATAAATATCCAAATATATGTTGTTATTCCAACATTGTTAGGGGATTCAAAATAACTTAAATTTTGTAATGTATTTAAATATCGCACCAATATTAATGAACCGCTTCAAATTGAAAACTTTTTATTTATTTATTTTTGCTAAAAATATAAATATCATTAAAAAAAATAAAATGTTTAAGTGTTACAAATTGGATTGCCCTAACAAATCTAGATCCATCACCATAATGGGACTACAATAACTAGCAGAGCTTAGAAACGAAAGCTCACTCTACCAAAATTCTCTCGATATCGAGATTACACTAACTAGCAAAGCCTAGAAACGCTAGCTCATTCTACCAAGATACTCCCAATGTCGATTAACACAAAGACAAACACATCACAACACACTAGCTTTATTACTTCCTCCGATAACAAGATAAACGAGACACCAAACCAATCTCAATATAACCTCAATCAAGCCGTACAGACAACACAATTACTCCAAACCGAAAAAACAAGCCAATGAACCGCAAGAAAATTAGAACTAAAGAGGGAATAAAGAGTAACCCTCAATCCCGAGAGGCACGAACCAATCAAAATAAAAAAACAATTTTAACACAAATGCGGTGACCAACCAAAAACTCTGTTTACGTTCCTTCACATAAAAACTATATAATATTATCACGAAATCATTTTGTAACTTGTAAGCTCCTTCACATAAATATTTATGGTATGCGATAAACCTTCTATGAGTTGTCATATGACTTTCCAAATTCAAACTAACAACTACATCTAAAAAGAATGAAAAACTATACTTTTATTATATACTCCTCATAAATAATAATCGGCCCACATAATTTAATTCTATAAGTTTCTTCTGCTTGGCCTAGAAGAAGCTTGTGACTACTCGTCCGTTTTGGTATTCACAGAAGTGGATTGGGCTCTAGAAGTTTTACGTTTATATCTTTGCATTATGTTTTTTGAAAAAACAAATTTGTTTTCTTGAAGAATTTATTTCACTTAACCAACAATGGACACTTAACCAACATCTGAACAGTACAACCTTCTTCTAGGAGCATCTGTAATGAGATATTTCATTGATACATCCATCGTTAAAAAAAAAAAAAAAATTAAAAAGAGAAGAGAGAGGGTAGAGAATGTCTCATTTGAAACAATTTCTTATGGATGTCTCACCAATGTTGAGACACTTTTCTCACACGTGTCACTTTTTGATTGGTCAAATTTTGTTTTTTAATTTAAAATTTAATTATAAAACTAAATTTTATTAAATTATTAATATTATTTGATTGAGACACTTTCTATTGCACAAAAAGATAGCACAAAGACACATGGCAACAGCCCATTTGCTCTTAGGTGATATTTTGGATAAGGAAAAAGGCTCATAATCCTCAAGATCAATTCTTTTTTTAAACACAATTATCACCAATTTCTTCAGATAAACAAAGAACAGATTAAGAGTTCACACGTGGGAATCATCAACTAACCATTTGCAATGGCGTCGATGACCATGACATCATCTTCATTTCTCCCGGCCGTCTCAAAACTTCCGACAGCCATCACCGGCAGCAACAGACGAAGCGTCACGGTGGTCAAAGCCTCCACGAGCGAGAACACCACCAGCTTGGAGAACAGGAAGCAAGAACAGAGCATGAAGATGAGGAGGGATATGGTGTTCACGGCTGCAGCAGCTGCTGTCTGCTCCTTAGCCAAGGTGGCCATGGCGGACGAAGAACCCAAGAGAGGAACAGAAGCAGCCAAGAAAAAGTATGCTCCTGTCTGTGTCACAATGCCTACGGCCAAGATATGCCGCAACTGAGTTCACCAACAAAAACTATATATCCACTCCATGTGTCTCTGTTTTGTGTCTGTACAATTTTTCTCAGTTGGTATGTAATGATCATATTTGATAAAATCTACAAAAACCCTTTGTTAATGTACTTGAATCTTCCACTGATGCCTTACAAACCCGAAAGAAATTAAATCAGCAAACACTTCTACTTAAGCTTTGGCTACAAATCTTTTATCATTTAACTACAGTTAACGCGCAGTAAGAGCCATGCAATCCACACACACAAAAAAAATATCAATTATTGGCGTTAGATTGTCCACAATACTCAATGTCCCCTCCATCATCTTGGACTGATGGTCGGATGCGAGTCTCCAAGAGTTCCTTGATCATTGCTACAGTTTCAGAGTCGTCCTGAATCCCCAACGAGGGAGAAACAATTAACACTTGTTAGCATTGGCTTCGATGTCATCAACATTGCAAACCACATAAATTCTCAACATTAAGAGCCCAAGGAGAGAAAATGAAATCAAGAATTTACCTAGTTAATGGCAGTATCCTTGGCAGCTGCAGCTTGTGAATCCAGGAACAAAGCCTGACCAGAAGAGTAGAAGTCCATTACAACTGCAAATATTTCAGGCGAAGAAAAGATCTCGCAAGTTCTTTTTCTCGAAAGAGAATTCAGAAGCTTCGTAATCCCTTTCATGATCTCCTTCGTCGGAAAAAATCGCAAAACGCACGGCGAAAGAGAAACTTGGTACGACGTGGATGGCGGTGGGAGACAGATGTAACGGCGTGAGGCGTATATGTACGAGGCTTTGAGTTGCCGTTACCGTTACCGTCGTGAATTTAACTGAACCGGCTTAAACCACAATTTCGGGGTTTGGGTTGAATCGAATCATAATTGGTTTACTTTTGGTTTTTTTTTTGTGTTTAATCGGTTAACATTTAATTGGTATACAATAAACCGAGTTAAATCGTGGTCCGTGGAGAAATAGGTTTCAGACTTTGATTTCGATGATAAACTTGTTTCGAACTATCATTTCGTGGGGAAATAAGATTTTAACTTTCAAATCATAAGGAAATAGAACTATAGCTAAACTTTGTGTATGTGTTATTATATAAAAAATTTCATAGGAAAATAATAGATCCTCGACCCATTTTCTTTCAACTTATGTAATAGTTCTCCAAATCAAACTGAACTTTAACATCATAATTTATAAAATGCTTAAATAAGAAATTTCTTTGATCCTTTATTCAAATACGTTAATACGTTATATATGGAATTTTAATTTTAAATAGCTACAGTAATATTTTTTTCGGTCTACATTTTCAAGTTCAAATAGTCTATGCCTAAATCTAAACCAATGGAGTTGAGAAAAGAAAGAACAAAACTGGCCTTAAAAAAACTGATTCTTCAAGCTCGGCTTCAAGGAAACAAAGTCTTTAGGCAAGATCAGCAGGCATCTCACGGATTCTAGTAGCGTAGTACCGCTCGATATCCCAAAGAGTCTTCATGTCAGAACTTTTCACAAAGTTAATCGCAACACCCTCACGACCAAAACGACCAGCTCGTCCAATGCGATGAATGTAGAGCTCCGGGTTGTTTGGTACATCATAATTGATGACATGAGAAACCTGATACATAACGTTTGTTGTTTCAAAATCATTTTTCAGACATTGATAAGTTATATACAGAGAGAAAGAGATCATACTGTTTGAACATCGATCCCTCGTGCCCATACATTTGAGGCGATTAAAACACGGCTTTTAAAAGACCGGAATTGGTTCATGATTTCGTCTCTCTCCTTTTGATGTTTGTCTCCATGCATTGATGAGACTATAAAATTACTACTCCTCATCTTCTCAGTAAGCCAATCCACCTTATATTTAAAAATGCAGATCATAGCTTTAAGATTGGCGACATAAGATTTAAGGAGTAGGGACCAAAGCTTAAGAACACAAATAACTGTTTTTACCTTTTTTCTTGTGTTGCAGAAGATAATAGCTTGATTAATAACAAGTCTTCCATAAAGATCGCAAAGCGTATCGAATTTCCACTCTTCTTCCCCAACATCAACATAATATTGTTTGATTCCCTGAAAAGTGAAAACTAAACGTTGTAATTCATGGTTAAATTAAGAGTTAAGAATAAAAATGGCAGAAGAAACACTTACTTCAAGAGTCAATTCATCGCGCTTCACAAGTATCCTCACAGGATCCGTCATAAACTTGTTTGTCATCTCCAAAATCTCTTGAGGAAGTGTAGCAGAAATCAAGCAAACCTATGTTACCGAATTGTATAAGATTTAGAGTAACAAACAACCAAGAAACTATGATAAACCAATTATTACTATTCGAACAATTGAGATTGAAACCTGAATATCTTGTGGAAGAGATCTGTAAACGTCATAAATCTGGTCTTTCAAACCTTTGCTCAGCATTTCATCTGACTCATCCAGAATCAAAAGTTTAACAGCTTTGGTTTGTAAGCTTCCTCTCTTTATCATATCATAGACTCGACCAGGTGTCCCGGACACAGCATGTACACCGCGCTCCAGCTTCTTGATGTCATCTCCAATGCTTTTGCCACCAATGCATGCATGTGCCTGAATATTGGTATGCACTCCAATTGCCTGTATCGTCTTCTCTGTTTGTGAAGCCAATTCCCTTGATGGAGACAAGACCAAGACCTGAATCCTTGAGACCGAAAAGAATACCAAGTTGATTAGTAAATCAGAAGAAAAATATCACGCAACCTTAAGTAAGGCTTCCCCGTCCTAATCATGAAGTAAAATCATAAAGCATGTAATACAAAGTGGATTAATAAAGCAGAAAAATAGATAATGCAGCCTTAAGTAAATGTTCCTCATCTTCATCATGAATTAAAGTTTGCTTTTTTTTAATCTCAGGGTAAAAAGAGGCATACTTTCTGGAGGAAGTGTTGACGATTTGGCAGACGGTGATCGCAATCATGGAAGTCTTCCCTGTACCAGACTGAGCCTGAGCGATAACGTCGCGTCCTTTGAGAATCGGCATCACAGCTCTCTGCTGAATCTCGGATGGTTTCTTGAAACCGTAGTCGTAAACGCCGCGAAGAACTTTGTCATTCATCCCCATGTCATCGAAACTCGTGATGGGTTTGATCCCTTTGGTCGTTTCAAAGATGAGATTCTCGTCATCCAAAGCTCCTCCGTATTTCCAATCGCCTCCTTTGGATGCCGCCATAATTCTCCACTCTCCCTTAAAGCTTTCTGTGAGAATGGAGAGATGTCAGATGTAGTTTTCTCAAAGACAGCTTTGGTCCGGAGATATCAACTACCCACCTAACCTTTGCTTGACACTCAGATTACTACTATTCAATTAAAACATTTCCTTTCTTATTCAACACAAACATTTTCGCACTAGCAGAATCTATGCACAATGCAGTAAGTGGTTAGCAAAGAAAAATTGCAATATGAGAAAGCAGTAAAGCACTCAAACACAGAGTAGAGAGTAATCTAGACTCAATCGAGAGGCCGAAACAACATTTACGCAACCGTTGCACAAACAATGGACCTTGATCAAACTCAATTCCCTTAAAGCGACTCTGTTATTCACGAGACAAAGAAGCAAAAACCAAAAATAATAAAGGGTAATCTACTTTTAACTGCGATTCAATGACGAGCGATACGAAATTGCCCATTAGCTAACAGGCTAAACTCCTCTAACACACGAACTAATTCCCCCCTCAAAATTTCATTAAAAACTCGAACTTTATCGCTAACTATAAACGAAAAGATCAAAACTTACCAGCGACCCACGAAAGGAGCAAGCAAAGAGAAAGTCGTAAAAGCGAAGTTCTGTAACCAGCTAGCAAAATATGTCTTGAAGCTGAAGCTACGATCCAGTGGAAATTCGATGAAGAAGTTGAAAAGAGAAGAGCAAATTAATCGACGGACGATTAGCGATTGAGGGAGAAAAGAAGAAGAATTGGGTTTGCGTCGAAGAAAAGAGGACTAATTTTGGGTTTTTTCTTCCTCTTCCTTCTCTTACAGAACCAAAGAAACGTGATAACGAGTCCCTCTTCTCTTCTTCCTTTTGCCTTTTTCCTTTTTCCCCTTAAGATTACTTCGATCCGGTTGAATCCAGACCATTGTTCCAGTTGCTAGGTTTTTTTAGGGCTTTTTTTGGTATTACCTACAAACGTTGACGTTTTTATCTTCCGTTTACGCTTCTAACGGAAGGATCGTTAAGGTCGGGTTTGTTTTCCGGTTTAGTTTATAATATAACTGGTTTTGTAGTAGATTGGAAAAGAAACCCAAAACTTAACCAGAATCAAACCAATTTTTGTTTATAAATCTATTGGTTTAACTTTAAATGGTGGCCTAAATTTATAAGTTAATGGAATGGTTTCCAGAAATTATTGTTGTTACGTAGTATTAAGACTAGTGTTTGATGAGTTTTCTGGTTTTGTTAAAGTTGCAACCTGTTGGGTTTATAGATCGTGCGTCTTGATTCATCATCATTGTTCCAAATCCAGACAATATGTCCCATTATCAGAATCGAAGCTCTGTTCCTGTTTCTTGTTACAAGTTACAACTAAGCAGAGCAACATTCACTATATTTTGAAGCAACACGGAAAGAAAATCTTGGTCGGATTTTTGCAAATATTATTATTCGACAGTAACAATTGAGTCTTGGAAGAAAATGAAATTTGATATTTTTTATGAAGAAGAAGAAGAAGGCAACACGAACTCAACAACAATGGTATCATCGAGATAATCACCAACCTTTCCCTTCACCAACTCCTTGTGAGACTCCATTTCACCCAAATCCCTGAAATACGCAACCGATGCAATCGAGAAACCATTTGCTCTAACCGGAGAGAAGTTTTCTCCCACGGTGATCTCATCAATCCCTGCAGATTTCTCCTTAATCACTTCCATAATCTCCGTTTTCGCCTCCTCGGGGACGTTCTCTCTCACCTTGAGTAACGTGATTTTAGCAGCCGATCCTGGAGGCGGAGTTAGGGTTCCGGGGACTTGATCGGCGATCCAATCAGCGGCCATGACGTCTTCCCAGATCGGCATCGTTTCCTCCACGACGCGAACGTGATCGGGATGTGCAACGTACGCTCTTAGATCTTCCTTTGATCTGTACCGGCTATGAAGGACGTGAGTGAAGGCGGAGGCGGCGGATCTGAGACGGTGGATATGACCGGCGGAGAGGTAAAGCACTTGGTCGATTGTGGCTAGTTTGTTGAGGTCGTTGACCATGGCGTCGATCTTGCCGGAAACGTCGTCCTTGACCTTGAAAAGGACGATGTGCTCGACGATCCGACTCTCAAAACTCCAAGACATGGCAGCGTTCGGAGGAGAAACGGAGACGGAGATTAAACGTTAGAGATAGGATTCAGATTAAACGGAGGTTCAATATATATGTTAATTATTATTACTCTGTTTTTTATTAATAAATTTTTAAATTTTTTTACACATATTAAAAAAATATATTAAATTTTGATTATAAATGCATCATTTTTTAGGATTAACAATTTTCTATAACTCTAAACTAATAGTAATTCAATAAATTTTTTTTTTTTTTAAAGTTTACAATTCATCATCATTAATTAATAAAAATACATATAAAACTTTAAAAAATCTATTTTTTTGAAACAATTTTTTTTCTTCTAAAACATCTACTAATAAAAAACAGAGGAACTATTAAATAAAATTGGTTTTAAATGGATAAAAATTCTCTAATCAAGATATAAAAAAGAAAAATAATATTGCAAAGAATTAAAGAAATCAGAAAAGTTTTTTCTTTATATAAAAAGCCATATTTTAGAAGATGAATTTCAAAATTCTCTAAATAAGAATGATAACCCAAAAAAAGCTAAATATTTACAATTTTTAATTTTTGTCCACTACAAATTAGAATAAATTTAAATAATAGTATTAATCAAAAATACTTATTATTTTAGTTATTATATCATTAAAAAAAATCAGGCTTCTAACGACGTTTATAAATAGGGTTAACGTCGGTTTTAAATGACCAAAATATTATGGCGTCGGTTTTCAAACCATCTTCTCAACGCTCGACGCCAAAATACCACCGTTAATTTAATCGACGAGACTTTTAAATAAAACCACGTCAACTCCTTCTCGTTTAAACTATTTTAAGTCGGTTTAAGAATTGACTTAGGAAAACTGGAAAAGTAACGTAACCAGACGTGTTTTTTGTAGTGTATATATAATTAAAAAAAAATTGTTCTCAGTGGATAAAATCTCTAATCAATATAGCCCGAAAAGGAAAAAAAAATTGTTGCAATGAATGAAAGAAATCGGAATATATATATATATATATATATATATATATATATATATATATTTAAACATATTTCAGAAGTTGAAATTATTTTTGTGTTTGATCGTTGAAGACTTGAATTTATATTTTGTTTCGGCAACTGTAATTTAATTAAACTAGAATGGCCCTTAACCGGTAACATACGTATCTTATTACATCCCCATTGTATGAATCTACTGATCTACATATGTACCCAACATTTGCGTTTGTTTGTGGGGGAAATTGCAATCTAGGATTCTTTAAAAGTTTAATCAGATTTGACATAAACGTACGATAAGCTTTATCTTTGATTACTCGATTATCTAATTATCTTAGCAAGTAGTATTAAATATTTTATTTTGTTGGAATTGGTTTTCACCCACTCGAGATTAACTGATTAGCATAGCCAAAAATGCCGAGTCGAAGAAGATTGGAGAGCCTCCGAACCGAGGCATGATGACCCTGCACGACCTACCTCGGAGGTCTCGCCTCGGCGAACCTATCCCAAAAGGAGCGAGGCCGAGCCGAGGATGGAACGACGTTGTTTCACACTAAACCAAGACCGAACCAAGAACGATTAAGTCATTCCATCTTGAACCGGAAGAAGGGGCCAAACCCGCTAAGATAGCTAATGGGCCGAGATAAGCACTCAATGGGCCGAGACAGAATCTACTAATGAACTCTCTTGGGCTGAGTTAGAATCCCAGATCGTCAGTTACCCTAGCCAAAACCCGAGTCGGTGGTCGCATAGAGCAAAAAAGAAATATTCTTCTTATCTCCGAGATTCTCGCTTGCGAACTTGTATAGATAGTAGACATAATCCATTGTAACAGACATCTTGAAACCCTAGCAAAAGCTCTTAGCAACATTACTCTTGTACTCAAAGGCTTACAAACAGAAATAAAAACCATCTTTAGATCTCTACTTGTGTTTTCCCCAGAAACTTATGTTCCTTTAAAAGTCCTTAAAAAAAATCGATTGTGCGAGTTTCGACTCACACAATTTGGCAATGTCTGTGGGGGTAAAGAAGTATTCTTACTCACAAAAAAACTTCAAGAACAAGATCTGAAGAGATGGCCGGCGATGAACAAAGAACCGGCGACGATGCGAACAACAACGATGGAAATACAACCAGGGGAACGGTCGATCTCAGCGGTACCCCCATCATGATCATGGAGACAACCTCGACACCCCTCGCTGAATTGAAAGATATGCTCGCCGTGTTGCTGAGGAAGGCGGATGAGCAAGATAAGTTGAACAAAACCCTATCAAAGAGAGTCGAGACGCTGACCTCGGAAGGATGGACCAAAGACTGGTAAGCTGAATACCTCGACTCAGGCATGCCCGCAAGGATGCCCACAAGGAGACTCGGTCTCAACCCGGTAGCCCTAGACTTCTCAACACCCATAAGAACCTCGGATAACGAAGGACTACCACCATTGCACCCATCTAGAGAGGGGACACTTGCGGTGACGAGGCCATTCTTATTCGATCCACTTCAATCGGATCTCAGAACGAATCAACAAACCCCCGAACCCGTAGGATCTCGCCTCGGAACGATCAAAACCGCCAATGATGAAGCAATTTGAGGCGAAAGAACCAACGTCTCGGGACGTATCACGGGTGAAGAGCTCACATCGGCACTGGAAGGGGCAAGATCCGTGGGAGACATCCCTTGCTCGAGCTGGCTTGACCCCAGCCCGACGATCCTCAACTCCTCTACACCCACAATGACTCCGACCAATGGAAGAAGGCTGCCATCACCGTACTTGTTTGAAGAGGAGACCCCCGTGGCGACAAGGCCATTCTTATTCGATCCGCCTCGGTCATATCGTAGAATGGTGCAGCAAACTGCCGAACCCGTAGGAACCCAGTTCGGAGCAACGATCGAAACTACCAATGGTGGAACGATCCGAAAAAATCAACGCCTCTGGTTGCGTCATAAGCGACGATCTCGCCTTATCGCAAGAAGAAAAAACTTACCGAGGTAACAATTTCACGGAAGAATAGGAAAATCTTCTTGAGGCTGAGCAAATGCAACGTGTCGACGAACTGAAAAGAACGGACGAAATTGACGCAACGAACCGGAATGAATAGCGTTTTCGGAGGGTATCCGCAGCTCAGGACAGTTCGGCAATGACCAAACGGAAGAGGAAGAAAATATTCTCAGGGTGAAGCAGATGCAACATGCTCACGATTTAAAAATGAATCAGAGCCAACACGATGAATCGCTAGAGATGAACCGACCCCATGTAGGCGAAATGAACAAGGTCAAAACATCTTCGCCTCAGAACAACACCGAGAAATGAACCATCCGTTCAAAAGAGTATCGCGCAATCAGCGCAGCGCCCGAGATCGATCAAATGCTAGAGGAGGCGCGAGGAACCCCCTTTACGATAAGGATTACCAAGATGATCTTTCCCGACCAAGAAAGGGTCAGAATCCCGCTCTATGACTGATCAACCGATCCTAAGGATCATATAACGATTTTCTGAATGGTGATGTGCCGAGCCGGACTTGAGGAAGGAAAAAATGACGTGAGGTTCTGCCGCCAATTCGCGGGACATTTAAAGGGTGCCGCACTCGACTGGTTCTCGAACCTCGAGCAAAACTCGATCGACAACTTTTGACAATTTTCCGCTCAATTCCTATAGCAATTCATCGTGTTCATAGAGCGAGAAAACCCTGATACCGATCGATGGAGTCTGACTCAAGGACCAATAGAATCATTACTAGGCTTCGTAGAACGATTCAAAGCAACGGCCTCGAAAGCGGGGGATGTGAGCGATCAAGTCGCGATCAACACACTTAAATGGGGGTTGCACCATGATTCGGACTTCCGAAGAGAACTCATACTAAGAGCGCCTCCGACGATTTAGGATGCCCTGCACCAAACCTCGAATTTCAAGGAGAAGCTGGCAGATTCTCCACCTCAAATCCAGATCAACGATCAATCGAGAACGCACCTCAACGAACACAACGCGATCCGCCACGAGGCAGTTATCCACCACCCGGCAAGGATCAAGATCCCATTCTACGACGGAACGACAGACTCCGGAGCCTACATAACGGTTTTTCGCATGGAAATGGGCTGAGCCGATCCTGAGGGAAGCAAGAGAGAATATGGATTTAGTTTCTGTTTCGCAAAACATCTAAAGGGAGCCGCCCTCACTGGTTCTCAAAACTCGATCGGAATTCGATCCACAATTTTCAACAATCGTCTGTCGGACTCATAAGGCGTTTTTCTGTGTTCACTGAACAAGGAGCCTCCGACGCTGATTTGTGGACCCTAACCCAAAAGCCGACGGAGAGGCTATGAAATTTTATGGGGCGTTTCAAAACGGCACTTTCAAAGAAATAAGGTGTAAATGACCGAGTTGCACTTAATACACTAAAATGGGCGTTGTGGAACATATCGAACTTCCGAAGAGAAATCACACTAAAAAGCTCTTGACAGTCCAGGACGCCCTACACCGAGCCTTGGATTGCATTTCCAAGAAGAAAAAGATGAGAGACGCTCCATCCCAAAGCCAGATCAACGATCAACCAAGAGCACACCTCTGTTAATATTATGGGACCAGCGGCGATAAGAGATACAACACCCCAAGACGCTCCAAACATATGAGATTCACTTCGACCTTAGAAGACGAACTCGAAGAAATCTCTAACCCATACCGTTTCGAAAATGCGGTAGAAGAGAATCGTCTTTCAATTTAACGAACTGAACAGGACGGTGTAGCTCTAGAGAATGTATACGTGTGTTGATATAGGAATAACCTGGAAGGAAATGTGTGGATCCCTGGGATTGATCCCAAAAGTTTTGAGAAATTTCTCCGGAGAATGCAGGAGGTGTATTCCAACTCCATGACCAAACAACCTAACACTAGAAGAAAACAACGTTTTAACGACTACAACTGGCGACTAAACAATTAGTCGCTAAACGTTGCGACTAATTAGCCATTATTTGCCGACTATTTGGCGACTAATACAAATTGGCCGTAATTGAGTCGCTATTTTACGACCAAACAATATAGTCGCTATAGTAGTCGCTATTTGACGACTAATATACGACTACATTTCAGACGGGAAATAATAGTCGCTAATTTAGCGATTAATATGCGACTTTTTCGGCGGGTCGCTGATTTACGACAAAGTTACGACTAATTTGCCGACGGGTAACAGGAGTCGCATAATAGTCGCCATTTGGCGATCAATATACGACTATTTCGGAGGGTCGCATAGCAGTCGGTAATTAGTCGTAAAGACCGGTGAAAAACACGTGTTATTCGTTTTGGGGTTGGTGTAACGATTTTATGGGACTACAAGATGTGGTCGCCTTTCAGACGCCGTGTATTAGCTATTTAGTTGGCAGAAATGTCTATATAAGCTCAATTCATCCCATTTCTCCTCCTCATTCGATCTTCAACACAAAATCAAACATATATCTTCTCCTCATTCTATTTTTCAGTTATATAATATTGGGAAATTTTAATTATAATAATTTCCGGGAGTGGATGTATAAGAGGTTCGATGAAGAGACGGGAAATTTCTCGGAAGAGTTCAGAACGGGGGTGGATGGATTCATGACATTTGCAAATAGCCAGCCTCTGTCACAGAGTAATGGCGGTAAGTTTTTCTGCCTTGTAGTGTTTGCAAGAACGAGAAATTATCCCGGGGACAAGAATTTGGAATCATAAGATTTATGCCAGATTATTATATTTGGTATAAGCATGTAGAAGAAATCAATATGGATTTAGGATCGAGTTATGTTGATACGACATATATAAGTGGGAGTGAAAATGTGGGAAATGTAGTAGAAGATAGATATGTGGATATGGTGAATGATGCATTTCGTCATAACGTGAGTTTTGATAACTATCATCAGGATGGTAGTTATCAGAATGTAGAAGAACCGGTACGTAACCATTCAAAGAAATTTTACGACTTGTTAGAAGGTGCAAAGAGTCCATTATATGATGGTTGTCGTGAAGGTCACTCGCAGTTATCCTTAGCTGCTCGAGTCATGTAAAATAAGGCAGAATATAATATGAGTGAAAAGTTAGTCGATTCGATTTGCGAAATCTTGACAGACTATTTACCAGAAGGAAACAAGTCATTCAAAATTTAAATCTAAAAGCAGTGCTTATGTGGACGATAAGCGACTTTCCGGCGTAGAGCATGTTATTCGGATGGACAACCCATGGTAAATTGTCTTGTCCAGTTTGCATGGAAAATACAAAGTCATTTTATCTACCTAATGGAAGGAAGACGTGTTGGTTTGATTGTCACCGAATATTTCTTCCTCATGGTCATCCACTAAGGAGGAATAAAAAAGACTTTCTGAAGGGAAAAGACGCTTCAAGAGAGTATCCACCTCAGTCTTTGACCGGTGAGCAAGTTTATTGCGAGCGGTTGGCTGGTGTAAATCCATCAAAAACAAAGGACGTCGGTGGAAACGGGCACGAGAAGAAGAAGTCGGGCTATGGGAAGCAACATAACTGGCACAAGAAAAGCATATTCTGGGAGCTACCGTACTAGAGGGACCTCAATCTCCGACATTGTCTTGATGTGATGCATATAGAGAAGAATTGTTTTGACAACATCATGAATACTATTATGAGTGTGAAGGGTAAATCGAAAGACCACATCATGTCAAGATTGGATATTGAACAATTTTGTTCTCGGCCACACTTACATACTGATAGTGAGGGTAAAGCTCTTTTCCCAGCCTTCACATTGACAGAAGAAGCCATAAAAAGTTTACAGGAATGTTTGAAACATGCAGTTAAATTCCCAGATGGTTATTCCTCAAACTTAGCGACTTGTGTTGATATGAACAACCAAAAGTTTTCAGGCATGAAAAGTCATGACTGCCATGTTTTTATGGAGCGGTTACTTCCATTTATCTTTGCAGACCTCCTAGACCAGAATGTCCACCTTGTGTTATCAGGTACTAATTAATTACGACTATTTCTTTAAATAAATATGATTATAGTAATTTATATAGTAACCGCTCCGCAATTTTCACGTATATTGTAGGGGTTGGAGCATTTTTCTGGGACTTATGTTCGAGAACTTTGCATAAAACTCGCGTTCAAATTCTAAAACATAACATTGTTTGATCATATGCAATTTGGAAAAGATCTTTCCACCTTCATTTTTCGATGTGATGGAGCACATGCCTATACATCTCCCCTATGAAGCTGAATTAGGAGGCCATGTCCAATATAGGTGGATGTATCCTTTTGAAAGGTTTTTCAAAAAGTTGAAAGGGAAAGCAAAGAACAAAAGATATGCGGCAGGATCGATTATTGAATCATATATCAATGGCAAGATTACTTATTTCTCAGAGCACTACTTTACTGTGAATATACAATCGAAATCAAGGTAAATGCTAAAATCAATCACATCATGTCCACTATGCCATTTATATTGTATACACATGCTATGTATTTTAATGTGAATTACTTTTCACTCATTCGGTCAGGTTAACAAGATTCTATGAAGGTGAAGTCCCCGTATATCATGTCCCTGGGGTACCTTCTATATTTACGCACGTAGGCCGTCCAAGTGGAGAAATGCATGAAATATGGCTCTCGGAAAGAAACTATCAATGCGCACATGCATATGTTTTAAGAAATTGTGACTATTTTCAGCCAATTGAGAGGTATATAAGTTGGCATCTCTCGCACCATGCGTTTTAATATATAATCCATTATATTTTTTCATTTTTGTGTTGGTCTTGTATAGTATGTCCGAGGAGTATATTTCTGCAAAATACACATGATTATCCGAAAAAGAACTCTCCGCGAAAAGAGCTGGCGAATATCATATATGGGTGAAAGAATATGTATCTCTAAATTATATTCATAACTATGCATACATTTATACTTATAAATATTGATGCTATTGTTTATATATATGCAGGTTGCTTACTGGAACGCCACGAATCCATTTCCTACTTGGGTTCAAGAGATAGTACATGGACCTTTGAATAAGGCCAAAACATGGCCAATATATTTTACAAAAGGCTATTTGTTTCATAGGCAAAATCACGGCGCTGGACGAAAGACATGTAACTATGGGATATGTGTTAAAGGTGAAAATTACACTGATGAAGCGGATTTCTACGGGACCTTAACTGATATCATAGAACTCGAGTACGAGGGGATGGTCAATTTGAGAATCACACTTTTAAGTGTAATTGGTATGACCCTGTTATCGGTAGAGGCACTCAGAGGAGCAATGGTGGCGTTGTAGACGTTCTTTCATCGTGAAAATACAATAAATACAAACTATTTATTCTAGGTACGTACTTATATATATAGCATTTTATTAATGTCGATATCATATATATACATATGTATAACTTATATTGAAAACAGCCTCGCAAGCGGAGCAAGTTTGTTATATTCCGTACCCATACACAAAGAAACCGAAGCAGTTGTGGCTCAATGTTCTAAAAGTGAATCCGAGGGGAAACATTTCAGAGGAATATGAAAAAAAAAACCGACTCTTCTGCAAACAGAAAATGATGATGATGTATTGATGACTACAATTGAAGATCTCGAACTCGACAATTTCGTACAAGGAGTAAACCCAATAAACCTCGATTACGATGTCGGAGATGCAGAACCAGAAGATGAATTTCGGTGTAATTTATCGTCTTCTGATGAAGAACCAGATGACGAAGAAACCTACTAATTAACTATGTTACTTTTGTCACAATGTTAATTATGTTATTTATGTCAAACTTGAAAACAAAAATTCTAAAAATTCGTGGTTTACAATATTGTAATCAAAATTAAACTTTTCACATTAATTTAATCTTTGTACCAATGAGCCTAACCAAACCGGTTCAGTCAATTACAACAACTCTAAAACATCCCAGGAACTCGGTATTGACGTAAACCTGCTGCAAAATTCGGCTCTTCCTTTTCCTGACTCTGTTCTAACCCTTCATCACAATTTTATTACAATATTAGGCTCATGATATATATTGACGCATGTGAATCATTGCCTTATTTGAAAGATTTAAAACAGTTTGGAAACTCAAAAGATTTACTGCGGTGAATCATTGCTATATTTGAAAAATTGGATGTGTACATGACAGTTGAGAATCTTACCGATGCAACTATTTCCTCCTTTTTAGGCTTCCTCGACTCTTCCGCTTCTCAACTCTTTGGCAACCCTAGTAATATATATATATATATATATATATATATATATATATATATATATATATTGTAACCAAAAGTTACAACTACTCACATATTTTCTTGCCGAAAAAGAAAAAAATTCTCAGAACTCAAGATAACTGGAAATGGCAAACGAAGCTTCCCACTTACTATCACAAATCAACACATCTAAAACAGTTTAGAATCTGAAAGTCAAGATCTTGCGTGTTTGGACAAGAGAATGGGATTTTTCTGGACCAAATATGAATCTACTACTTTGTGATGAAGAGGTAATATCTATATTCTATTCTTTTATAATGCTTCTAAAAACTAACTATTTTGTCTTCAGGGAACAAGAATATAAGCAAACGTTTCAGGAGAGACATTGAGATCATTTTCTTGGGTGAAACACTTTGAACGTTACTAGTTCTCACTCAAGGTTTTTTTTGTGATGTTTAGCGATATTCTTGGCAAAACCAATCGCCACAGCTATCAAATTTATTTCAAGGATGACATAGAATTCACCTTACTCAAAGATTATCCAAACCACAATCATTTCTTGGTTTTCACTCCCATCATTGACATCATCCGAGGCACTGTTACAGAACGCTATCCTACAGGTATCTTCATTTAGATTCAGAAAATATTCATTTAGATCATAATATTTTGTATTGTTTATATAGTCATATTTTTGTTGTTATAGATGTTATAGGAGTAATAACGTGCGTTGGAAAGATGGAAAGAAGATGGTCAGATGAATCTTCTTATCAGATTCCAAGGATGAAATCAAGTGTTCAGTTTACTATCCGAGACAGAGAGTAAGTGAAATCTAATTATTTGATAGAATTAACAAATTGGAATACGTTTCTAAATGAATATTCCTATATTACAAGTTTAAAGGGTTAGAGTGTTTGGCATATGGTGAATTGGCTGAGCAATTATCCTTAAGTTTTACAAGTGCTCATGAATGGCATATTTTCTGTATTTTAAGATGTTTCCGTGTCCAAAAATTATGCGGTGAGTTTATCTTGTTAATCATTGTATAGTTTCTGTTATATCCCACACCTTACTAACAACCACAAACTCTTTCAACTATAGGTAATACATGGCTAACAGCAGAAGAATGCCTTTCCAATATAGAGTTTGAAGATTATACTTTACCAGAACTCTACACATTTATGAACGGGTAAGATAAATGTATAACTTAGTTGTAAAACGTTTCCTAAGTAGTCTGTATTTTCGGATTACAGTTTGAAGATTATAGTTTCAGATTTGATGTTGAAGATTATAGTTTCAGATTATAGGACAATAAACTGTACTGAGTTTGATGTTGATTATAATTTCAGATTATAGGACAGAAAACTGTACTCAGATTAAGAGTTTGAAGATTATAGTTTCATATTTGAGGTTGAAGATTCTAGATATTATAGGATAGAAAATTGTATTGAGTTTGATGTTGATTTGAGTTTGAATATTATAGTTTCAGATTTGATGTTGTTTACTAATTTTGTAAACCTTTAAATGTTTACAGGTACCCATATCCTCTACCAGCAAGTTACAACAATGAACACAAGATTGGATTTAAGCCATTCTAAGACATGATTGTCTTTGTTTTCAGAGTTTAAATCTTGCTTCATCTTATCTTGTTCATTGTCTCGGATATTCGGATATTTTGGTTGTGGTTGTTGTTGGTCGTGAACTAAAAATTCATTTCGGATATTGTTGTTATTTTAAGTAATTATGTTTTCAAGCAAAAAAATTATAATTCTGTTTTCAAGTCATTCATTTTTCAATATATCTTATCTAGATCTTAATGAAGTGTTGAGCAAAGTAGACATGAAAACAGGAATGATTGCGATCGGGATTTTACCTTAAGATCTTGTATTGAGCTCTAGATCCACCGGAATGACCACTCTAAGCATATGTTTGTTCGGGTTGTCGTAGCCGTGAATCCGTGCCTCTTCTCCGACAACAACAAATTGGCCTAACAACAAAAGAACAATAGAATTTCATAAATAAAACAAAATCATATCAAATATTTGTCCAGATTGATATATGAAACCACGATTGCGGGCTAGATTTTACCTCTACAAATTGATCTATGAAACCACGATTGAAAGCCAATCTCACTTTCTATCTCTTAATTTTTTTTTTTATGTGTAGGTAAAAAGTATGGATGCGTGAGACAACAAATATCTCAGGTTTAGCCACTAAGTTACGACTACTAAACACAAAAAACATAAAAATTTGGGTTGAGGCCCAAACCAATTTCGCAAAAACAGAACCTAATTTCCCACAAATCCCGTGAACATAATTACGGAACCCTAAGTCATGCGTTTTGTTCTTCTCCTTCATCTTCGATTCCTCTTCCATTCCTCTCCTTCGATTCCCCTTTTGCTATAAACTTCTTCGATTCTGCTTCGATTCCACTTCTTCGATTCCTCTTCTTCGATTCCTCTTCTTCATATATCAGAGAAGATCACACGATGCCTACAGAGAAGGGCCGTAACGGACGGAAGATAAAACTTGTTCCCAACGTTTATCAGAGAGCCGGAGGGTCAAATCGCTCCGCCTCTTCATCACAAACACCCAACCATCTACCGCAACAGTACAATTTCACGCCGGCACCACCTCAACTCCCCGTCCACGATAAACCGTCAACGTCAGCACCAAATGTCCGGAGCTTTCCACCGCCACAACAACTTTTCGAGAACTCCATGCCTCAACACCGTGGACAAGAACTCCTTGCGACTGCTTCGGCTCCACTGGAGGACGCTCCTGGGTCACCACTTCATGACTCTCATGGTTAGAGTCATTCTTCTTCTCAAGGACACATCTGCCATGACGAAACTGCTCCAGTGTTGCCGGATCTCCTTGTGGACACGCTCCGGGCTCTGAATGCTCTGCTTATGGTGCCAGACCGGGATAAGTTCACCACCGTCCTCTCTCCCACACCAACGCCGAACTCGACTTGGTAATTGTATCGCATCTGGTAAATGCGATTGTATTGTTCAGTTAATCCGACTTGGTAATTGTATCACATCTTGTTCAGTAAATGCGATTGTATTGTTCACCACTGTCTCTTGTTAAGTGTTAGATTATTGTTCTAGATGATTTGAATCATTATTGTTCTAGTTGTTTTGGAAGATTACTGTCTTTTGAAGTCGTCTCTTGCTAAGTGTTAGATCCTAGCTGTCTCTTATTTGTATTATTCTAGCTGTTTCTTAACTGATATCTGGTAAGTTTATCGCATCTCAAGGTTGGTTTCTTGGTTTGTTTCTGCTAAGTGTTATATTATAAGTGTTAGATTCTAGCTAAGTGTTGGATTGTAGGTAAGTGTTGGATTCTGCTAAGTATTATATTCTGCTAAGTGTTTGATTCTCAATGTTGGTTTCGTTGTTTGTTTCTGCTAAGTGTTACATTCTAAGTGTTAGATTCTAGCTAAGTGTTGGATTGTAAGTGTTTGTTTCTTGGTTTGTTTTAATGGGGGAACAATTCTTCTCTTTCTGTTGCCTTTGCTTATTGGCTTAGCTTCCAGTCATTGTCTTTCTGTTGCGGTTGGTTAATCTTAGGGTCAGTTTGGTGTCTAAGTGTAGAAACTAAGTGTAGAAACATGCTTCTGGTTTCATGTTTCATGTTTGATTGTATTCTTTCCTTACTTGTCTTGTCAAATATCTAATGTGTAGTATTGATAACAAGGCATGTAAAAGATATCTCTTACATGCTTCTGTCTTCATGTATCTGGTATGCAGGTTAATTATGTTTCATGTTTCTAGTTTCATGTTTTCTGGTTTCATGTTAATTATGTTTCATATTTCTGGTTTCATATTTTCTGGTTTCATGTTTCATGTTTCTGGATTACATGCTTCTGGTTTGTATTATGTCCTTCTTTATTTCATGTGTGTTTGCAGGTTTACTCGCGACAAGGGATCAAAACTGGTTCGAGTAATTACTAAAGTGTTTACAAACAAATTCGATGCTCCCTACTATAGCTGGACATGTGTGCCTCGGGACAGACAAGAAAGATACTTCCTCGAGTTCGCGGTACAGTTTTCTGTCCTATAGCCTTCACATATAGGTTTGCTTGTGATGTTTTCACTAACATCATTCTATTCTCTTTGTATTGTAGAAAACTCACACCTGGGATCCCTTGATAACAGGGACAGTTCAAGGGTATTTCGAGGAGATCTGTCAACGCCGGATGAAAGACATGGTTAGCACCGCGAGGACTAGTCGAGAGCAACCTAATTGAATCGGCGACACTCTCTGGAAAACGATGACCGGCTACTGGGACACTGAAGAAGCAAAGCAAAAGAGTCTCACCTATTCCAATGCTCGTATGTCTGACCGTAAAGGTCTCGGTCCTCACATCCACTTATCAGGGCCAAAGTCGTATCAACAAATCCAACAAGAAATGGTTAGTTACTTTAACTTTTTCTTACTCCTTAACAACTTTAAATTATGTTTATGGTTTCATGTTTCTGGTTTCATGTTTCATATTTCATGTTTGATTGGTTTCATGTTTCTGATTTACTTGCTATCCTTGCTTTTTTTTGTAACATTGCAGGAAGAGGAATTGGGAAGACCGGTTAGTCTTGGTGATGTTTTCATTAAGACACATATAAGGCCATATGGTACGTATGTCGATAGAAAGGCCCAGAAAATCGTTCAAACATATGAGCAGAAGGTGCAAGAGAAGTTGTCTGAGCTCCTGACAGAGCCTTCAGAAGTTTCGGACGGTGCTTCGCAACCTCGTGCGCTAACAACATATGAATATACAAGCATCTTTCTTTAGGTAAAGTAACATTTTTAACAGTTCACATTTATAGAGTCTTGGATTTTGTCATTAAGGTTTTTCTCTTAATTTTTTTTAGTCCACTGAGTTGGATTCACGAGGAACTCCTTATGGAGTTGGAAGCCTCAAGGAGACTCTTCTCAATGGTAAGCGCAAGCAACCGGGAGACTCTTCATCGTTTGTTGCACTGCAAGAGCAACTGAAGGAAGCTCAACAGAAAATCGAAGAGCAGGCAGTTTATAATGAACGGCGTGATGCTGAGAATGCTATCCGTGAAGCAGAGCACTCCCGAGCTGCGGCTGAGCAAAAGGACAAGCTAGAGCACTTCTCCTTGGTGGAAAAGTACCTGCGACAAACTGATCCGGGATTTCTAGACTTCTTGGCTTCTCAGTCAGCTCCAGCAACAACTGTTTTGCTTCCATCAACCAATCTTCGTTGACCATATCCAAGTACAACCCCATCTGGTTCTGCTTCTTAGGTTTTGTGCTTACTTTTTCTGAACCTTATTACTTGTGAACTCATGAATTTGTTATTTTTGTTTATGTTTTGGCATTTGTTATGGAGGTTGAATACTTTTGTTAATATTTTTAATCAAATGTTAGTTTGAATCAAATTTCTTTAATTTTGTAACACATATTACCATTTGAGAAACAAAATAAACACCAATCTGACACACCATATTCTTAATTTGATTACAATTTTAGTCACTAAAAAGTAGCCTATTAGTCGCAAAATAGTCGCAGAAGAATAGCTGATTTGTCGCAAAATATTTACATCTTCGAAACTTGATGTTCCAATTAGTCGCCAATTAGTCGTTCATTTAGTCATAGAATGGTCGCTAAATAGTAACTAAAATTTACGACTACTTCGTGACTAAAACTATCCGACTGCATCTAGACCCATTCCATAGTCGTTAATTAGTCGCAAAGGTAGTCACCTATTAGTCGTCAAATAGTCGCAGAAGAATAGCTAATTAGTCGCACAATATTTACATCTTCGAAACTTGATGTTCCTATTAGTCGCCAAATAGTCGTTCCATTAGTCATAGAATAGTCGGTAAATAATAATTAAAATATGCGACTATTTAGTGACTAAAACTATCCGACTGCATCTAGACCCTTTCTATAGTCGTTAACTAGTCGCAAACGTAGTCGCCGATTAGTCGTAAAGGTTTGCGACTACTTTACGACTATTGAACGGCTACACACTGTTCATGTGGTGTAGTCGTAATGTAGTAGCCATTTGGCAACTAATTTTACGACTACATACTTTAGCGACTAAATATTAATGACTACATGGTTTAGTCGCTTGATAGTCGTAATACACCTTTTAGCGACTAATTGGCGATTACTTCTGCAGTCGCCAAAACGCTATTTTCTTGTAGTGTAAAACATAAAAACACCAAACAATTATTCCTTGAAAATTCAGATATATATTTTCATAAAATGGTATTCGAGAGACTTACCACGCGCCGGTGACTCCTAAGGACTCCGGCCGGCGTATCTCAACGAATTTAAAGAATGTTGACGTAGAACCTCAACGTATCCTCCACGAATATGCAGTTGAGTGAAACGTGGTTCAGTGACGTCAAACACAGAGGGTTTCCTGCTATGTCAAACGCAGAGGGTTGGTTGAGTGATGACTGATGACATGTTAACCGGGAAGAGATTATTGAGAGGTTGTGTTTGCTTTTGATAATGGTTTTTGTGTGATTTTACTTGACATGTTTACGTTTAAATCCTGCATCAAACATGAAAACGTAAATTATCTAGAATACAAATCGTTAATTAGAAATCATGGTTCAGAGATATGACAGAAATCATATCATATCTTCCTTTAATTCTAAGCTCCTCTCTCTTTACAGTTATATTTTTATTTTCTTGCTTTTCTTTTTATTTTATTTTATTTTGCTTTTCTTTTTATTTTGCTTTTGTTTTTATTTTTGTGTTTTTGTCCAAATTTGTTACGTGTATGTAGTTTGTTTGTCATCCATAGAGAGTTACTTGTTCCACTTAAAGAAGTTGAAGAAGGATTGACAGTTGCACATGTACATATGAAATTACATTTCAAGTTACATTTCTCAACAGTAAACTAACTCTGATATACAACAACAAAACCTCATGCATATCTGCCAAATTGAATTTATCTACAATTTTCGAAGAAGTTATAAGGTACCTATGATTCCATTTTCAAAGAAGCTAATATTGTCATGACCACAGCAGCAGTTGCTTGATGAAATTCTTGTACATGTTCGTGAAAATGTAAATAATCACCAGTTTAGGCTAGAAATAAATACTGCATTGCATTTGTTCATGTCTTGGAAAGAAAATTTTTCAGTGAAAAATTGTTAGGCTAGTACTTGCATCAAAATACATATAAGATGTCAAAACCATGCATCAGTAAGGATAAAACTGTCTTAATCAATCGATCTGTGTAAAGCTCATTGTTGCATCAGTAATAAACAAGCACTCACAGTTCGATGGCTTTCTGACTATGGACCTTCTGCGATTATAACCCTGAGCAGGAGCAATCCTGCAACTATACTAAATGTACTTTTGGGGATAAGAAAGATTAGATTCTAAGCCAAGCTTGTTATATATAAAATGTAAATCAAAAAGGCATTGGAAACTTACTGCAGTGGTTCTTTAATAAAATCCAAAAGACTAGCAATAAGACAATTATATTTCTTTGAGACCACCTGTTTGTGTTTGTGTATTTTCGTCTTTGGAGCCGCTTGGTTCACCTGCATTTGGAATGAAGTTATTAGAAAACTAAAAGAATCGTAAGAAAAATTGAGTTGTAGAGTGTACCATAGGCAGACGTAGATGTTCCTTCGCCAGCTTCAGTTTTCCATCTATGCAACTTCTCTAGAAGAGTCGTGGTATCCTCTGAATCTGAATTATCTTCGCGAGGTGGTGGCTCCCAACGCTCCACAAGAGGAACCAGATAGTTCACTGTTTGAAACATGTCTGGTCTACTTTCAACCTCTTGAGATGTGCAATATTCAGCCCATTTTGCGATCTTCTTGATGCTCTCCATGGTTTCTTCGTCGTTTGATATGGTCCCATCTATTGAATTCAGACATTGTGAAGGCTACGCTTTATTTTATTCTATTTTCAGCCATTGTGAAGGCTACGCTTTATTTTATTCATCGAAACTTGGCTTTTGCACTTGTAAGCTTTTGGGGAGACGATTCTCTGACTCGCGTACTCTGAGAAGATTTCTGAACCCCTTTGGATTTATTTTTATTTGATTATGAATTTCTCTTCATCTCTCTGTGTTTTCTCTGCTTCCATGTCTAAGTAATCTCCTTGTTAGGTTTATAGGGTTTCAAATGATTTTCATGAATCACTGAAACATATCTGTTAGATTAGGGATTTACATAGAGTTCTTCATCTATTGTTGATTTTAAGGCTTAGACTAGATTGATCACCTAGTTTATGATCTAAGGATTAATCTATTCATCAAAAATGTTTTAGATTTCCTGAAAGAACTTAGATGAGCAAATCGTCCTTAGCCAACGAAAGCTGATGCTAAGGCGATTTGTGAACTTATCAAATCAGAACATTATTGCGTGCCTAGAATTCTAAGCTCAAACGACAGTTTAGATTCTTAGGTTGATTGGCATAGTAGTTAGTGTCACGACATTGGATTAGCTATAAATTCATGTTTGAATTTGAGAACAGTTCTTAATCCTTCACTAATCGATAATCTATTTAGTGAGTCTTGATTTCCTGCGAATTACCTGAAGACCTAGCGCTTTCTCCATTCGAACTTACATCGTTTTATTTGCATTCTTAGTTTTAGTTCATTCATAAAACCACAAATCATAGCATTCGTCTTAGATTTACTTTCATCATGCATTCTCGTAGTGTTTCACTTGGTCTCTGTGGATTTCGATTCCTACAATACTACAACTTATGCTGTGCTCTTGCAGTAATTATTTATAGGGTTAAACCTGAAGTGTTTCAGATCATCATGTGACTTCAATTTGTCTCCTTCTTTAAATTTCAACGGAACCTTATAATATAGCCATAAATGGCTACCTCGTATGCACTCACAAAGTATAAGCATTAACTGATGATAAAACTCGTGTTATTCGGTTAACGGATATATTATCTGCACTTAATATTTAGGGTTTCTATACAATATAACTTGCTCTGTTGGTGCTCACTGTTAGTTTCTCTATTGTGGCGAGGTAGTCACTCAAATGGGGCGGCTTGTTAGGTTTTTTCGGGGTATGTGGAAAAAATCCGACACCGGTGAATGGGATTTCCTACCGGAAACTTAACTGAGATGATATATGGGATGATGGTGCAGAAAAACCAAAGCTTCCAATCGCTGGATGCTATGGTAAGATCGCGTTATCTCATCGCTGAGATTTGGTATTGGCTACAGAGGTCATCACCGAATAATATATCTACTCAAAGACGGCATCTATTCATTCACCACCGGTGCTTTACTGTGACAATGTAGGTGCTACCTATCTCTGTGTCAATCCCGTCTTCCTCTCGAGAATGAAACATGTAGTTGTTGACTATCACTACATTTGGGAATTGGTACAATCAGGTGTTCTACGTGTTGTTCATGTTAACTATGAAGATCAGTTAGCAGGCTAACAAAACCTTTATCGCGGGCAAAGTACCTTCCGCTCTGTTCCAAAATTGGTCTCAACTACGTCTGTCCATCTTGAGGGGGCATGTAAGCGTATCAATTAATCATCTCATCATCACGCCTGGAATCAAGCCTCAATCAATCACCATTTACCAGCAGTATCTTGTATAGTAGGAAACATATATATTTGTATTCATTGTTGTATAGATTAGCTTCTCCTATATAAGTTGTGTAATACCATCATTCATCAATAAGAGAAAATCTCAGATTTATAGTTATAGTGTTCATACGATTCCACCACTGCGAAATCACTATCCTCAATTACCAACTCCATGTCATCATCCTCAATTAAAAATCTAAATGTTTCCTGCAAAACCAATACCGAAAACCAAGTTAGATGTGAAACACCAAGAGAGGGAGAGAGAGAGACATAGAAGGTGATCACCTTTTTTTTTACTTTTTTGTGTGATGTGAATTCAGAATGTATTCAAACAGGGAATCAGCAAGGCGGTCTAGGAGAAGGAAGCAAGAGCACTTGGCAGATCTTGAATCTCAGGTAAGGTTAACAAATAGCTAGCTAAATATTTTGAAATATGTGATTAGATTTAATCGAAAACAAAATAATAAATGAAAAAAAAGATAATCAAAATAGATAAATAACTGAAATTTGTAAAAAATTGAGTTATAAAAACAAATTTAACGTATATGCGGGGCATAATCATAAGTTATAAAAATTTGAGTTTCAATTATGTTTGATATGAAATTTAAAGCCATTTTATATCTCATAGTGATGACTTTAATCGTTTCAAAGAGTTATAGTTTGATCGCATATGTTTAAAACAAATCACGGACAAAAACAAGAATTCAAGTACGTAAAGGTACATATGTTCTCAATTAATCTTAGTGACTTATGCTGCAATATATTTCCTTTTCCTTTTTCAATTGAATTGCAAATAGACATTGGTAATAAATAATCCATATATATGACATAGTTATAACAAGTATAGGTTGATTCATGATATATAAAAATAATTTGAATACTTCACTCAAGGTTTGTTGCACCACTTTTAAATTTTCATAGTTTTATTTTTCTTTTCCTTTCTTTTTTAGGTCACCGCATTTTGTTAGGGTCTTAAACTTTTTGTTTCTTTCGATAATTTTACATTGTCTATTACAACATATATGTAGTGAACACAAGACAAAATCTTTTTTGTTGGATATATTATCTTTTAGACCAAAGAAGGAGACATGAAAGAAAAAAACAAAACAAAATCAAGCATTGTTAAACATAATTCCTCTCATATTTTGAAGTCGATGATGTTTGTTTTTGAAGTTGTAAGTTTTTAGTTTCCAATGATTTCATGGGTTCTCTCATTTTCTTTTTGTATATGCATTTTCACCTTTATCATGCAACTTTTAATCAGATCCAAATATATTCAAATGTCATTTTATTTTAGTCAATGAAAGTTCAATTATATTACTAATCACTTCACGGTAATCTTCTTTTTGTTTTGCTTCATATTTGGTTTGACCGATGAAACCAGTAGTTTGTAGTGATCTTATTAATAACAAGACACCAACGAGTTATAAAAATATTTAAATTTAATGTTACACTCACATCTTTCATGTTATGTATCAACTTGTTTTATTAATTCCAGAAAACAAATGTATATGTTGTTAAAAAAACAAATATTTATTATTTCTATTTAACATGTGCCTAATCCGTGTAGTATTTCTTAAGTTATAAAACTTAGAACTTTTAATGGCCTTGATGACGTTTAATTGTTTTCTATCTTGATGATATTTTGTTATTTGAATTCGAGACTTGTGTCTCGTGAGTTGTGCCGGCGGCCGGAGGTATTCCCAACTGTGAAAAAGTTGGAAAAAAAGTTCCAGATCTAAATTCGCAATGATGAGACGAAAGAAGAATTGACATGTGCCTCGTGAGTTGCGCCGGCGGCGGAAACCACTAGCGAAGGAAGTGTAACCGTCACAGAGTAGTGACCGGTAGGTGATCGCGTGAGCTTAATGATGAGCTCTTCCATGGTTGCTTGCTCGACACGCTTGAAGTAGTTAAAGAAAAAGTTATAAAAAAAAAGTTAAGAATATTTTTTTTAAATTAAAGTTAAGAAAAAGTATTAAAAAAAATTTGGTAAGAAAAAAATTCTTTTTTACATATTAATGAATCAGAATCGTTACATATTAAATTTTTTTTTTTAGATTTTAAAATTCTAAACTTCTTCTTCCTGAAACTTCGGCAATATTTTGTATGTTTTAAAATTCATGAAATACAATATAAATTTGGTTTTATAAAATATAATATGTTTAAATTTTTTTATAAAATAAATTAAACTTAAGAAAATTAATTATAAATTTTTTTTTTTTAAAACCCCTATGAGATTCTACCATTGGAGGAGCCAAAAATTAAGGATTCTTATAAAAGTTCTAAACTTTCATTTTATCAAAATTTATAAATAAAAAATTGGTATCTAAGATTCTTAAAAAGTTTAATTGCTCGATAAACGTACGATACGCTTTACCTTAGATTGCTCGATTATCTTAGCGAGTAGGAGTACTTATTAAATATTTTGTTTTATTTGATGCTTTAAATCTTTAATGATTTTTGTGAATATAAATACAACTAATTTTGGGACGACGTCTAATTAATAATACAAAGACAAAAAGAGAAAACCAAAAGAAATTTATGGACTCAAATCAAATCCTCATTCCAAGGTGATTTGTTGCTTTACCTAATTGGGTTTTTGTTTGTACGTGTCTGATAACATGCACACGTGCGAGATCTTCCTTGCACGAATATACGCATACGTGCTTTATACTATCATCATATAAGGGGGTGGTATTCAATTAAAGAATTTAATTGAATTGTAAGGAATTAGACTTTCTATAAAATTCTAGTGTTATTCAATGATGTATTTCATGAATTCTTTTAAATTCATGTGTTATTGGATTAGATATTTGTAATCATTCTTTTATATTACTTTAAATTCTAGTGTTATTCAATTTTTAGATTTTTTAATTCTATTAAATGTTAGTGTTATTCAATTTTACTGCAGTATTGATGATAGTGTCATTTGATAGGAATTTAATAGAATTTCAATAAAAAATTGTAAAGAGTCAATTCCGAACATTTTGACTGTCATTTTGATAGAATTCATTAAAATTCCAACAAAAAACTTTTAAATTCAATCATCCAATACCCCCACCTAAGTATTTTTACCTCAAGCTAATTCAAAAAAAAAAAAAAAAATGGATTATTGTTTTTTTTACTTAGAATATATTTTTATTACTCTCAGCTTCCCCTTCTCAAGGGATATTGTTTGAAACTTACATGAAGAGTAATAATAAACCAGAAAAGTTACATGTTATGGGGGGATGTGAAAAACAAAGCAACATGCTTAATAAACAACAATTTTAACAACTCGCGTGAAGGTAGAGAATAACAAACCAGCCACTAATTGGGAGGTGGAGGAGAGGTTGAGAATTGTACGTAGCCGAACCAAGTAGAGAGGAAGGAATCACCATTCACCATGACTTAGATGATGAAAAGTTACCTGGCTGGCTGTTGAGAGTGTTTCTCCACTACTGGAAGTAATCTGGACTATCATCAGCTGAAAGAGTAGACAAAGGTGGCAGGCAGGCACATAATAGGAATGTGATCGGGTGTCTACCTCTAGGCAGAAGCCAGACTCCATTCACTTGCGCTTCAAACTCATTTTCCATCCTGCCAATACCCGTAACTCGCGGACCATTTGAGCCAGTGAGATCAATTAATGGACCAAGGGATGCCCAATTGTCATGCAAAAAGTGAGCTGTTTTTCCCGAGGCAATGTTACAAACAAGGAATGGTCTCACAAGGTCACGATGTTTGAGCAAGCGTTTTTATTGGAAGATCGATGAGATCGACCATACTAAGATTATGGAAATCATGAAGATCCGGAAAGATCTTACATATTGATGAGAGTAATAACACAAAAGTGTTTAGAATAAATTATTATTAGACTCTCATAAGAATAAAGTTACAACTAACATTCTCTTATATAGAAATAAACATAAAGCTAAGATAAACATAAATGTAAATAATACTCTCTCTGTTTCTAATTGTTGAATGTTTTAGAAAAAAAAATTGTTTCAAAAAGATAGGTTTCTTAAGTTTCTTATGCATTTTTTATTAGTTAATGATGATAAATTATAAATTTCAAGAAAATTAATTGTCTTTATTAAAATTCTATTGGTTAAGAGTTATAGAAAATTGTTAATCACAAAAAATGATGCATTTAATAACCATATTTAATTTGTTTATTTAACATGTGTGTTTTTTCTAAAACATCTAACAATTAGAAACAGAGGGAGTATATTTAGAGATAAAGGTAAATTTTCTAAACTAAGATATTGTTAAATATTCATAATTTTCTAGATTTTTCCGGATCTTCATGATTTCCATAATCTTGATATGGTCGATCTCATCGATCTTCCAGTACCCTCCCGCAAGCTCAAATGTGGTAACACGTGTGAGATTGGACAAATCTTCAAAATATTGGGCAATGACGTTTATATCCAATCGTAGGGTCAAATCGACTGCAACACCCGATCGTCGGGTAATCGACGTTTATACCCAATCATAGGGTTCTTTAACAGCATATATACCCAGCTGTCGGGTCAATAGTAGCTCGCGATTGCGAAATCGAAAAACAAATCGTGAAGGCGAGAAACCAAAAAAAAAAAATGTCAAACTCGCGAGAGCAAAAAAACATAATCAAAAATTGAACGGACCTATCCGTTCATGTTCATAATCCATTACCACATCGTGGCCATCAATCTTCATCAATACGTTTGATTTTTACAAGTCATGTCATCGAGTCTCGTTTGTAAGAGACGATCAAAAACTTTTTTTTTTTTTTGATTGGTCGAAACCTAACTATAAAAATATCCAAGCAAATTTGTAACATTAAGAAATATCTAACGAAGAGAGAGATCGAAAGAAAAAAAAAATCAAAGAAAAGAAAGATGAAATTGATAGAAAATCATAAGATTCATAACCCACTAGGATTAAGATCAAAATCTCTGATACCATGAAATAATGTGTAATCTCTCTAAGTATTGTGGACCATCAAATCCCGACTATGAAGTGAAACCCAAAAAAAGAATTCTCTAGATTTCGATATATTCTTAGTATATCTACCTTATGTGTTTAGGAAAGTTTACATTAAGAGAGTGTTAGTATTATATTAATGTTACCACTATATATATGTAACTTATTCTCCCATATTGAACAACTCAATAATATATTATATTCTATAATATTTGATATAGTATCCGAACCTTCGATTCTCAAAACTTTTCCGCATTAAAGTCTTTCGATCTCATACTCAAAAGAGACCATGTCAAGATTGATCAACGGTGTTGATGGTGTTGGGGAAGGTGTTGACGATGGAGGTGACGCAGATGATAATGAAGATGACGTGAAACACCATCACATAATTCTTTTGTTTTAGTCTTTAAATTTAATAGGTTTTCTAGTTTGGTTTTGGGTTACGTGTATCTTTCGTCCAAGTCAATGTTTTTTTGGTGTTTCAAATTAATTAAGTTTTTAGTTATAATTTGGGTTTATGTTTTTTTTAAGTTTAAGAATTTATCGAAATGTTTCTTAAGAGATTTGTTTTTTCTTATAAGGTTTGGGTTTTTCATGGGTTATTTTTAATTTTCTGAGATTTATTATTTAGTTTAGAATTTCTCAGAGTTTTCTATATCTTTTGGTTTTTTCTATTACGACAGAGTTGGTTATAGTTTTAGGAATTTCTATTTGGAATGCTCTTTTAGGTTATTTTTTAGTCCGATTTATGGACTGTCTACGATTAGGACAATTATTTGTGGAGTTGCATGATGCACCCACGGGATGTTATTATTCTCTTTTTCAAGACCAAAGACGAACTAAAGTTTCATCCCTATTTCTTGAAGATTGAAGTTAATACCCGGAGGAGTCTGTTGACTTGTTCTGTCCGTCCTCGACATGATGTCCACGACATAAGTGTTCCGCTTTATGACTTCAGATTTTGCGTTTCGCGTACCACATTTGTCGTGCGAGGGAGTATTGAAGATAACTTGGGGAGCAAGATGTGTATCTTGCGGACCAAGTATTGTGGGCCATCAAATCTCGACTACGAAGTGAAGCCCGAAAGAAGAATTCTCTAGATTTCGATATATTCTTAGTATATCTACCTTATGTGTTTAGGAAAGTTTATATTAAGAGAGTGTTAGCATCAGTGGCGGAGGTAGAGATCAAGGAGGGGGGTCAAGTGACCCCAGTGAATTTTTAATTTTTTTTTTTGCTTATAATTTTTTTAAATTTAGTTCTATTTTGGTTAAGAAAAATAAATTGACCCCAGTCAAAAAAAAATATTGACCCCCAATGACATTTTATTTTTTTGGTTTTATTATAGTAAATTGACTCTAATTAAAAATATATATATATGAGTCTGGTGATTAGATTTTTTTGTGCCACTGGTTAGCATTATATTAATGTTACCACTATTTATATATAACTTATTTTTTCATATTGAACAACTCAATAATATATTATATTCTATAATATTTGACGGTTTTCACAACCAACTACCTGCATCTTGAACCAAAGGATCCTAGAACAATCTTATCTGCCTCGACCATTTGAGCCAGTGTGAGAACAATTGGATTATTTTTAGTGGACGCGAAAACCGTAGCCGTAGAAGTCATGGTCAATGAAGCCACAATATTAAAGTTTTTAAGCGAGTTATTGTTTCTCTAACTTTTTTTTCTTTCTTTTTTAATAATCGTGAAATCTCAAACCAAAATTCAGACTAATCCCTGAACCTTGTAGAAATTCAGATTTTCTTGTCATTTAAAGCGTCCACATGACCAACTAACATATTTAATCACTAACTTTTTCTACTCTTGTAGAATTTGATGTCCTAGTTATTTGTATGTTTATCTCTATCTCAAATTACTTTCTTGATTTCTATGTTAAAGCCTTGTAATTTAATTTCCTTGCAATTTAATAGAAAACTCTTTATCAGACAAAAAAAACCAAAAAACATTATATAACCAATGGAAGAACTTCGTTAAGAGACGAAGGGTATGGTTGTTACTTTGTTGTTTAAGGCATGGCTAAAGTATATGAAAAATATGTTTTCTTAAAAGCTTTATAACTATATTTTAGTATGTCGATCGACAATAGACTAGTTTGTATCAGATTTATTAGTGTAAAATGATAGAATGTAAAAAATAACTTGATAAGTTCAATAATAAATTTCGTTTTCATTCAAGTTTTGAAAAAAAACAAAAGAAAACTTCAGGTTTTTCCATCGATGTTGTACATTCAAAAAGTGACCCTTTAAGTGACGTAGAAACGAATAAATAATGCACGGAAGGGTGTAAGTTCATAATTTTCAATCATAAGATGCGTACGTCCTCATGTTATGATTTATCCACATTATTGAATTCTGAAGATAATATTATAGCAACAAATCGAAAATAAATAAATGATTGGGAAACGAATTATTACTAAATTATGAAAATACTATCATAGCTATTGTGTCGTCTTCTTACCTACTCTATTTATAGATATAATTCTATACATTCGTTATAACTTGTAATTATTAATTTTGTTCTTCGAAAGAGAGAATGATGAAAAAAGCCGCACGAGTCCTTTCATTGGATTCCCTTCGAATATGTTATCGTCTGCTCCGACACTTTGGCCATCCCTTAAACATTTTCTTGGTCTATTTTTTGTCACTAACTGAATTCAACTTTTTTATATATAATTACAGCACAGGTTAGTATAAGGTAATTTCTTTAATTTCCAAATAGATTAATTTCTCAATTTTTATATACTTTAAATCCAACCACGGAATTGTTGAATCTTTCTTAACTTTGTATTATATATCCAAAACCTTTGTATGCAAATATTCTGCATCGAGTATTTTTTTTGCTATATAAACTTTTTCTTTTCGGTAACTTAACATATTTTGAACTCGGATCAAAAGTTTTGAATTAGAAGAGCTCATGATCACTCTGATAAAAATGGTGTATTTTCATGACTTTTTCATGTACCTAATCAAAAAGGAAATACATTTCAGAAGAACTTATTATGGAATTTGTTTTTGATGAGATTATGAATAAATTAATGAGGAAAACCAATAAAGTATGTAAAAACGATATGCCAACTCGTAATTAACTTAAACCAAATTACAAACAAAACTGCAAATTAAAGCTAACAAGCCTGAAATGTTAGCAAGCATCATTCAACTACAGAAAACATTAAAAATTACAAAATAACTAATTAAAAAAGGGATAGGGTATTTGATTAATTATACCCTACCACAAATTCAAACCCACCTAATCCAAAATTATCCCCTAAAAAAACTTTAAAAAAAAGAACCAAAGAGGAAAAAAAAAAAGCAAAACATCACACTACACTAGTATTTATTTGAATCTAGAAACTTGAGATATCGATCATCCCATGATAATAACCACAAAACCCTAATTATTAACTTAACTTATTTATTGATTTGTTGACCAAGTGCGAAAACGAAGAAGAGCTCTACATCTGGAGGAGCAAAGAAAGCGATTTGTCTCCTCCTCAAAGCGCAGTTTTGCGCCATCCTTTGCTTCTTCGGCGCCGGCGGACACGTCAGCATCTCCGGTATTCGTGACTTCTTAGATTTCGGAGTACAACATCCACTGGCTGGAAGAATCGGCGATGTTGACGTGGCGGTCGAGGAGATTGAAGTAGATGATGACGTCGAAGTGACGTCACTATTGATACTACATGGAGAAGATGGGTTCTTGATTCTTCTTCTTCTTCTTCTTGCAGTTGTTCTTCTTATTGGTTTCTTTCCTTTTGATGCCATTTTAGACCAAGTTAAGAGAGAAGAGAAGAGAAGAGAAGAGAGAGAGAGAAAAGAAAGTGTGTGAATCTATATTAATATGAGGATTGTGTATATGTATAAACCTTAGTGGAAGTTTTACTTTAAAGCTCGTAAATGTTGACTGGAAAAAGTTTCTATCAGGGGAGAAGAAAAAGCTAAGAAAGAAAAAGGTAAGAAAAGAAAGAAAGAAGAGACTTAGTATTTGGAAACTAAAGAAAAAGGGTTTCTTTTTGCTAGAGGATCAATGCATGTAACAAAGTCACTGTGAAGTGTGAAATAAAAGAAAATTACAATAAAATAATACTAGTGTTTTTGGATTATCTCGTCTATTCACGGGCGTTTTATCAGAACTTGTATTTTATCATTCATGTAATTTTACATGGATTCATCCATTTTTATTATAACTTTATTTATTTGATTAAGTAAAAACAAAATCTCGGTTCATAATTATAAAATATTGATCGTGAAGAAAAAAACTAGTTTTAAATGTTTTTTTTTTGGTTGTCCCATAATAAGGTGAAAGAATTAAATAGATAGAATCAAGGTGAATATATCGAAGAAGAAAACCCTTTTCCCGAAAAAGAGGGTATCATTAGTACCAAAGAAATAATTTAATTGTGTTGTTGTTTCAAATGTATGCTTTAAGTACGCGGTTAAAGACGACACACGATAATTCTTTTTTTTTTTTTGCTATAAAATATTATTTGTAAGTTATATTAGGCTGGGCGTTCGGGTCCAACTTCGGATTCAAGTAGAATATTTAAGATTTTTGGATCTTCGGGTTTAGGCTTAGAGGACCCGTTCGGGTATTTTATACCATCGTGTTGGGTTGGGTTGGGTTCAGTACTAATCGGGTTCGGTTCGGATTCGGTTATAACCGAAGTAATTATTGTTTCGGGTAAGTTCGGGTATTTTTATCCATACTATGATCAAAATCCGAAATATCCGTAAACAAGTCTCCATAATTCAACAAAACAAGTCCATAAATTGGTCGGGTTTGGGTACGGTTAAAACGCCCAGCCCTAAATATAACAAAGGGGTTAATTGGCTATTTCGAGTAATTCGGGTTTGTAGTTCTAGTTTTGGTTCGGTTCAGATATTACCCGAAACCCGAAGTACTTAAACCCTAAAACCCGTTCGGGTATTTTTCTAGTTCTGATCGGGTTCAGGTTTAGGTTCGGGTACAGTTAAAACGACAAATCCTAATTATATATATATTCCAACGCATGTGAAAACGTTAATTAAAAGTAACTATACCAAAAAAAAACGTTAATTCAATCTTACTCATATATAGATATGTTGTGACATGCATATACTATTTACAATAATAAATTCAATTATACGTACACGCAGAGTCCACAAATTAAAACATCTAAACATAAATGTATTATTTAACTAAAAACAAGACAAGAGTCTCACATTTGATATTTTTGTCTTACAAACCACTATTTCCTTGGAGGTATTAGGTGGTCTAGTAATTTAGCTTATTTATCTATTTAGCCATAAGATTTTTCCTTAAGTAATAAGGATAGAGAAAGAACAGGCAGAAAACAAAAAATTGAATCAAAACTTCGATGTAATATAAAATTATTTCACGTGGGATGGCATTTAAAATGTATATATATATATATATATATATATTAATATAAGCATGGGGTTTCTACACTCCAACTAACACTATTCTTTTAATTTATTTTAACCAACCAACCCTTTTTGGGTTTAGTTGAGATTCTTTTAGCAGTTTAAAAACAAAATCTGTATATAAGTAAAAATCTATATATAAGTAAAAATTGCGGTAACAGTTCGAAACTTTATTTTTTTATACGGGGAGATATTTATGTCTTTTTTTTTGTCAGCATTTATATGTCTTTAACAAACAAAATTATATATGTAGAAAAAAGGCTAAATCCTATAGTATATAAAAAGTACACACTAGTCGAGGCTGGATCTTATCATGGGATCCAAAACATAGGATTCACTGCGCACAAACGGCGAGTTAGATTCTCAAAGGCCAAATTGCATAAAGACATACATATTACACATATATCGTTTCTCTCTTTTTTGTTCTTCGAAATTTAAGGTTAAACCTTTGGTATAAAAAAATAATAATAATTTAAGGTTTTAGTATATATATATATATATATATATATATTGGTATTTTTGAAGCGGTGCAGTGCAGATAAAAACAAGTTTATGTCCGGTTCAGCTGTTAAAAAAAAAACAGTTTATGTCCGGGTTATGATGAAAGTTTTAAAGAGGGGCAGTGAAAAAATTGTTCTCATTACTGAAAACAGAAAATAGGTGTGATTGATAACCTTTTACTATATTGTGTACGTTTGTGATAGTATCCAACATACCAACTTGGACCGGCCCGGTCAAGCTACCTCAGCCGGATTTGGAACCAAATCGCTAAACCTGGATTTAAAAGAAAAAAGCAGGCCAAGAGGCTCGTGGTCTAGTGATACTCTTATCATTTTGAGTAGGAGGCCCTAGGTTCGAATCCCTTGGTAAGGAAAATATTAAAATATTTTTCTAGTTCACACGGCCGTGGTCGAGTGGTCAGTCGGAGGAGGGCGGCTAGGTAAAGGGTACACTCCCACCTGAGTTCGATTCTCCTTTGGCGCAGATACTCGAAACAAGGTCACAAACGTGTGTGGAAGCTGACACTGGGTTTCAGCCCAATTGAAAACCCGTGAGGAGGTTTTGTCAGTTGGGCCAACTCACTCTAGGCAATAGTCGGGAGGCGCGAAGTCTTACTGGTTTGGCATGTGGTAGCCAGTCCCCATCTCTCATGTCGGATGTCGACCGGGCAGCCTAGGTCATCAAAAAAAAAAAACAGTATACTAATTACGTCTCCCGTTTCAAAGCTTAAACAAAAATACATTTCACAATAGTCAAAACAATTTCATATAAGAATTAACACATGAGTTACAATTTGAAACACATTTACTTTGACACGTTACTCTTCGATTGATTTAATAACATCTTATTTCAAGATCCTATAAATGCTAGGTTTCTTCTTATATCCCAAACCATCCAAGCAATTTGAGTCTAAACCAAAACAAGCAAACAAAAAAAAAGGGGGAAAAACGTTAGAAAGAAAGATGGAAAGCAAAACTGTTGTCTCAATGTTCTTAATTGTATCTCTTTGTGCTGCCATTTTTGTCATTCAAGGAGTAGCTCAAATGCAAAAACCGCTGACGATTCCAGGAATTTTTCCTCCCGGTTTACCTGTTGATCTGGTGAAATGTTGGTCGTCTCTATTCAACGTGGAAGGATGTGTGCTCGAAATCTCAAAATCGATTTTCTCTGGAAAATTTGAAAATGTTGAATCCGCATGTTGCAAGGCTTTTTCGACCTTAGAGGCAAACTGTTGGCCCCAAATGTTTCCTTTGAATCCATTCTTTCCTCCTCTCCTCAAGGACAACTGTTCGCGCATCGCCCCCAACTCCACAGCACACAATTGAAAGCAAGAATGATCGTTAGTCTATATTCATAGTTTACTCGTTATCTTTGAATTCTAATAATTTTTAATGTAATTTTTTGTTGGTGAATTGTGATGTCATATCTTTTGAGAACTCTCTATTTAATAGTTTTTTCTCAATAAAGTAAAATTTCTAGCAATATTTATCCAAAATAACTCTTCTTTATAACTGTTATGATTAGATTTTTTGATATATAAATTATAGTTTTACCAAAAAAAATTAACTCATGAGTTACAATTTCACAATAGTCAAAACAACTTCATGTAAGAATTAACACATGGGTTACAATTTGAAACACATTTATTTTGACATGTTACTCTTCGAATGATTTAATAACATCTTGTTTCAAGATCCTATAAATGCTAGGTTTCTTCTTATATCCCAAACCATCCAAGCAATTAGAGTCTAAACCAAAACAAGCAAACAGAAAAAAGAGGAAAAAACGTTAGAAAGAAAGATGGAAAGCAAAGTTGTTGTCTCAATGTTCTTAATTGTATCTCTTTGTGCTGCCATTTTTGTCACTCAAGGAGTAGCTCAAATGAAAAAGCCCTGACGATTCTTGGAATTTTTCCTCCCGGTTTACCTGTTGATCTGGTGAAATGTTGGTCGTCTCTATTCAACGTGGAAGGATGTGTGCTCGAAATCTCGAAATCGATTTTCTCTAGAAATTTTGAAAATGTTGAAGCCGCATGTTGCAAGGTTTTTTCGACCTTAGACGCAAACTGTTGGCCCCAAATGTTTCCATTGAATCCATTATTTCCTCCTCTCCTCAAGGACAACTGTTCGCGCATCGCCCCCAACTCCCCATCACACAATTGAAAGCAAGAATGATCGTTAGTTTACATTCATAGTTTACTTGTTAGCTTTGAATTCTAATAATTTTTAATGTAATATTTTGCTGGTGAATTGTGATGTCATATCTTTTGAGAGCTTTGTATTTAATAGGTTTTTTCTCAATAAAGTGAAATTTCTAGTAATATTTATTCGAAATAACTCCTCTTTATAACTGTTATGATTGTATTTTTTGATATATAAATTATAGTTTTACCAAAAAAAATTAACACATGAGTTACAATTTCACAATAGTCAAAACAACTTCATGTAAGAATTAACACATGAGTTACAATTTGAAACACATTTATTTTGACACGTTACTTTTCAATTGATTTAATAACATCTTGTTTCAAGATCCTATAAATGCTAAGTTTCTTCTTATATCCCAAACCATCCAAGCAATTAGAGTCTAAACCAAAACAAGCAAACAAAAAAAAAAAGAGGAAAAAACGTTAGAAAAAAAAAGATGGAAAGCAAAGCTGTTGCCTCAATGTTCTTAATTGTATCTCTTTGTGCTGCCATTTTTGTCACTCAAGGAGTAGCTCAAATGCAAAAGCCGCTGACGATTCCTGGAATTTTTCCTCCCGGTTTACCTGTTGATCTAGTGAAATGTTGGTCGTCTCTATTCAACGTGGAAGGATGTGTGCTCGAAATCTCCAAATCGATTTTCTCTGGAAAATTTGAAAATGTTGAAGCCGCATGTTGCAAGGCTTTTTCGACCTTAGACGCAAACTGTTGGCCCCAAATGTTTTCTTTGAATCCATTCTTTCCTCCTCTCCTCAAGGACAACTGTTCGCGCATCGCCCCCAACTCCACAGCACACAATTGAAAGCAAGAATGATCGTTAGTCTATATTCATAGTTTACTCGTTAACTTTGAATTCTAATAATTTTTAATGTAATTTTTTGTTGGTGAATTGTGATGTCATATCTTTTGAGAACTCTCTATTTAATAGTTTTTTCTCAATAAAGTGAAATTTATAGCAATATTTATCCGAAATAACTCTTTTTATAACTGTTATGATTGGATTTTTTGATATATAAATTATAATTTTACCAAAAAAAATTAACACATGAGTTACAATTTCACAATAGTCAAAACAACTTCATGTAAGAATTAACACATGGGTTACAATTTGAAACATATTTATTTTGACACGTTACTCTTCGATTGATTTAATAACATCTTGTTTCAAGATCCTATAAATGCTAGGTTTCTTCTTATATCCCAAACCATCCAAACAATTAGAGTCTAAACCAAAACAAGCAAACATAAAAAAGAGGAAAAAAACGTTAGAAAGAAAGATGGAAAGCAAAGCTGTTGTCTCAATGTTCTTAATTGTATCTCTTTGTGCTGCCATTTTTGTCACTCAAGGAGTAGCTCAAATGCAAAAGCCGCTGACGATTCCTGGAATTTTCCCTCCCGGTTTACCTGTTGATCTGGTGAAATGTTGGTCGTCTCTATTCAACGTGGAAGGATGTGTGCTCGAAATCTCGAAATCGATTTTCTCTGGAAAATTTGAAAATGTTGAAGCCGCATGTTGCAAGGCTTTTTCGACCTTAGACGCAAACTGTTGGCCCCAAATGTTTCCTTTGAATCCATTCTTTCCTCCTCTCCTCAAGGACAACTGTTCGCGCATCGCCCCCAACTCCCCATCACACAATTGAAAGCAAGAATGATCGTTAGTCTATATTTATAGTTTAATCGTTAACTTTGAATTTTAATAATTTTTAATGTAATTTTTTGTTGGTGAATTGTGATGTCATATCTTTTGAGAACTCTCTATCTAATAGTTTTTTCTCAATAAAGTGAAATTTCTAACAATATTTATCCGAAATAACTCTTCTTTATAACTGTTATGATTGGATTTTTTGATATATAAATTATAGTTTGACCAAAAAAAATTAACACATGAGTTACAATTTCACAATAGTCAAAACAACTTCATGTAAGAATTAACACATGGGTTACAATTTGAAACACATTTATTTTGACACGTTACCCTTCGATTGATTTAATAACATCTTGTTTCAAGATCCTATAAATGCTAGGTTTCTTCTTATATCCCAAACCATCCAAGCAATTAGAGTATAAACCAAAACTAGCAAACATAAAAAAGAGGAAAAAAACGTTAGAAAGAAAGATGGAAAGCAAAACTGTTGTCTCAATGTTCTTAATTGTATCTCTTTGTGCTTCCATTTTTGTCACTCAAGGAGTAGCTCAAATGCAAAAGCCGCTAACGATTCCTGGAATTTTCCCTCCCGGTTTACCTGTTGATCTGGTGAATTGTTGGTCGTCTCTATTCAACGTGGAAGGATTTGTGCTCGAAATCTCCAAATCGATTTTCTCTGAAAAATTTGAAAATGTTGAAGCCGTATGTTGCAAGGTTTTTTCGACCTTAGACGCAAACTGTTGGCCCCAAATGTTTCCATTGAATCCATTCTTTCCTCCTCTCCTCAAGGACAACTGTTCGCGCATCGCCCCCAACTCCCCATCACACAATTGAAAGCAAGAATGATCGTTAGTCTACATTCATAGTTTACTCGTTAGCTTTGAATTCTAATAATTTTTAATGTAATTTTTTGCTGGTGAATTGTGATGTCATATCTTTTGAGAGCTTTCTATTTAATAGTTTTTTCTCAATAAAGTGAAATTTCTAGTAATATTTATTCGAAATAACTCCTCTTTATAACTGTTATGATTGTATTTTTTGATATATAAATTATAGTTTTACCAAAACAAAATTAACACATGAGTTACAATTTCACAATAGCCAAAACAACTTCATATAAGAATTAACACATGAGTTACAATTTGAAACACATTTATTTTGACACGTTACTTTTCGATTGATTTAATAACATCTTGTTTCAAGATACTATAAATGCTAAGTTTCTTCTTATATCCCAAACCATCCAAGCAATTAGAGTCTAAACCAAAACAAGCAAACAAAAAAAAAAGAGGAAAAAACGTTAGAAAAAAAGATGGAAAGCAAAGCTGTTGTCTCAATGTTCTTAATTGTATCTCTTTGTGCTGCCATTTTTGTCACTCAAGGAGTAGCTCAAATGCAAAAGCCGCTGACGATTCCTGGAATTTTTTCTCCCGGTTTACCTGTTGATCTGGTGAAATGTTGGTCGTCTCTATTCAACGTGGAAGGATGTGTGCTCGAAATCTCGAAATCGATTTTCTCTGGAAAAATTTGAAAATGTTGAAGCCGCATTTTTCAAGGCTTTTTCGACCTTAAACGCAAACTGTTGGCCCCAAATATTTCCTTTGAATCCATTCTTTTCTCCTCTCCTCAAGGACAATTGTTCGCGCATTGCCCCCAACTCCACAGCACACAATTGAAAGCAAGAATGATAGTTAGTTTACATTCATAGTTTACTCGTTAGTTTTGAATTCTAATAATTTTTAATGTAATTTTTTATTGGTGAATTGTGATGTCATATTTTTTGACAACTCTCTATTTAATAGTTTTTTCTCAATAAAGTGAAATTTCTAACAATATTTATTCGAAATAACTCCTCTTTATAACTGTTATGATTGGATTTTTTTATATATAAATTATAGTTTGACCAAAAAAAATTAACACATGAGTTACAATTTCACAATAGTCAAAACAACTTCATGTAAGAATTAACACATGAGTTACAATTTGAAACACATTTATTTTGACACGGTACTATTCGATTGATTTAATAACATCTTGTTTCAAGATCCTATAAATGCTAACTTTCTTCTTATATCCCAAACCATCCAAGCAATTAGAGTCTAAACCAAAACAAGCAAACAAAAAAAAAGAGGAAAAAAACGTTAGAAAGAAAGATGGAAAGCAAAGCTGTTGTCTCAATGTTCTTAATTGTATCTCTTTGTGCTGCCATTTTTGTCACTCAAGGAGTAGCTCAAATGCAAAAGCTGCTGACGATTCCTGAAATTTTTTCTCCCGGTTTACCTGTTGATCTGGTGAAATGTTGGTCGTCTCTATTCAACGTGGAAGGATGTGTGCTCGAAATCTCGAAATCGATTTTCTCTGGAAAATTTGAAAATGTTGAAGCCGCATGTTGCAAAGCTTTTTCGACCTTAGACGCAAACTGTTGGCCCCAAATATTTCCTTTGAATCCATGATTTCCTCCTCTCCCCAAGGACAACTGTGCGCGCATCGCCCCCAACTCCCCAGCACATAATTGAAAGCAATAATGATTGTTAGTCTACACTCATAGTTTACTCGTTAGCTTTGAATTCTAATAATTTTTAATGTAATTTTTTGCTTATGAATTGTGATGTCATATCTTTCGATACCTTTCTATTTAATAGTTTTTTCTCAATAAAATGAAACTTTTAGTAATATTTATTGGAAATAACTCCTCAATATAACTGTTATGATTGTATTTTTTTATATATAAATTATATATTTTTTTATATATAAATTTGGTGGCCTTTTCTACCGCTTCGACGGTAATGTCCCAATTTAATCTCCCGTTTATGTCAAAATTTGGTCTTCTCATTTGACGTAAAAAACAAAAAAAGGCCACCAAATTTTCTACCGCTTATGCCGCCAATCCCAAAAAAGAAAAGAATTGGGACATTATCATAATAAAAAATATTGATACAAAACTCAAATGTTTATTTTTGTTTTTAACATAAACTCAAATGTTACAAACAATTTAAGTTTTTTCAAGGGAACAAAAAAAAAAAAAAAATGTGGTGGATCTAATCTAAGTGTGGCACAAGTAAATAATACAACTCTTTCTCTCACTGCTTTCACCTGCACACATAACATAAATCACACACAAAACTGTTTTGTTAAACAGCACAGTAACTGAAACACAATATCTCTTTATCCTACTCCTGATAGAGGGGAAAAATATGGTAAACAAATGAATAAACCCTAACATTATGCTTTTGACATGCTCTGGTTTACGCGATTTCAGGTAACCAGAAATGAGAAGAAGAAGCCCAAGAAAGTAAGTACCTGTTAAATGATAGGTGTGTCTGGAACTGGAGAGAGATAATCAATGAACATGATCATAAACTCAAGGCTCTGTCTCTCTTTTGCTACAGTGTGAAAATTGAATCAAAGCTAAATCACTATTGATATGTTCAATGTATAGAGTCTGTGGGGGTTGAGAATATCAATATCTCTGCGTTTGTTAATTATCGCCAAAAGACATTGACTGGCCTAATACGGTTCTGATGCGAATCTGCAAGAAAAAAAAGGATTGAACATAGTTTTGAGTATTGTAACCAAAGGTAAAATGAAACTGCTTTAAAGTTTTACTTCTTTATGACCTTAACATCGAGGCAGGCATCGTTGACCATGTTTTTTAACTGGGGAATAATACCCGCATTCCGCAATTTCACATGCCGATCAAGTGCACCAGGACTTGAAGGACTAATGAGGTTTATGATTGTCCAGACTGTTGCTGACCGTAACTGGCTCTCGTGGCTCTGCAAAAACTTTAGCATGAAATTCTCTGATTCAGCTTGCGCTTGAGGAAACAGTTGCTGCATTACCGCTTCTTTATGTAATTCGGTACCACTCGCTACATTTGTTAGCACATACATTCCCTGCGGGAAGAAAAACATGTATATCAGCGATTTTTTAATCTATTGATACGGTAAACTTTTTCATTTTTGTCACCTGTATTGCCATTTGAGCTTGCGGAGCTTTCCTCAACTGCCTCCCAACAGTATCTAAGATAAGACCATCTTCATCAAATACAAACTCAATGGAGCTGATACATCCATCAACAAGATTACGGAGGAGGGCCAAAGCTTGCTCTTGTACGGGGGGCTCAGGATCTGAGGAGAATTGGTTTTGTTTGTCGTTATTTGACAAAATTTTGCATAAGATGAATCATATGATTTTGGTTAGAGGACTCTGTAGAATGATTTACCACTGATAAGGCAAGCAAATCCTTGAGCCTTGACGTATGAATAAAATATTTCTTTACGTTTATTGTCTGCAAGGAACATGAGGTTCCTCAAAGCCCGTAAAGCGCTACACCGAGCGTTTGGATCCATTGATTTTGACAACTCAATAAGCTGTTTGATCCCTCCATACTCTATAAATGTTGACTTAGGTGATGAAAAATCCAATACTATATTGCTCAGAGCACCAAGAACTGCCACCTGGTCAACGATATATGGTAAATATACATTCAAATCTGTTCTGCCACTTGCATCTAAAGAAAAACTCACATCGGAAACTAAGTAAAAGAAATGCGACAATTTAATGTAACGCCGTACCTGGACAGAGGGCACCGGATCATGCAATAACTGAACCAAAGGAAGCATAACATTATCGTTGGTGAAATGTCCTGCACTCAAATTCTAAATGACATGTCTCAGGGGACTTACTACAAAGCAGCTGACAATACTAATAGCATCCGCAATGTATAATGTTAACAAACCTTGATTGATCGAGCAGCGTTTCTAAAGCAAATGCACGCCGCAGTTCTTACATCAGCGTTATTGTGTCTTAGTGCATTAATCAGCAGGTCTAACACCTAGACGAAGGAAACAAAGACAAAACAAGTTCAGCACAGTATAAATAATAAATACTAAACTAACCGAATATCCAATCAGAAAATGGCAATGTGGATCACACCTGCAATGACAGGAAGCTACACCTACAATCCTCCAGCTTTGAGCACAACTCAGCTAAAGACAAAAACAAACCCTGAAGACGTTTAGGCTGGAGCTCACTACCTGTCTTCAAGATGTCAACAATATATTTGATTGCGTTGGCCTCATAAGCTAACTTTTGTAAATCCTCTTTTTCAGCAATCAGACTAGATAAACCCAAGGCAGCATCATCTCCAGATTGACCAGGGTCGTTAAGAAGCTCAAGCAGAGTAGTTATCAAACTTGATTTGGTTCCCATGTTTAGGAAATAAGACGGAGAAGTGTTATATATGACAACTAAGCAGAGACAAGAAAGCAGCCTCGTCCTCGGGTATCTATCCTTTGTTAACTCAGTCACAGAACTCAAATATCTACCAGCCTCGAGTCCAACAAAGTGCGAAACAGCTTCAGGGTTGTTCTTCAAAACCGTAGCTAAAGATTCAAGACAAGCTTCTCTTTGGCTTAAAGAACCATCAAGAAGGATGACAAGCTTCTCCAAAACACCAGCGTCGCAGAGAAGCTGTTGTTCTACACTTGTTCCACAAGCGTGAGCGATAATGCTCGCACCAAGCCCGCTAACGTTCTCATTCTCGCTATTCAACAACGAGAAAAGAAACTCCATGTTCTTCTCTTGGAGGAAATCATACTTTGGAGCTAGATTAGATTGAAATATCATTCTAAGCGAACGAGCCCCCGCATCTACTACCTAAAGAGCAAATAAATACAAAAGAAGAAGAAAATTGCTTTTATATCCAAATTTAAGGGAAAAGAGGATCAAAAAAATTCCAAGGCCAATTCTTAAATTCCTCAGATGCACAGACAATTCCTAAAAGCTACAATACAAAGGTGGAAACTTTTTACCGCAATTCCTAAAAGCTACAAAGATCACAGAGTACTATAATCTAAAACGTTCAAGCTTCGTGTGAGAGACCCAAACAGTAATTTCTAATGTCAATTTCGAATCTGGATTAAAAATTTGGGGGAAATGAATTAGACTTTCTATAAAAAATAAAGTCAATAAATTTTCAAAATTTCACCTTTTCGTCAGGATTAGTGAGGAGATGAAGCAGATGAGGGAAAACTCCGGCGTCAAGAACAGCTTGAACTCCGGCTTCAAACCCACAAGCGAAACTCCCGAGCGCCGCCGCAGATTGCACGAGGATGTTGTTGCATTTATCCGAATGGTCTGCATCGGAGAGAGCGGAAGCTATGGCGGGAACAGCTCCGAGTTTGAGGAAAGATAGCTTTTTGGTACGATTTCCGATTATCTGGTTTTTGACCTCGCGAAGGGCCTTGAGCTTGACTTCAGGGTCAGAGGAGGCAAGACGAGAGAATACATCGGCTTGACGATTACCGGAGGAAGAGGAGGAGGTGGTGGTAGGCATGACGGAGATTTAGTTTCTCCGTGAAGTGAGGAAATCGGCTCTCTCCTTAGATTGGAAAAGAATGGCAGAGGAGTTTCGTAAAGGTTTCTACTTTTTTAATTTCCCCTAATAAAGAGTCGATTTTTATTTTATTTTTGTTAAACTCAAAAGTGAGACTAGCTATTAGCCAATCATGTTAAAGAAGAGAGTTTCTAAACATAGTCCCTATTTGTTTTGGTTTTTTTTTTTTCTCAATTATTGAAAGAAACAATTTAGGTCCCATTTTACGATATTTTACTCTTTCTTATAAATTTTGGATATTTTTTTATATGAACGATTAATCAGTTCTGATAAACTAATATTTGTCCAGATGCTTAAATCTGAAACAGACAAAAGGAAAAAGGGAAAACGGTCCTTTAATATACCAATTTACACGTTTTTGCCAAAAAAAATACAGACTCTGCAATAAGCCAAAAAATGTATCAACTAATGTTTACCGAGCCATTTTAGATATAACAAAAGTCAATTTTTTAAACAATTTAACGCCGTTGAAAAATCCGTTCTTACCAAAACGAAGTCGTTTTGGTAAGACGTTCAAAACTCAAAATTTAGCTTGAAACGACGTCGTTTTGCTAAATTCCATTAAATTGAGCTTTAGATGGATCGAACCTGGGTGGATGATGAGCCCTAAACAAAACACTACCACCCTGACAAGCTCCCCTTCAGGTTTTAACATCTATTTAAATATATATATATATATAGGTGAGTCAAAAATGTAAAAATCTTGTTTTTCCGTCAAAAATGTAAAATTCCGGTTTCCCGTCAAAAACGTAAAATCCCGGTTTTTCGTCAAAAAAGTAAAAATCCTGTTTTCCCGCCAAAAACGTAAAATCCCGTTATTCCGCCAAAAACGTAAAATCCAGTTTTCCCGCCAAAAAAGTAAAATCCCATTTTCCCGCAAAAAAACGTAAAATCCTATTTTCCCGCCAAAAACGTAAAATTCCGTTATTCCGCCAAAAATGTAAAATCATGTTTTCCCCCTTTTTGACGGAATAACGGAATTTTACATTTTTGGCGGGAAAACGGAATTTTACGTTTTTAGCGGAATAACGGGATTTTACGTTTTTGGCGGGAAAACAGGATTTTACGTTTTTGGCGGAAAAATAGGATTTTACGTTTTTGACGGGAAACCGAGATTTTACATTTTTGACAAGAAAACGGGATTTTTATACTTTCGACTCACCTATATATATATATTTAAATAGATATTAAAACCAGAAGTGAAGCTTGTCACGGTGGTAGTGTTCTGTTCGAAACTCATCATCCACCCAGGCTTGATCCATTTAAAGCTCAATTTAATGGATTTTAGCAAAACGACGTCATTTCAAGCTAAATTTTGAGTTTTGAACGTCTTACCAAAACGACGTCGTTTTATATTAATGGATTTTTCAACGGCGTTAAATTGTTAAAAAAGTTGACTTTTGTTATATCTAAAATGGCTCGGTGAACACTAGTTGATACATTTTTTGGCTTATTATAGAGTCTGTATTTTTTTGGCAAAAACGTGTAAGTTGGTATATTAAATGACCGTTTTCCCCTTAATCAAAACATAATTTGTGTTTTAACACTTTACAAATTTTGAAAAAATAAGTAACATTTTCTTTGTTGAAAAGACGATTTTGTTACACAGACAATATTTTCATAAAGTGTCCGTACATGTAAGAAGCCCTATATTTATTGTACTTCAAACATCCGTGTCAATCTTTTTTTCGAAAGCTTCGTTCACGAATCTTTAGTTTTTTTCCCATATAAATTCGTTGATACAAGTTCGTTAGCATCCAAAGCTAACCTGTTTGAATCACCGCAGTTTTATGAATAGAGTTCATTCGAAAAAAGGTTTAAGAACAATTAAAACATGCTCTTCCCTTTAAAATTCCTTCTTCAGCTTCTAAGAAACGACCAAGGTCCTGTTGCTGTTCCAATCCTGTTACAACTCCAATCACATTCTGTTATAAAGAGCACGAAAAGTTTTAACCTTTTTTTTTTTTACTACAAGAAACAGAGTTTCATAGATTTTTACCGCCAGAATCCAACGGCTGCTCTAAGACTCATGTAAATGGTGAGACCAAACCAAAGTCCAATAAAACCATGAGTTGATGAGAGAAAGAGCAAACACAAAATGCTAACTATAGCCACCATTACTAATGAAGCTGCGGCGTAACCAAAATCAGATGCTCCAAAGTTAACTCCATCGAACACAAACGCTAAAGCATTGATTGGTTGTGTTCCTGCCACAAACTTTTTAAGAAACAAAAACCGCTTTTAGCCACAATGTATGACATAATATCTTGTTTTGATTTAAGGGATTTGAGGCGGAGTTCATTACCGGAAGTCCTATGCTAATGAGGTGTAAGACTTTATCGTCTTTCGTAAACAGTCTTGCTCCAAAATGCAATCCTACTCCAAGAATAACCGCGAGTAGAAACCCGAGAAGCAATCCTAACTGTTACAAGATAAGTTTTCAGTTTAGTTTCAAATTGATCGAAAACCAAATTTTTCTAAGATATAGTCCGGGATTGTTTGTTTGCGTTTGAATTTGCATGTAAGTATACATTAAGTGTATATTTTCTTCACATAAATCCACAAATCTTAATCAAATATTCTTTTCAAAAAACTCTCTTCTCATGTAAACACAAACGCATAAATTGTGTGTACCTGCAGTACACGAGAGGCGGTAGCTGCAGCTCTTTTGTAATCCTTTTTGGCAAACGCGCTCGCTAGTATCGCCTTTAGAAAAAACCATTTGTTTCAAATTAAAACCGCTTAACTACTCGAAAAAGGTTGCATCGAGGAGAGAGATCTCAAGGGCTAAACCTGGCCAGCTACAGCGAACCCGTCTGCAAGTAGTGAAGTAGCTAACCAAACCTGCAAGCAAACTTGGAAAGCTGCCATGGAAATGGATCCTTCTCGTGCAGCTAGTGACGCGGAAAGAGTTACGCAGAATGTTACCGCGATTACTCTCATCAGTAAAAGAAAGCCTGAGAGAGAGAGAGAGAGAGAGAGAGAGAGAAATCACATAGAAAACAAGAAACAAACGGTGTTATTTCATCAGAGATGTCATTATGAACACATTGAGAAGTTTCCAAGTATTTTGCAATACCATTTTTCATGAATCTACAGAGTTGAAGATGTTTGGTACTCATGTTAAAGATATCAACTTGACCCATCAGTTTCCACAAGAGTATTCCACACATAAGGTATCTGAAAAGGAACATAGAAAAACTCTATTAATTAAAAGCAGAGGTCATTTTTTGAGAGAAACCAAGCTTACAAATGTGAAATTAAACTAACTGGGATATAACATGAGCAGTGGCTGCTCCTGTTACGCCTAGACGGAAAACGAATATGAAAATGGGGTCGAGTATTATGTTTGTAACATCTCCAATCACTGCAGAAGAGATTAAAAAATAAAAGATCATCTGCTTTGTTCTGTTTCAAGGACTTTGGCATTATTATATATATACAAATGACGTTACCAGTTGCGTATAACGGAGTTGTCGTGTCTTTAAATCCGCGGAAAACGCCTTGAGTCGCGAGTGAGAGAAGAACAGCAGGTGCACCAAGTGATCTTAAAGATAGATACCTCTGAGCAGGTCTCAACATTGGAGAATCCTTTAAAAGTTTAAACCATGTTTAAAAAGATTTCATCAATCTCATAACATCATATATGCACTATATATTGAGCTCGAAAGATCGATACTTTACGTGTTTAACTCCCATGAAACTCAAGAGAGGTTTAGCTGCAGATATAAGAAACACAGCTTGAAGAAGGCCAAGAATGCCTCCAATGATTAAAGCAGATGAAGCTGATGGTATGTTTCTTTTCTTGGCTGGAGATTTACTAATACTAAAGATATTGCTACTGGTTTTAGATTCTTCTGATAAAGAATCTGAAAAAAAAAAAATCAAACAAACTAGTGATATATAATTACTACAAGAAATCAAATCAGAGGAGTGATGATGTTGCAATATACCTTTATTGTTTTCAGGAATCAGTTCTTGAGTTTCCTCCTTTGTATTGTTAGTACCAATTTCAATACATTCTTTATGATCTTGGACCGTATTTTGCTGAGAACAACAAGCATCTTCCTCTGCTACAAAGGAAGTTGTGATGCTAACGAGTGGGAAAATAGCGATTCTTGAAACTTGGTTGAACAAAGCAATTGAAACTCCAACTGCAGCAAGCTCTACAGGACCTGTAAATCATCACCAAAACACACAAAAAAAAAAAAAACTGATGAATTTCAATTTGAAACTAAAAATAAGCAAATGAAAGAAATTGTTGTTGTTTTTATAACCAATTTGGCCTATGAAGGCTGTGTCGACCAGAGATGCAATAGGATCAGCTGTTAGAGCAAGTGCTGCAGGTAAAGCTATTCGAGCTATCTCCAAACCGAGCTCATCAAATTTCAGAACTGATCTGATACATCAAAGAAAAACCAATTTTCAAGTTTCTTTCTGATGATGATAGAACACAAACAAAATTATATACAAAACACGTTTACCTGAAATCACTAAGGAAGATGCAAAGAGGGTTCCTTGAAATATCTGTGTTGTATTCATCTTCAGACATCTTTAAGAGATGTTACTGAAGCTTCTTGAGTTTCTGAGCTTCACAAGTACATTAAAAGAATGTGTATACAACAGAATCTAGCAAAGTAAATGATTCGCTGTTAGGTAGGTGACATTTCATTAGATGCCCCTAGAAATTAGAAAGAAAAAAAAGAGAATTATTTCGTTTTCAGATATAAAGCGGTTTCAAGGCTAACCACACATTACAATTACCTTAGAAATCAAATTCTTGATGACTTTTTAAGTCAAACTCGAATTTACTTGTGTCCAGAAATCTAGAGGGTTCCAGAAAATCCAATTTTTGTTGTATGAACAATTTAGCTGTTGACAACCAAAAAAAAAAAAAAATGTGATTTTGTAACGTAAGAAGAACACACCTTTTTTTTGGTCTGAACCAAGAACGGTCAATAATGTCTCTTTTCTTTTTCTATTTTTACGAAACAATTTCCCAGGAAATTAAAACACCAACAAATAAACAAAAAAAAAACCTCAGCTCGGAGAATGTGAGACGTTGTTTGGACTATGGACAAAAAAGAAAGAGAGTTGATTATGTTTTTGAAATAGGGTTTTGAAAATAAATCTCAAAGAATTTTAATCATATGAATCAGCCAAGGAGTAGGAAAGTTGACTACAAAGAAAAAAAAAAACCGAGTAGTATGAAAAAATGGAATTTGAAAAATAAATGGTTGAGACTAAAGAAGCCGATGCGTGTGCAGATGGAAGGTGGAACGTATTTTAAGTTAAAACATTGGAGAAGCTGTAGCAATTTTCGTTTCTTTTTATAGAGGGAAAAATTGTACTTTTAGGAATTAAAAAAAAAATCTTACGATTAAAATAAATTCAATATTTAACAAAAGTTAATGTTTTTTTATTAAACAAAAAAAGGGGGGGGGGGGGGGGGGGGGGGGTGGGGTTTAATTTGCTTGTGAGTCATTAATAACTTTTAAATTTGATGAAAAAATTTGATTCAATTTTAAACAATTCTTTGAAATAATTAATGGAAATAATTTCTGAATATGATATGCAAACATTTAACTTATATGTATTTACAAAATAATTTCTTTTATTTAGAACAGACACGTACTATTTTGATATTTCCTTTATTCTACGTGTTTTCAATGTCCGTGCCGATTCCCTTATAAGAGGAGCTCGAACCGGAAGTATTGTCTTTTCTCATGTAGACTATTTGATTCCGATCTGGATGGCCTCCGAGACCACCCTACTCGAATCATAGTTATAATATATGGTGTTTTTAAGCTAAAATATTGGAGAAACAGTAGCAATTTTCGTTTCTTTTTACAGAGGTAAAAAATGTACTTTTAGGAATTAAAACAAAATCTTAAGATTAAAATAAATTCAATATTTAACAAAAGTTAATGTTTTTTTATTAAAAAAGGGGGTGGGGGGGGGGGGGGGGGTGGGGTTTAATTTGCTTGTGAGTCATTGTTAACTTTTAAATTTGATGAAAAAATTGATTCAATTTTAAACAATTCTTTGAAATAATTAATGGAAATAATTTCTGAATATGATATGCAAACATTTAACTTATATGTATTTACAAAATAATTTCTTTTATTTAGAGCAGACACGTTTTCTAAACAATGACTATTTTGATATTTCCTTTATTCTACGTGTTTTCAATGTCCGTGCCGATTCCCTTACAAGAGGAGCTCGAACCGGAAGTATTGTCTTTTCTCATGTAGACTATTTGATTCCGATCTGGATGGCCTCCGAGACCACCCTACTCGAATCATAGTTATAATATATGGTGTTTTTAAGCTAAAATATTGGAGAAACAGTAGCAATTTTCGTTTCTTTTTACAGAGGGAAAAATTGTACTTTTAGGAATTAAAACAAAATCTTACGATTAAAATAAATTCAATATTTAACAAAAGTTAATGTTTTTTTATTAAAAAGGGGGGGGGGGTGGGGTTTAATTTGCTTGTGAGTCATTGTTAACTTTTAAATTTGATGAAAAAATTGATTCAATTTTAAACAATTCTTTGAAATAATTAATGGAAATAATTTCTGAATATGAATTAATGGAAATAATTTCTGAATATGATATGCAAACATTTAACTTATATGTATTTACAAAATAATTTCTTTTATTTAGAGCAGACACATTTTCTAAACAATGACTATTTTGATATTTCCTTTATTCTACGTGTTTTCAATGTCCGTGCCGATTCCCTTACAAGAGGGGCTCGAACCGGAAGTATTGTCTTTTCTCATGTAGACTATTTGATTCCGATCTGTATGGCCTCCGAGACCACCCTACTCGAATCATAGTTATAATATATGGTGTTTTTAAGCTAAAATATTGGAGAAGCTGTAGCAATTTTCGTTTCTTTTTATAGAGGGAAAAATTGTACTTTTAGGAATTAAAAAAAATCTTACGATTAAAATAAATTCAATATTTAACAAAAGTTAATGTTTTTTTTATTAAAAAAAGGGGGGTGGGGTGGGGTTTAATTTGCTTGTGAGTCATTGTTAACTTTTAAATTTGATGAAAAAAATTGATTCAATTTTAAACAATTCTTTGAAATAATTAATGGAAATAATTTCTGAATATGATATGCAAACATTTAACTTATATGTATTTACAAAATAATTTCTTTTATTTAGAGCATACACGTTTTCTAAACAATGACTATTTTGATATTTCCTTTATTCTACGTGTTTTCAATGCCCGTACCGATTCCCTTGCAAGAGGGGCTCGAACCGGAAGTATTGTCTTTTCTCATGTAGACTATTTGATTCCGATCTGAATGGCCTCCGAGACCACCCTACTCGAATCATAGTTATAATATATGGTGTTTTTAAGTTAAAATATTGGAGAATCTGTAGCAATTTTCGTTTCTTTTTATAGGGGGAAAAATTATACTTTTAGGAATTAAAACAAAAACTTACGATTAAAATAAATTCAATATTTAACAAAGGTTAATGTTTTTTTATTAAAAAAAATAGGGGGGGGGGGGGGGGGGGTGGGGTTTAATTTGCTTGTGAGTCATTGTTAACTTTTAAATTTGATGAAAAAAATTGATTCAATTTTAAACAATTCTTTGAAATAATTAATGGAAATAATTTCTGAATATGATATGCAAACATTTAACTTATATGTATTTACAAAATAATTTCTTTTATTTAGAGCAGACACATTTTCTAAACAATGCATATTTTGATATTTCCTTTATTCTACGTGTTTTCAATGTCCGTGCCGATTCCTTTGCAAGAGGGGCTCGAACCAGAAGTATTGTCTTTTCTCATGTATACTATTTGATTCTGATCTGGATGGCCTCCGAAACCACCCTACTCGAATCATAGTTATAATATATGGTGTTTTTAAGTTAAAACATTGGAGAAGCTGTAGCAATTTTCGTTTCTTTTTATAGAGGGAAAAATTGTACTTTTAGGAATTAAAAAAAAATCTTACGATTAAAATAAATTCAATATTTAACAAAAGTTAATGTTTTTAATTAAAATGGGGGGGGGGGGGGGGGGGGTTTAATTTGCTTGTGAGTCATTGTTAACTTTTAAATTTTATGAAAAAAAATTGATTCAATTTTAAACAATTCTTTGAAATAATTAATGGAAATAATTTCTGAATATGATATGAAAACATTTAACTTATATGTATTTACAAAATAATTTCTTTTATTTAGAGCAGACACGTTTTCTAAACAATGCCTATTTTGATATTTCCTTTATTCTACGTGTTTTCAATGTCCGTACCGATTCCCTTGCAAGAGGGGCTCGAACCGGAAGTATTGTCTTTTCTCATGTAGACTATTTGATTCCGATCTAGATGGCCTCCGAGACCACCCTACTCGAATCATAGTTATAATATATGGTGTTTTTTATGTCAAAAAAAATATATATATATATATATACCTGAGTACCTTCCCAGGATATGAACTAAGATGCTTGAGTTATCAAAAAGTTGGTATATATTAGAGAATTTGATTAACTTACTAAGTAACCTTTCCCATATACACCTTAGATATGTGTATAATTTAATACATATATACCTGATCGTACCTTCCCAGGATATGGTCTATTCCCAACGACAGTAGTGGTTTACGACATGAGAGACGTACAAGTCATTCACGTGGGTTCAGGTTTGTTACAATGTCTAATGAGAATGAACGCCATTGCTGCTCTTGATGGACATGTAAATAAAAACCTTTATCCATGAGTATTCTGTTCCTTATAGCTTAGAAATGAATGAATGCATATTATATAAGTCAAAGTGTGCTGGTTATTTTTTTTAAAGTAGCTCATCTCCAAATTTTGTATTTTATTTGCTGGAACAAAACAAAAGATAGTTATTATTCCTAAAGGTAGGTTATATATATATATTTATGGAAAGGAGAAGTGGGAGATGATTGAGAACGTCTACAAGTTAGAAAAAGAAAACTAAAGAAGAAAAATATGATTCAAATACTTTAGTAGCTGCATATAGAAATTTGATAACATCATATATAATCAAAGACGCTAATGCAGCTACTAAATGCAAAAGGTTGACATGTTTGGAACGTATCCAGGAGCAAATACCCATGTTTCTCTCTGTTTGGTGCTCTGAGATCCTTTTATCCGTTTCAGACAGGAGAGAGTTGCAAGGCAGTCACATTGCAGGGAAAGGTAAATTACAAACTCACTTCATATGACCATTAATTTTGCTCCAGTACATGTAAATCTTTTTGGTTTGTTAATCATACGATGTTCAAACTGTTTGTGGAATTAAGTGATATGTATTTTCTCTCGATCTTTCTAGAGATAATGTAATTATCAACCATGTGAACACGACAATGAGAGACTATTTTCAAAAGGTTGGACTAATTTGGTTATCATCTTAAGGAACTGGAGCACAACAATTACCATTGCCCTGATGAACAGAACTCATTGTTCAAGTATGTTGGGCTCACTATACTCTTTTCAAAACATGGCTTGAAAACATGGCTTCTCTCTTAACCCTTATACGTATCCCTGAAATTCACATGTAGTTTTTTTTATAAATGAAAAAAATTGATTCAATTTTAAACAATTCTTTGAAATAATTAATGGAAATAATTTCTGAATATGATATGCAAACATTTAACTTATATGTATTTACAAAATAATTTCTTTTATTTAGAGCAGACACGTTTTCTAAACAATGCCTATTTTGATATTTCCTTTATTCTACGTGTTTTCAATGTCCGTGCCGATTCCCTTGCAAGAGGGGCTCGAACCGGAAGTATTGTCTTTTCTCATGTAGATTATTTGATTCCGATCTGGATGGCCTCCGAGACCACCCTACTCGAATCATAGTTATAATATATGGTGTTTTCAAGTTAAAACATTGGAGAAGCTGTAGCAATTTTCGTTTCTTTTTATAGAGGGAAAAATTGTACTTTTAGGAATTAAAAAAAATCTTACGATTAAAATAAATTCAATATTTAACAAAAGTTAATGTTTTTTTATTAAAAAAAAAGGGGGGGGGGGGGGGGGGGGGGGTGGGGTTTAATTTGCTTGTGAGTCATTGTTAACTTTTAAATTTGATGAAAAAAATTGATTCAATTTTAAACAATTCTTTGAAATAATTAATGGAAATAATTTCTGAATATGATATGCAAACATTTAACTTATATGTATCTACAAAATAATTTCTTTTATTTAGAGCAGACACGTTTTCTAAACAATGCCTATTTTGATATTTCCTTTATTCTACGTGTTTTCAATGTCCGTTCCGATTCCCTTGCAAGAGGGGCTCGAACCGGAAGTATTGTCTTTTCTCATGTAGACTATTTGATTCCGATCTGGATGGCCTCCGAGACCACCCTACTCAAATCATAGTTATAATATATATATGGTGTTTTTGATGTCAAAAAAAATAATATATATATATATATATATATATACATATACCTGATTACCTTCCCAGGATATGAACTAAGATGCTTGAGTTATCAAAAAGTTGGTATATATTATAGAATTTGATTAACTTACTAAGTAACCTTTCCCATATACACCTTAGATATGTGTATAATTTAATACATATACCTGATCGTACCTTCCCAGGATATGGTCTATTCCCAACGACAGTAGTGGTTTACGACATGAGAGACGTACAAGTCATTCACGTGGGTTCAGGTTTGTTACAATGTCTAATGAGAATGAACGCCATTGCTGCTCTTGATGGACATGTAAATAAAAACCTTTATCCATGAGTATTCTGTTCCTTATAGCTTAGAAATGAATGAATGCATATTATATAAGTCAAAGTGTGCTGGTTATTTTTTTAAAGTAGCTCATCTCCAAATTTTGTATTTTATTTGCTGTAACAAAACAAAAGATAGTTATTATTCCTAAAGGTAGGTTGGTAACTTATCATATTCATATATATATATATATATATATATATATATGTATTTATGGAAAGGAGAAGTGGGAGATGATTGAGAACGTCTACAAGTTAGAAAAAGAAAACTAAAGAAGAAAAATATGATTCAAATACTTTAGTAGCTGCATATAGAAATTTGATAACATCATATATAATCAAAGACGCTAATGCAGCTACTAAATGCAAAAGGTTGACATGTTTGGAACGTATCCAGGAGCAAGTACCCATGTTTCTCTCTGTTTGGTGCTCTGAGATCCTTTTATCCGTTTCAGACAGGAGAGAGTTGCAAGGCAGTCACATTGCAGGGAAAGGTAAATAACAAACTCACTTCATATGACCATTAATTTTGCTCCAGTACATGTAAATCTTTTTGGTTTGTTAATCATACGATGTTCAAACTGTTTGTGGAATTAAGTGATATGTATTTTCTCTCGATCTTTCTAGAGATAATGTAATTATCAACCATGTGAACACGACAATGAGAGACTATTTTCAAAAGGTTGGACTAATTTGGTTATCATCTTAAGGAACTGGAGCACAACAATTACCATTGCCCTGATGAACAGAACTCATTGTTCAAGTATGTTGGGCTCACTATACTCTTTTCAAAACATGGCTTGAAAACATGGCTTCTCTCTTAACCCTTATACGTATCCCTGAAATTCACATGTAGTTTTTTTTATAAATGTTTGTACGAGATTTAATGCTGACAACAAGGTACTGCATATTGCATGGTTTAGTGCCCCCCATACAATGCACTGCACCACCAAGAATAAAAGACATTGGGTTCTCTAGCCAAAAGCAAAGAGGGTTTCGAGTCTTGATTTGATCACTCTAAATAAAGAATTCTCTTTTCGTATTGACAATGTGATTCTCCTAAATTGATGGTGGAGCAAGAGCTATAAGGGGACTTCAATAAACATATATATATTTGATACAATCCATCTTCTGAGGTGGTTATGCCTTGTGTTGGTCTTATTTGTATATTTGTCAGAATGTGTTTATCATATAAAATGATTTATGTTTATGGATTATAGGTGAATGACTAGAAGATGATTTATAACGTGTTGTATCCTACAAGAAAATTTACGTACAAAAAACGGAAGGTTTAACATGTTCAGTATAATATTAAAGATAACAAAAAGGGAAAATCTTCTAAAATATATAATGCTCAAATTAGATACAAGACCACATAACTAGTGGGAGAAAGAAAATTGATGTTAGGTTTAAACCAAACTAAAAGATGGTTTATATTTCAATATGTCAAGTTGGTAAAATTAAAAGGAGATAGAAGAATGAAAATCTGTCAAAAAAGGTCGAACGCTTCAAAAAACATATAATATCAAATGAATGGACATCTAACCCATACAAGTATTAGTTGTTTTATAATTAGCGTAGAATATTTTATAAGAGTTAACTGATCCATGTTCGTAAATCGGGTTGTTGGACGATTGGATACGGTCGTATTTAGCTAATGAGCATTAGCTCTATCATATTTTATGTAAATGTAACTTAACGGTGATAATTTTGTCAATGTTTAGTTTTCTTATAACCATATTAGTACACAATAATACAAAATTCCGCGTGAAACCAATTACTATATGATTATAACTTTTCGTTACTCCACTGCCATATCTTTGGTCAACGTTACTCTTGACCCATTGCCATATCTTTGGTCAACATTACTCTTGACCCTAGTTGTGCTTATAGCAATTTATTTAGTATTTACGTTTATTTATTTTCTTTAACTATTTAACTACAACATAGTATTAATTAAACAATTATGCAATTTGAACAAAAAATAAAACAATTATGCAAAAGTTAAATAGTGATTTGAGTTGTTATCAAAAGAAAAGGACTAAATGCTTAAACTATGTCAAAAAACGAATAATTATGTTACCGCTGGTCTCGACCAAGTCTTTTTGTTTTTTTTTTGTCTTGACTCACTACTCAAAAGTATCACTCAACGGTGGATGCTATCTCTTTAACATCTAAATAATCAAATGAGCCACCAAACAATATATATGTAATCAATTTATTTCAATCAATCATTTCTGATGAAAACAATTCATAATTGTAATGCGTTTAGAAAAATGTATTGTGCAACAATTGTACAACGTGAGTTATCTTCATGAATCCTCTTAAGTGATGTTTTTGCTCTTTCAAGATGGATGCAACAACTCTGATGGATGCAACAACTTCGTTAATTTAGATGGATGCAACAACTCTGATGTGGAGACCCAACACCATGATGGATGCAACAACTCTGATGTAGCCGCCACTACAAGAAAAAACAGTTTTTGTGATTACCATTTGCGACTACTTTTTTAGTCACAAAAAAGAGGAACAGTATTGTGACTAATTTGCGACTAATAAGCGACTACCCATAAAGTAGATGCACAATAGTCCCAAATTATCAACTAAAAAATTAGTCAGAAAAGAGTCGCTTATTTGCGACTGTTTAAGGACTTGCAAAAGTAATTCCAAATTTGTGACATGTTTGCTTCAATTTAGCAACTCCACTCGATTTTTTTTAAATAAACATCAAATAATATACAAAAAATTCTAAACCCTAAATTCTAAACCATAAACCATCAAATAATATACAAAAACATCAAATAAATAAACATCAAATAATATACAAAAAAAAAATTCAATGCTTACAATTTTTTTAAATATTATAATTTTATAAACCTAAATTAAAAACCCTAAACTTCTAACCCTTAAACATAAACTCTAAATCTTAAATTGTAAAATATAAAACTTAAATCATAAACCTATAACCCTTAATCATAAACCTCTAACCATTAATCATAAACTCTAAATCTTAAATCATAAACTTCTAACCCTTAATCATAAACTCTAAATCTAAAACCCAGTTTTTGTGACTAATTTGAGACTAATTTGCGACTAATTTTTAATAGTAGTCACAAAATAGTCCCAAATTTGGGACTAATTTGTAACTCCACTTGATTTTTTTTTAGAAATCAATAAATTCTAAATTCTAAACTCAAACCACAAAACCCTTAATCATAAACTTGATCTAAATCTTAAATTGTAAACTAGATCTTACAAATAAACATCAAATAATATATAAAAAAAAATTCAACACTTACATTTTTTAAAATATAATCATTTTATAAATCCTAAATTCTAAACCCTAAACCTCTAATCTTTAATCATAAACTCTAAATATTAAATTTTAAAATATAAATCTTAAATCATAAACCTCTAACCCTTAATCATAAACTCTAAATCTTAAATCATAAACCTCTAACCTTTAATCATAAACTCTAAATCTAAAACCCAGTTTTTGTGACTAATTTGGGACTAATTTTTTAATAGTAGTCACAAAATAGTCCCAAATTTGGAACTAATTTGCAACTCCACTCGATTGTTTTTTAGAAATCTATAAATTATAAACCCTAAACCACAAAATCTTAACCCTAAACCCTAAACCTATAACCTTTAATCATAAACTTGATCTAAATCTTAAATTGTAAACAAAATTTTACACATAAACATCAAATAATATACAAAAAAATTCAACACTTACAAATTTTTTTAATATGATCATTTTATAAATCCTAAATTCTAAACCCTAAACCTCTAACCCTTAATCATAAACTCTAAATCTTAAATTGTAAACTAGATCTTACACATAAACAATAAATAATAAACAAAAAAATATAACACTTATAAAAATTTCAATCTAATCATAACATCTACTAAGTGTTACATGTGTTTTATAAGTAATGGTTTTGAAAGATAAAAATTATCTCAAATTTTATTTATTTTTAAGTTGTAACATATTTTTGAACATAATATATACACAAAATCATTGTAAAATCATATTCAAACTTTCTAGGTTCTTAAAGTTTAGGGTTTAGGGTAAAGATTTTTGATTGTCACAAAATAGTCTCAAATTTGCGACCGTTTAGCAACCTCATGCGATTTTTTTTAATAGTAGTCACAAAATAGTCCCAAATTTGTGACTAATTTACGACTAAATGACAAAAATAATGAAAACTTCTCATTGACTAATTCATTTAGACGAAGATTGAGATCCTCCACCGTTGATTGGTTTAATCCAACGGTGAAGGATTTTTGTTTTTAGTGGTTCATCTTCTCTCTCTCTGTATCTTCTTCTTCGATCTAACTCTCTTTCTTTTTTTTTCCAGGTCCATGAGAACCATGAGAAGACCCAAGATCCGACGCCCCACGTTTCTCCCCGATCTAAACCCTTGCCTCACCACTGCCGCCGCCTTGGCTGCTCGTATCTCCGCCATCGGAATTTACGGAGGAGAAGGAGTCCCCTCCGAGGAACCCTCCGAAGACGACGAACCCTCCGAAGACGAGGAAGCCTCCGAAGATGGGGAGGAACAAGGACCGCCTTGGCTGCTCGCATCTCCGCCGACCAAATCCATAGATCTTAGCCGCCATTCGTCGGAGAATAAGATGCAGGCGGAGGTGCTCGCGAGTCAGGCTGAGCCGGAGAGAGGAGCAGTCGGAGAAGAGACCGACGGCGAGAGAGATGGGGCTTCAACCTGCTGATGCCACCGGAGAGGAGCAGCTCGCCGGAGAGAGAAGAAGTCGGAGGAGAAGTCCGTAGATCCATAGATTTTTTTAATTTTTGTTTTTGTTTTTGTTTTTAATTTTTTTTTTTAACATGTAATCACAAAATTAGTCTCTAATTTAGGACTGATATTAGAGTCACATATTAGTCGCAAAATAGGACTGTTTTGTGACTACTGTATTTAGCGACCAAATATTTGCGACTAAATTTTTTAGTCACAAAATAATCGCAAATGACTCATTTACGACTATTTTAGAACTATTTTGGTAGTCGTAAAAACTGTGTTTTCTTGTAATGCGCTATCATGTTTCTCTTTCCCGTGGCTTGACTTGCACCAAAGGATAATTTCTACATTTTTGATATAGGCATCATCAATAGTTACCGCATGTAAACCCTCATATGATGATTCATTGCTAATGGGTCCCTTGTAGATGTACTGCCATCAAACAAACAGTCAAAGCAAGAAAGAACTTTAAAATTTAAAAAAAAAACATATTTATTTACCTTCTTGATCTCCCAATACTCTGAAAATACCACTATTGTTGCTGATATGGGCTGGATTTTAAGCATCTTCACTGCTGCATCCAAATCATCACCAAAATAAACAGAATCCACTATATGAATCTTCGACCCCTTACGCTTTGGTTGGTCTTCTACACTATTAAATTTCTCAAATTGGCCTTTTTGTTTGCCGAAAACTCATCTATATACCTAAAAGCCTTACTCACTTTGAAAGAATGACACTTATGTTTTCCTGACTTTTGGGACCGACCATGGGAAGATGCATAAAAGCATAACTCCCTTACGTTTAACCCCAAAAAATCAAGATCCTTTCCTTTGATAACCTTCAAAAAACCAACCAAATTTACAGCAACATAAGCCCAACAGAGTTCTGCAAAAACCAAAAAACCAAAAAATTTTGATAATGGGGTTAATTCAAAGCTTGGAAATACTTTGGAGCTGATGCCTGATATGATTGCTAAATGCATAAGACATATTTCCTCTTGGAAAAGAGACTTTGTCCCCAATTCAACGATAAGGATTAGTGAACTTCAAAGTGAGATAGATGAACTTTCTCATCAAGATCAAAGCATTGAAGTTGGAACTGAATAAGCAATGACAATCGATGGAATCAATTCTAAGAAAAAGGCTGCACAAAAAATGAACAATGACAATCGATGGAATCAAATCATATATGTTGGTTCAATTAAAGTTTTATTCTCTCTTGTAATCTAGCAAGATTTCAACAAAATCATGGTCTCATTAGAGGATGTGAGATCAAATCATGTTAGTATATGTTATTATGTTCGTTTACTCACAAGGAATTTGTATTCAGGACCTTTAAAAGATTGTTTATCCTTTATTGTTTCTGTAAAATGCAAGACTATTTTGTGAATGGTCACAACACTTTGGTATTCTAAAGACGCATTTAGCGGCTTATTGTTGTTATGAATGTCTTTTCCGCTTTTAGTTATATATTTCGTTAATATTTAAGTTAGATCCCCATTCTTGTTTGTTTTTTTCTATTTGGTTTTGTAGGAGTTTGTCAGCAATTCCTGCATTTCACCATGGTGTTGAATTTCGATCAATCAACGACCTTATGCAAACTACTTCAGCTCATAAAGTGTCTCGCATCTCATCCGGATACAAAGATATTTCTTATCAAAGGTATTTCTACTTATGCGTGGTTTGTTTTAGGTTTTTCCATTAAAGATTTTTGACAAATGATATTTTTGTTTTCCAGTCTCAATACAAATTTGCTTGTATCTTTTTCTTCAAGAAACAAGAACAGATTTACCCATTCAAAACGTGTGAAACCATTGTTTAGCCGTTTTAGCTAGTCTTGTGAAGGTAAATTTCTAAATCTTAATATATGAATTTCTTTTTTGCTTCTTATGAATATTTATGCGATTTATCAGGGTGGTGCATGGAAGATATTCTTGAGAGTAGAGTTGTTCCAATTTGTCTCCACTCATTGTCTCACGGAGCAAAAGAGGTAACTCTTAAAACATTTTTTCCAACCTCTTCTAACTAAGTAGATTTCCTAATCTTAAGACATTTTTTTCAACATTTTTTTTTGTCGGATTCTGAATCAGTGTACACAACAAAAGACTTGTGAACAAGAACTTTTATCATTCGCTTGTATGTATACAAGATCTCCAAAATGCTTCCCTAAAACCTGTAAAGTCAAATCCAGAGCCGCAGTTTAGATAAAAAAAATAGTCTGAAGAAAAGATGAAAACAGTCTGAAGATAAATCAATTTAAGAAGAAAGAGCATTACCAATGCAATAACTCTGAGCTGATGAGAAGTGAAACCCTGCAGACTGAGAGCTGGACGCATGTGGTAGAAGACAGTTTCGGTACTCTGGGTCGACCCATTTGAGATCGCCGGAGACTCAGAGGATGCATTCCCACCATGTAAGAGCTCAGACCAACTGTAAATCCTCTGTTTCAACCAATGAATGGACGCCCTCCACGTCGTATAGATTTCCAAACGCTTACTTGCCTCTTCCTCTTGTCGTCTGGACAAACGCTTACTTGCCTTTTCAACTATCTCTTTCGATTGTGTTTTCCGTGGCTAATGTTTCTAGAAAAGTTTTGGTCTTTCTCATTTTTGTCATTTAACTATGGTATTAACTTGTAAACGTCCAATGGAAAACGTCATGCCACAACAATGCCCTAATTTCATTTATGGGCCCAAATTCCATTGATTTTGGGATCCAAATTCTTTGGTCCAATTTATTGTTCATGATTTCAACACAACTATCATCAGAAACCATGGAGTTAACATGTGCTATCTCAATTCCTACAGAGGTTATGAACATCATGAGTTAACAATGGTCTCTCTTTCCTCTATTTTTGTACATCGCTAGTGATTCTCCTGTTGAGAAAACAAGAAGAGAATCGTGGCAATAAGCATATCACAATGAATTGGTAAAAAGGCTTGTCAGATCGTAAGTGATTTATGTATTAAGAAAGAAATAACAAAGATGCGGGCCATGCGGCAGCTAATAACATTGCAAATAACTTATGGTTGCGTGATCTTGAAGTTATCACTCAATTTTTGTTTTTGGCTGAAATACTAACCGTCGAAGACATTAGCTAATAGAGATTCGAATAGTACACAAAGAATTTTTTCTTTTTTTAAAGATAGTTAATAATACCTTTCCTTTTGGCTTTTCATTTCCTATATAAAATGAAATACATGAAACATATTATATATGCGAATCACAGTACCCTTCAAGCATGGAAACAAATTGAAGTGGAAATGCAAACGTGAGAGACTTGTTTAGCAAGAAAAAACAATTTACCCACGGCTCGTATTTTCTAATCTTTGCGATTTTCATAAAAAAACAATGAATGCCCAAAAGTTTCGATTCTTCATCTTGGGTAAGAGCATTATACGCTTCTTCAAGCGTAGGCAACGACACCATACAACGTTTTCATCAAGGCCCATGAGAAATTGGTGAGTTTATCTTCCTCACGTTCCTTTCGAACTTCTTCCATAGTTTTAGCCCTTTGGTAGTCGGCCAAACGTTTCCACAATTGAGTAAGCTTTCCATAGGATGTTTCGATAGCTAAACCTTTTTGTCGTATGTTTTGAGACATTGAACACGTTGACCATTCTTGAGGCCGAACGTATGTCCAAATTTCATGAGTCATCGATATTAGACATCGAAGTAGAAATAGTTTCATAAATTGTAAGCTTAATCCAAGAGACAACAAGAGCATCATTTGCGGTCCAATCTTCGTAATCAAGGGAATCTCCAACACACTGTGGTACTGGTATAGTACCATCGGCGAAACCAATCTTCTTCATAGCTTTAAGAGTAAATTGAAGGTTTGTAACGGAATTAAGATCCTAAGATCGAGAAACAGAGAAATCTTGTAGTAAGTGTGAGAATATCCCACATCGGAAGTTGTGAGGGACTTTTGATCAACTGTGTTTTTACCGGTTTTTAACATTTGTTTTTGTGTCTTTTATTGAGTCAAAGTGTCTTTTTAGAGTCTTTTAGTCCTTTATCGAGTCTTTTCAGGTTTTAGGTGACTGTGGGAAAATGAGCCGTTTTGGGTGAAAATGAGCATATGAAGATGCAGAATCATATAGAGCCGTCAGAAGTTTGACATTCGGTAAAGGACTAACCACCGATGGATCGAGCTCAAATTTTGATACAAGATATAGCAATGGATCAGCTTTCATTTGGAAGTAGTTTGAGGTCATTGCAACGGTGAGATCAAAAGTTACGCCAGTTTTCGTGAAGATAGTCCAACATAAACCGACCGGTTTAATGACGCGAAAAATAAAAAGAAATTTCGGTTTTCATTTATTTTGACTCGGTTTTACCTAGTGATTCGTGGAGAATGACTCTAGATCTGTTTATACTTATATTTCAGCCATTGTTTAGGAAAAGCTTTATATTATTCATCAGAGAACTTCTGGGTTTGTTCTTGGGAGATTTGAGGGAGACGAATCTCAACTTCATACCGGAGAAGATTTCTGAACCTTTTTGGATTTTATTTCTATTTGATTATGAATTCCTTTTCATCTCTCTGTGTTTTCTTTGTTTCCATGTTTGAGTAATCTCCCTGTTAGGTTTTTAGGGTTTCAATGGATTCTCCATGAATCACTGAAACAGATCTGTTAGATTAGGGAATTACATAGAGTTCTTCATCTATTGTTGAATTTAAGGCTTAGACTAGATTGATCACCTAGTTTCTGATCTTAGGATTAACCTAAACATCAAAAGTGATTTAGGTTTCCTGATAGAACATAGATGAGAAAATCGTTCTTAGCCAACGAAAGCTGATGCTAAGGCAATTTGTGAACTTATCAAACCTGAACATTAATGCTTGCCTAGAACACTAAGGTTAAACGACAGTTTAGATTCTTAGGTTATTAGGCATAGTAGGTAGTACCACGACAGTGGGCTAGCTAGACATTCATGTTTGAGTTCGAGAACATGTCTTAATCATCTGCCTAATCGATAATATGTTTAGTGAATCTGGATTTCCTGCGAATTACCTAAAGGCCTAGCGCTTTCTTTTATTGAATTTATATCGCTTCATTCATCATTCTTAGTTTTAGAAGTTACAACCAACAAGCAAACATCATTCGTCTTAGATTTACTTTCCTTCTGCATTCTCGTAGCGTTACACTTGGTCTTTGTGGATTCGATCCTAAAGTACTACATCGATATACTGTTATGATTGCAGTAGTGTACACTTTAGTTATTAATTGACTTGGTGAAAACACCTAAATCAACTTTGAATAGTATATAAGGGACTTGGGCCAATCCACTCATTGCCCATTGGTTTTGAGTTGGAAGTCCATGAAACTTAACATGGTATCAGAGCCCGAACACATGCTGCCCAATCCGAACCGAAATCGATCCGATCCATCGAAAGAAGCCCGATCGATCTTAACCGAAATCGGTCTGACCCGAATTAGTTCGACCGATCTAACTCGAAATTAATCCTATGATGGGATATTGTCGAGATTAATGGCTAGACATGCCATTATCTCGAGGGGGAGTGTGAGAATATCCCACATCGGAAGTTGTGAGGGACTTTGAATAGTATATAAGGGATTTGGGCCAATCCACTCATTGCCAATTGGTTTTGAATTGGAAGTACAGAAACTTAACAATAAGTTAGATTTTAATGTTCTGATATCATGTTAAAAAAACCTTTAAAATTTGTAAAAAAGGTTTCTTATTGATAAAAATACTATGGCATTGCCTTATATACAAGATACAAGTTTGACCTATTTGTAAACCGACTAAATACACGACACAAGAATAGCCCAATATCAGCCGCTTGTTTCTTGCGGAGCATCAGAAATTAGGTTATGGGTTGTGAGACTGAGAAGCGTGCGCCGAGACGATGGAGGAAGAGGAAGGAGGGTCGTCATAAACGTGGGCAGGAGCTATTGGTTGTTGACACTGGATATCGTGCGCCGAGACGATGTTCATCTGGGCTCTGGAGGAAGAAGATCGAGGCTCTTCGTAAGTCTGAGAAGGAGATTATCGAAAAACAAAAATCGGATAGTCTTCGATTCCATGGTGCGTGGGTCGAGAGAGAGCGCGAAAATTCCGATGTAATTATTTACATATAATTATTACGATGTAACTGGTATTTGTGTTTCTGAATTACTCTATGAATATTCCTAATTGCTATTGCTAATGTATCTTAGGTGTTCGATGTCTGTCGTGAGTAATATTGGTGGGGATTAGATTCTTATAAAGGGAATGATTGTCCCCTTGCAGTGCGCCTTTATGCTAAGTTGGGCCTTCATCGTTACAATATGTTACAGGTAATAAACAAACTAGCTAGCTAGTCTCCTCTAGTTCGTGTGTTGCAGTCTGCCTTATTCAATTCCTTTAATTAGGGGTGGGCATTTTAACTGAACCGAACCAAACCGAACTCAAACCGACCCAAACCAAACCATAGTTAATACCCAACCATTTGGTTGAAGTTTTTTTCAACCCGAACGGTTCGGTTCGGTTCGGTTTAAAACCAAACTGAACCGATAAACCAATGTGTTTTTGTTAATTAGTTAATTAATAATATTAAAAATAATAACACATATGGTGATAGTTTTATATTAATGATATAAGCCTATAATGACTCATATAAGAGATGAATAAACATTAACTTGTATAATTAACTTATATTTAAGTTATTGACTTGTTGTATATTCATTTTACTAGCATGGAAAGATGAAACCATAAATTTTTTAATTTTTTTTTTAATTTTGATTAAGTGGAATACTTTCAGTTTGGTTTTAAAATTTTAGGGAATGAGTTTTTTTATGACTTCGTTTTGTTTACGTTTCGTTAGGATTCTTGTTTTTATAAATTGATTTTTTAAAACCGAACTAAAACCAAACCAAAGTACAACCGAACCGAACTAAACCAAACCGAACTAAACCCAAACCGAACCAAACTTATTTCGGTTGAGTTCGGCTAGAGTTTTATTCAACCCAAATTAACCGAACCCGAACCAACCCGAAATTAAACCGAAATGCCCACCCCTACCTTTAATGTCTTATTCAACTCCTTTATTGCTCAATGTCTCAGGGGACCAACTTGCAGCTTCATGGAATAGAGAAATACAATAGAGATGAGAGTGATTGGTCCGACGACGCGTATTATATAACTTTGGTTGCAGAGGATCCAGCTACCGGTTCGCGTGTAACTTTTCAGACTAGTGTAACTATTGATCTCCAAGAAGAAGGAGAAGGAGGATGTAAAGTTATGGATGTCGTTTGTCATATCGCCAGACCTAAAGATACAGGTTACTTGAATCGTTATATTAGCATCATGACATTTCTTGAAAAGTGTGTAGATCCTCTGCTGATTAATGTATTTATTGTGACTTGTCTCTCTAGCGACCAATGGTACGAGTCATTTGGCACCTCAGTTCGACCATGATATTAAAGTGCCTGAATGGCCCTTAAAGAAGGCTTTTGCTGATAAAAATCGATTTTGTAACGAGGTAAGTTTGAACAAACTATATATACAATACATCATTACATTGTAAGATAAGAAGATGCTTTCATTGAGCAGTTGAGATGTTTGCTTCGCAGGTGCAGGAATCAGAGTGGGAAGAAAATGACTGGATTCGTCTATACTTGGAACTTGCATTCGTTACAACGAATCCGGATATTCAAAACGTATGTTTCTTCATTTTTGCATAGCAATGACATACCATGCGTGCGTGGCACTGTTTTATGTATATATAAAGCAGTGTGTGCTTATTTTTTAAAGTTTTTTTAAATGTTTGTTTCAGCCCAACCTGTCCAATTTGAAGATTTTGAACTTAGTGAAAGAAACTGAGCCGCCGAATGAGAGACTCATCAAGTGTTTTAGAAATGCAATTGTCTACATAAGATATGATCAGGACTTAGGCGAGGATCGGGTTTGCAAATACAGAGCTATCGTGAGAAGAACTATGGATTTGATATCTAAACGCTTTTGTCTCGTGGGCAAAATTCTGCCGGTGCCCGACTCCGAGTAAGAAGCTAGTAAGATAAGATCCATATGAAAATTAATGTCACTACCAAAAAAAAAAGTGTTTCACATCATTTATTTTACAGATTTGCATTAGTTATAAATAATAGTGATTATGAAAGTGGTGATGCAAATATTTACATCAGTTGTGAAAATATTTTACAATCAGTTTAAGCAGGGGCGAATCCAAATAAGTTTTACTGGGGGCACAAATATTAAATTAATTAATAATAAATGAAATACTAAAATATAATTTCATACAAAAAATACGAAATAAAATATTTATGTGTGTTTAAGTTATTTAGTTAAGAAAACAAAAGTAATTTTTAAGATTTGAGTTGTTTTTATTTTTATTTATGTTAAATAGATAGTTTTAATTTATTATTTTTGGTTTTGTCTAAATTTTTTAATAAGTTAATTGAACAATCAAAAGAATGGAGGCATAATCTTAAAATTTTATGGGTGCACAATTTAAATTATCTAAAAATTACACTAATTTTTTAACTTCGCCACTGAGTTTAAGCAACTGATATAAATATTTGCATCAGTTTAAAAAATTGATATAAATATTTGCATCGATTATTTTAATCAATGTTAATTTGTGTCGGTTGTAAAAAATGATGTTAAAAATTTGCATCAATTAATAGAAATGATGGTAATATTACATTATAATTATCAACTTTAAAATATGTGTAATAATTTAATAATTTAAAATTAGTACTAACTTTTATAAATTATTTTAGTATTATATTATAAATTATTTCACAAATAATTTATATATTTTTATCTAGGATAACACGTCAATATTGGTTTTTAGAATCTGTAGATAAATTGTACGTATTTATAATAAACAAAACTTCTCATTTCCTTCTTTAGTTCTCGAAGTGGGACAAACATCAAAGGTAATTAGCATCATTTTTTTATTGATGTAATATTTGTATCATTTGTTTAAATGATGTTAACAAAAAATTGTAGATGTATCAATTATCTAATTGATGTGCATTCATATTTTTGTATCACTTCTTATAAAGTGATACAAATTAATAAATTTTTGTATCATTTAGGATTGAATCGATGTTAAATTAAATAATAGTAAAATCAGTTATCAACTGATGTTAAACTATATATTTTTATATCAATTGCTAATAAGTGATTCAAAAGTATATTATTTATTTTTGTGATACAATTGATGTAATACATGTTTTTTTTGTAGTGTGTGGATCAGATAAATAAATGACTACCGGTTTTCATGCTATTTTTGTGATACTCAAAAAAGTTTCAAATTCATTCTTTTCAACCTATTGTTGCCTTCTTTTATGGATGGCGAAATCTAACCTTATACAAAGCTATGAAATGATTTCAAATATATTTCCATAAAACAGCAAAGATTTCGTTCTTTTTCAAAACATAAAAACAAGAAAGTTTTTCATCATAGACGAAATGTCTCCATCTCTATTGAACTCGATGATGGACTTGAAAAAATTTGTATTTTCCTTTTCATATATGAACATAGAAAAATGAAAACGTCATAAAACAAGACTATATATATATATATATGAGCAGTGGCGGGTCCAGAAATTTTTTTTATCGGGTGCAAGTTAAATTTGAAAAATAGAAATACAAAAAAAAATATTTCATATAAAATATATGGGTTCATATTGCAAAACAAATTAGCTTATGGGTTCATATTACAAAACAATTTAGCTTATCGGTTCAACACCAATTTTTGAGGGGTGTCAATGATAATAAACTTTAATAAAATAGAAAGAAAATTTAAAAAAATACAGTGTCAATTGACCCCCTATCTTTGTGAGTGGGTTCGCCCCTTATATGAGCATGCATGTACGCATTCCCACACCAGAATCAAAACTGGATTACAACTAAAGTACTTGTTTACATAGACCAATTCTTGGTGCAAATTCACATAGTCGAGTACGTATGAGTATACCATCAAATAAAAACTAGTTGAATCTTCCAGACACCAAAGTATATTTATATATCGCTTGAAGATTCAGCGTGTATGAATCTCCTCCACTCAAGGACAAGAAAAGGCTGGAAAACTGAAAATCTCTCGGATAAGTTTAGAAAGCATAGATGTGCATACAAACTCATACGCATAACACTTTTTTTTTGGGGGTATGTGTTCATACGAATTACAATTAACAAACACATGCACGCATAAGATAATAAGTTAATGTCTTACTCTATCAAGCTATTATTTGTTTATTTTGTTTTTTATTCTGTAGATACAACTTACAAAGACATGGATGATATTTATTTTATCGTGTGTGGTTTCGCGGATTACCGAGGATTAAAGATGATCCGAAACTTCTATCTGGACCTAATCAACCAAGTCAAACCCAAGAATTTGGATTAGTCACACTCACATCACATATATATATATATTCATTAACGGTTAGAACACTTAAACCATACGATTAGCTTAAGCTTAATGAGCTAAACCAATCCTCAGTTATACTGAACCGGATCCTAATTGAATCCAATTGAACCAACCCATGTTCATTTGTCCAAAATTAACGGAAGCCGATTCAGACGTAACTAGATGCTAACCGAGTCTAGTATGAACTTTTTATTAATCGGTCAGGGTTTGGATTAAAAAAAAAGAATTAATGGTTAAATAACTCAAACCGGTTTGAAAATCAACCTTAATAAAAAAGAATTAATGGTTAAATAACCGGTTTGAAAATCAACCTTATCCGAGAGATTCCAATTTCAAGTAAATTTTTACGAAACTCTCTCTGTTGATAAGGTAAAACCTTCCTGCTTTAACAGAAGGTTTCATCGAAGCAGCCAAAGAATCCTCCGGCTGCGAATTTCCGATGTTCTCCGCCGTCGTCAGACCTTTCCTCTCTCCCTCTCCACCGCTCTTTCGCCGTCCTCTTTCTTCTTTCTCAATTTCCTTCCGATCCTTTCACTTTCCGAATACGCCTTTCCTTTCCTCTGGCCTTAACTGTAGCCGCCATTCGTTTCTCGTTGACCAGCACCTTTCTTGTTCCATGCCTGAGAAGCCTCTTCGTGTCGCCGTACTCCTTAGTGGCGGCGTCGATAGCAGCGTCGCTCTCCGCCTCCTCCACGCCGCTGGCCATTCCTGTACCGCTTTCTATCTCAAAATCTGGTTTCAGGTGTGTGCTTCTTCATCTCATCTCTCTAATTGAAGGAGAATTATGATTCGATGTCTGTTTGTTGGAATTACAATCAAGCAGCACCTTGTTTCATTTTGTAGATTTTGATTCAAATTGGATTTGAATTGTGTGAATATGAGTTGTGATGTTCTATGTGTTCTGTAGGAAGGCTTTGAGAATTTCTGGAACCAGTGCCCTTGGGAAGATGATTTGAAGTATGCAAAGCATGTTTGTGAGCAGGTAGGTATTGTTCTTGCTAAACCCTAAACCCTGTGATTATCTTGGAACACTTTTGATTTCTGCTTGTTTCAAAAGGTTCAGACTTGTGGGTGTTTACTGCTTCTAGGGTGTCATTTTCCAGGTTGATGTTCCTTTGGAGATTGTGCATTTAACAGATGAATATTGGGAGAGAGTTGTAAGTTCTTTCTTCAATGCTTCTATTTAATTGTTTGGGTTTCTGATTGGATTTCCAACAATAAATCAGGTTTCCTACATTATTGAGGAGTACCGTTGTGGACGTACACCTAATCCGGATGTTCTATGTAATACTAGAATTAAGTTTGGTAAGCTCTTCTGCTCAATAGTTTTTAATCAAGAGTCTTGGCTCATGAAAAGACTTGTGCTTTCAGTTGTAGTGTCTCTGCTATTGTGACTAATCAGCGACAGATTGACCTTATATTTACAGGGGCATTCATGGATGCAATCAGTGATATGGAGTATGACTACATAGCGTCAGGTCATTATGCTAAAGTCGTTCATCCTCCTGCTGACCAAAATGATTCATCATCTGTTTTGGAACTATCACAAGATATGGTACTTACTCCAATTAAACTCTCGTCTTTATTCTGCGGGTATTTTTCTGATCATCATCGTGTCTTTGCTGTATTAGAGAGAATGTCACTTGTTTGGTTTAATGTTTGCTTTGTACCTAGTGTCGTAGGCTACTAATGCTTCTTAGGTACATTGCTTTGGTTTTCAGTACCTCGCGCCATTAAAAGTCTGTATTTTTCTAATATTTAGGTGAAGGATCAGACCTACTTCCTCTCGCATCTCTCTCAAACCCAGCTTAAGCGACTGCTATTCCCACTTGGCTGCGTAAAGAAGGTACTCGAGGAAGTTCAATCTTTGCAAATTTGTGAGAGATTTTAGTCCCATTCCGAAACGTATAATCAAAATTAATAATGAAAACATTTTGATTGTTTGCCCTTGTTTTCTGATGTACAGGAAGAAGTTCGCATACTAGCCACAAAATTTGATTTGCCAAATAAAGATAGAAAGGATTCGCAAGGAATATGTTTCCTTGGGAAGGTATACTTTCTAGTTTGTTCTTCTGGTTTATGATAGTGCACGTCTGAAACATATGAATATGGTTTTCTGCAATAGATAAAGTTCAGTGACTTTGTCGGTAGACACATAGGAGAGATGGAAGGAATTATATTGGAAGCTGAAACTGGGGATCTTCTCGGTAACCATCGGGGATTTTGGTTCTACACTATTGGACAACGCCAAGGCTTGCGTTTACCCGGTGGGCCCTGGTATGTTTCTTAGCTGATGTATGAAAAATATAGCTATTTCTGTCATGGTTTGTAATTCCAGCAATTGGCTCATATGAAAATTAAAAGCAACTTTCTGGTTCTGAATATGAACCCTTCAATAATGTTGAGAAAACAATTTGGCTAAACTTCTTTCATTACATGCTGATTTTAGTTTCCTTTTTAGATCATTTACTTCGTCTATGAAGATCATGCTCCCTTAATCTGTGTGCAGGTATGTTGTTGAAAAGGACACTGAAAACAATGTAGTGTTTGTCTCAAGAAATTACTACTCAATCGACAAGAGAAGGCGGATTTTCCGTGTTGGCTCTTTAAGATGGCTTAGTGGGAAACCTTCAGGAAATGTTAGCCAGCTCCGTTGCAAGGTAAAAAGAATATGATCGATCACTTTCTACTACACATGATGGCTACTTGGCACTGATGAGTGATGAGTTGAGTTTATAGGTCCGGCATGGGCCTGGCTTCTACAGCTGCAGCCTTGAAATGGAAGCACAAGGAGATGTTGCGGTTGTACACCTAGACGAAGATGATCAAGGTCTAGCTGCTGGACAGTTTGCAGCCTTCTACGAAGGAACCGCTTGTATCGGTTCAGGCGTAATCCTGGAGTCATGGGACGATCAGTGTTTCCCGGTCTGTGCAAAAGCCCTTGAACTCGCAGCGATGGAAGACAAAACCAAACTCGGGAAACCAGTAAAAATCAAGACGATGCCAGTTACGCCATCTGTGGAGGCTGAGCCAGGAGAAACCAGTGCAGAAGCAAAGCTGGTCAACGCGTGAGACAAGGAAATGGTGTAATAGTCTCAGGTAGATCTGAAGCTTTTTAGCTGAGAAGTGACAAGATCGATCATACGATTCATAACCACTAGGAGCTTCTCCTCTCCTCGAGAGAGCTTGTATTTGGGCCATGTGGCCAACAACGCAATATGTGGAGTGGCTCGCTCATATATTGTAAAACTCTCAACGGTTTACAGTTACATTGGCGCCCAAACAGAGAAATCGTAAGAAACTACTTTCAGAGTTGAAAACGAGAGAATAAGTTATTTTTTATTTGTGTTGGACATACAAAAGATGAACAGTGCCAGAGATTTCAATACAGTTTTCTATTTAATACATTTTGGTTTCTTATATTCATCAAGAGATGAAAAAGAGTCAAACTATTCTTTTATTCATGTGTAAACGATCTATTTTCTCTTGAAAAGTTTCATATAATAACAGATCCACTTACAATTTGAGTCTAGTTCTATTTCCCCACCTAATCAAAGTTCAAATCATATATCCCCACGAAATCAAAGTTCCAAACCTATTTGCCCCCATATATCGGTTATATTGGTTAATGTTATAAACCAAATATAAATTGAGCAAACTAAATCTTAAACCGAATTAAAATTGGATTCCAACTAAAACCAAATCAAAAACTCGACCCGGTAATGACCGACCCAATTTTTTATTTCACCCGATTTTTTTTTTCTTCTTCTCCTGTGTTCTCTCACCTAAGGTCGATTGTTTATAGAATTTCTGAAATTTCTTAATTTTTGGTTTTTGAATTTCTGAGATTTCTTAATTTCTTTCAATCCTGGGTTTTTGTTAATTTCTTAGATTTTTCTCTCAATTGAAGAATAAAAGAGTCCGAATCCTAAGGTTTCTGTTTTTTAGTTTTTGTTTGCTTATTCAAACTAAGAATAAGTCTTCCTAGTTTTTAGGAGATAAGTTTGAAGCTACAGGTCTTTAGTAAGTTGTTAGTTGTAGAAGCTATAAGAACTCTATCTTGTAATCATTTTTCTTTATCTGAAATGCAGTACGATCTCAGTTCTTATATAGCTAAAGTTAACAAGTGGTATCAGAGCTATTAACGAACCTGAGAGAAGATGAGTGAAAAAGATACAATGATCATACCTAAGTTTGATGGATATTATGAGCATTGGGCTATGCTCATGGAGAACTTGCTTCGGTCCAAGGAGTGGTGGGATCTCATCGAGACAGGGATCCCAAGACAAGAAAGAGGAACCGTGTTGACTGGAGCTCAGAGAGCCGAGCTGTTGGAGAAGATAACGGAGAAGACGGTCACGGACCACAAGGTAAAGAATTATCTCTTTGCCTCGATTGACAAAATAATCATGAAGACGATAGCCAAGAAGGATACCTCAAAAGACGTCTGGGAGTCTATGAAGACAAAGTATCAAGGCAACAAGAGGGTTCAGAGTGCCCAGTTGCAAAGGCTGCGAAGAAACTTCGAAGTTTTGGAGATGAAGGAAGGAAACACCATTACAGAATACGTCTCAAAGGTGATGGTAGTGGCAAATGACATGAGGAATCTCGGGGAAGACATACCAGATGCCAAAATTGTTGAGAAGATTCTCCGAACTTTGGTGGAAAAGTTCACATATGTGGTGTGTGCGATTGAGGAGTCAAACGACATCACGGAGCTTTCGGTTGATGGACTCCAGAGTTCCTTGCTTGTTCATGAACAAAACTTGAGCAAACACAGTGGAGAATAACATGTACTGAAGGCCGAAAGTGGAAGAGGAAGAGGTGGTTACTCTTATACCCGAGGTCGAGGAGGATACCGAGGAGGAAGAGGAGGAGGACAAGGCAGAACATTCAACAAAGAAAATGTTGAATGCTACAAGTGTCACAATATGGGACACTTCAAAAATGAGTGTCCAACCTGGGAAAAGGCGGCCAATTATGCAGAGTTCGATGACGAGGAAGATGTGTTGCTCATGGCGCATATAGAACTCGCAAAGACTGAAGGTGATACAGTGTGGTATCTGGACTCCGGTTGCAGCAACCACATGTGTGGAATCCGGGAATGGTTCACTGAGATTGATACCAAGTTTCTACAGCATGTAAAACTTGGAGATGATCGAAGAATGCAAGTAGAAGGAAAAGGGAGCTTGCGCCTTGAGATTAATGGCATAACTCAGGTAGTTTCCTCTGTTTACTTTGTGCCGGGTCTGAAGAATAATCTCTTAAGCGTTGGACAGCTGCAGCAAAAGGGATTGAGAATCATTATAGAGGATGATATGTGTGACATCTGGCACAAACAGCAGAAGAGACTGATCATGCACTCAACAATGTCAGCAAACAGGATGTTTGTAGTTCTGGTAAAGGTGAAAGAAGCAAAGGAAGTCGCATAAGTAAACAATATAGAGAGCCCTGTAGAGGATGCAGAGGAGATCTGGCACAAGAGATTTGGTCACTTAAGTCGCCACAGCTTAGTTACTCTGGCTGGAAAAAAGATGGTGAAAGACTTGCCAAAGATCAGTGTGAAAGAAGCCGTGTGTGAGATCTGTATGAAGGGGAAGCAGAATTGGGAAAACATACCAAAACACAATGTGTGGAGGCCAAATCGAGGATTGGAGCTAGTACATAGTGACATATGTGGCCCCATAACAACTGTTTCTGAGAGTGGTAAAAGGTACATCATTAATTTCATTGATGATTATAGCCGTAAGTGCTGGACTTACTTTTTGGTAGAAAAATCAGAAGCCTTGAAGGTGTTCAAAGAGTTTAAAGCTGCTGCTGAGAGAAAGCTAGGAGAACTACTGGTCTGTCTGAGAACAGATCGAGGAGGTGAGTTCAATTCGAAGGAGTTTAATGACCACTGTGTTGAGAAAGGCATCAAACGTCAACTTACTGCAGCCTACACACCTCAACAAAACGGAGTTGCTGAGAGGAAGAACAGAAGCATAATGAACATGGTGAGAACCATGCTGTTTGGTATGAAAGTACCGTTGAGATTCTGGCCAGAAGCAGCTCAGTATGCAGTGCATATACTGAATAGGAGTCCAACAAATGTTCTTGGAGAAGTAACACCTGCAGAAAAATGGAATAAGCACAAGCCTTCGGTGAAACACTTGCGAGTGTTTGGGTGCACAGCGTTTGCATTGGTTCCATATGAAAAGAGGGTAAAGCTAGATGAGAAAAGCATCAAATGAGTGATGTTTGGAGTCAGCAAAGAGTCCAAAGCATATAGACTCTATAATCCAGAGACAAAGAAAATCATTATTAGCAAGGATGTCAAGTTTGATGAGATGAAACCGTGGAACTGGGATGAAAAACCAGAAGATAGCAAGCTGATCCTTGAAGCTGGGGTGGAACAAGTCGAAAAAATTCCAACTCAGACAGGAGGAGAGGAAGAAAATCAGAATGGAAATGAGGCCGTGGAGACTGAGGCAACACAGCCAGAACCCGAAGAGCAAACAGTAAGTAGAAGCAGCACCGGGAGAGCAATCGTAAGACCAGCCTGGATGAAAGATTTTAAGTATAACACAGGAAAGGGACAAGCATTGCTGATACAAGATGATGAAGAAGATTTGATGATGCTGTTCAATGTAGAAAATGATCTAGAAAGGTTTGAAGAAGCAGTGGAACATGAAAAATGGAGGAAAGCGATGGAAGCTGAAATCAGTTCTATAGAAGAGAACAATACTTGGGAACTGATTGACTTGCCTACAGGAGCTAAAGTGATTGGGGTTAAATGGGTTTACAAGACGAAATTTAATGAGAAAGGAGATGTGGACAAGTTTAAGGCAAGATTAGTTGCTGATATGCTCAAATTAATACCCTAAAAGTACTAAGCAGTAGTTGCAGTAAAGTAGGGGTCGAACACAATGACTCACAGAGATACACAATAGATTATAAAGATGAGAATTAAGCTAAGCAATCAATGATATTGAAGACTAAACATAAACTTAAACGGTTGTAAATTTGATTGAAGAAAGATAGGTTCAGGGTATTTCTCAGAAAATCAATGAATGCAGGTAAACTAACTAACATGATTCAGATTTAGCACGGTTCTTGAACTCAAATCACTAAGGTATAATTAACTAACTCTCGCTGCGAAAACTATCTAAGTCTAAATATTAGAATTCCAAATCTCTTTGCGAATACTAAAGTATAAACCAGCTTTTAGTTCAAGTTTGATTTGTTCACAAAACAACTAAACCAAATCTCTTTGCGAATAATTATTTTGCTCACTCTAGCTTCTGTCAGGTAATTAATCGCACTCTCGTGCCAAATCAATTATCCTAAGATCTATGTTCTAGGTGATCAATCTAGAATTAGCTTTGGAAAGAACTAATTCAGATAGTGAAGAACTAATTCAGATAGTGAATCCTAATAACTAATCAATATAGCATTCAGAGAAAACCCTGATGAGAACCCTAAACCTAACAAGAGATCTACTCAGACATGGAAATTGAAGCAATAAACATGTTTGAATAAATCATCAAATAAAATAGAAAGAGTAACAAGAGGGTTCGAAAGCTTCTCTCGGACGAACAGAGTTTCAGACTTGTCTCCCTTCAAAAGCTCTATCACAAAACCAGAATAAAATAAGCGTCCCCCTCAAAGTGGCTGTAAAATCCTATTAAATAACCTAAATCACGTTTTGGGGCTTCTTGTAAATAATAAAGACTTCTGGGCAATTTTACAATTCTTCAACTCTTCATTAAACTCGCGGGTCGTGTTTGCTTCGATGAGTGTTGACCGATACTAGGCAGTATCGATCGACACTGATGCTTCAAATCGGGTCCTCAGCTACACGACCTTCTGCTTTGATCCAAAATACTCCAGAAAGCTCCAATATCTCCAATTATGCTCCAAACGTGCTAAAACCTGTAAAAACTCTAAACATCTACAAAATAGTAGAAATAATCTATAAAACGGACTTATATCATGGCTTAAAAGGGGTAAAAACCATGATATATCAACTCCCCTAGACTTAGCCTTTGCTTGCCCTCAAGCAAAACAGAAAACTAAACCAGAAAAAGAGGTTTGAAAACACGGAGACTCACCTGTTCTTGAAACATCGCAATGACAATTTTCCTTAGTGCTCCACATATCACATAAACAGTTCCAAATCTAACCACCATGTACTTCTCCGTAGACATTCTCAGCTTCCCAGACTACACACATTATTTCACAGCATCGTTCAATCAAGCCTTCCTCGCCAGTTTCATCGCCGTGATTAACATCAAGAACCTTCCAGATTCTTTCCCATACAATATCATGACAAGGAACCATCCAACTTCACACTTTCTGGTATTATTTCTCTCCCCAGACTTATTTCTTATTAAATTCTTGCATATGCTTAATAAGGTTCGAGACGCGAGTATTGATGGTGTTTGCCACCGAATCTCCGGTTCTTCCCTTAAAAATGTATCAAAGGTGTAGGCGAATAATGGTATCACAGGAAATTTTCCTAACCTCGCTTCCACCTTTGTGTGATCATTTCCTCTGAAGTAGAATAATGGGATCGCTGGAAATATTCATAACCCTCTACTCAGAAGAAAATCATCTTATCTTTTAATGCATCTTATTTATTAACTTGTAACAATGAAGAGAAATACCATTACTTTAAACACGTGGGTTTCTATGTCAGATATGAATGAGGAATCAAGCTCTATGAGTACTAACCACGTTGATGAAGTGCAAAATTTTGGATCAGGCTTTAAAGAACTTTGCTGGAAACATGAGTGTCTTCTAGTTAACTGGTCAGCCTTTGGATTTTTCATTAGTCGATCTTGAACTGATTATGTAACAATGGTCACTTAGAAGCAAGGTCAGATCAATAGATTCAAGAAAAAGATCACAGTCTCCAACAAAGTTTTGACTCAATAAAACAGATTTTGACTCAAAAACGATTGACTCTAAGAAAAACAAAAACAATGTCAGCGACTACCTCCCCCAGACTTAAACAACACTGTCCCCAGTGTTATCTAGCCTAGAGTTGGTGAAAGAATACAAAAGAACCAAGTGGAACTGTGAAAACAAGAAGTTACCGTACTGGAGTACGAGTGTCGACCGACACCCAACTTGATATCGATCGATACCAAGTATTGGTCGACACAGGTGATTCGTTTTCAGCGTCTAAGGTCAGATGTAACTCCAAAAATGTGTCAAACGATACCGGTGTTAAATGTAAGCACTGTTAGACCACTCAAACACAAGTTAGGAGCAACAAAATATCATAGAAGCATAAATCCACAGGTCCAAGAGCATAAGAAAAGACACAAAAGTTCAAAAGAAAAATAAAAAGAAAAGGGAAAAGAAATAGCAAACGAGATGATCAGATAGAAAGAGGACTAATCTTCCTCAGTGGCGTCAGAGTCATCGCCAGCAGTACCAGATGGTCCAACGTCAGTGGGCGTGCACGGTGATCGTGGTGAAACAGGACGTTGAGACGAAGGAGCAGCGTCTGTGTCAGTCATGCAGCGGCAGCGAGAAATTGCAGTCCAAATCGTCTGCAAACTCGCGACCACGTACCGATGAAAATGGTCCATCTCCATCTCAGTTGGTGGAGGAAGAGAGAGGGCAGCAGCAATAGGAGAGGGCTCGTGTGGCGGTTGACTCCCAGCAGAGCCATGTGCAGGTGGTTGTGGCAGAGCCTCGACGTCTAGTGACCGGTGCAGGCTCCATGTCATCATCAGCTGGTGCGAACAACAGCTGAGTAGGGTCACCGCCTATGTATGTCATATCAGTGTTGGGGAGCTGAACTAGATAGTCCCCAACAGAGGTGCTAAAAACCCAACGCCTGTGAGGCTTCAGCCAACGCATGTGCTCCAAATGCGCTTCATCCATAAGCTCGCGGGAAGTCACGATCGAACAACTGGTGGTGCTGATTCCTAAATGCACGAAAATGGGAGTGAGAAGACTGTCCACCGTCTCTGTCTTCTTACAACCTGCAGTCCTGGAAATCTTGCCGCGTCCTGTAAAAGGTTTAACCTTCAGCGACTCCAAATGGTGAGCGAATACAGCACCTAGGTTGACCTCGAGATCCATCTCAGGCCAATCATATGCCTCATCAGAAATGAGATATCCAATCCCAATAGACAGAACAATCAGCTCAGCAACTCTCATCTTGTTTGGCTCCATCTTACACAACAAAGTGTTGCTCAGGATCCTCACAAGGCAGCGCAGGACGGGATGACGCACATCCATATGTGTAGTGGTCTTACTGTCATAGACCCCATGCCCAAAGTGAGACCAGAATGCCTCAATATCCATAAACTTGCGAGGAATCTCGCATCTCGAAAAGTCCCGGTGAAACCCATATATGTCGCAGAGCTCCTGAAAAGATATCCTATATCGCACACCGCGAATCAGAAAAGTAAGAACACCCTGCTGTGCAGTTACTGGAGGTGCTCCAGTGTTGTAGACGCGGACAGAAGCAAGGAACTGGCGAACCAAGTCAGGGTATAGGTCATATTGCCGCGCATGTATCGGCCCCAATCCGATCTTACGGATCAGTCCATCAAGCTCCCTGTCAAAGCCTAAATGACGCATAGTGTGCGTATCGATAAACCGAGTGGGGCGCACATCAACCTCCTGCCATGCTTTGTAGAAGATCGAGTCATAATAGTCTCACTCCTCGGAAATAGGCATGTGGGTGCAAGCTCTGCTCTCTGTAATCTCCTTATCCGAACCCTCGTAATCATCCCTCAGTCGTATCCTGGCTTTCTCACTGATCTTGGGCCATGGAAACCGAACCGTGGTGTGAGGAGATGATGGTGACGAAGGTGTAGGAGTATCGAGTGGTGCGTCGCGGAGGTTCGTACCGAAAGCCAATGTAAAGTCGGTGGAGTTTACGGCCTGAACCTTGTAGCGGTTCTGAGTAAGACATGCGATAACCGATCCTAGAGTCCAAAACCCATCATGGAAGAACTCGACTCGAGCACCTAACTGGTACTCTTTCTCATGTGGATTGGAGCTCGATGCGGTGTCAGTGCGTGCTCTCTTCTTAGGTGCCATCTGCATCATTAACAAACATAAGACGCAACATAAATCCAACATCTCTCTCAAACACAACAATCTCGGCCAAGTGAAACAGTCAGCATCGACCGATACCAATGTGGTATCGATCGATACTCAAACAGGCGTCGAGCATAACATGAAGAACACAAATCCGAAAATTCAAAAAGTGCAAACCAATGGTAATTAAGTGTAATGCGGAATTCGAGAAGGCCTAGAACACATAATTCAAGTGATAATCATCCAGCAAAACAAGTTCTAAGAGCCCAAAAATCGAAAATCAAACCTTGGTCCACAGATTGAAAAGATGAGAATTTGTGATTCATACCTTGTAGATCGTGAGAATGGGTGAGAGAATGAGATAGAGGATGAAAATCCGAGCAGAATAGACTCAAAAATCACTCAAATCCGTTGAGAAACGAAGATTTGTGATTTCGAGAGAGATTCTTGGTATATGTATCGAGCGATGGAGGCGGTGGGAGAAGAAAGGAAATACCGTAGGGTTTATAGGGAAACTTACATGCGCGTGAAGTATCGATCGATACTAGTGGGTGTCGATCGATACCGAGGGTATGGAATGATTTGCTCGCCACACGGAGGTCGGTCCATAATGTGTACGTTTAACGACGGGTATCGATCGATACCAAGTGGTATCGATCGATACGGGACCTCCGAATCTGATCCACGTGACACACGAAACACAAAACAAAACTTAGAAAAATAAAAAGACTCATATGTACAGACTTACCAGTGGGTTGCCTCCCACTCAGCGCTTGTTTTACGTCACGAGCTTGACTGCACGGACGATCAGTCCGGATAAGAATGAGAGCTTGCAGCAAAACATGCTCCACAGCTTGACATTTCTAGCTTCAGAGTTCTGCTCAACATGTGCTCCACAACTTCTTGTCCTTTCTCTTTCAGCTCTAGGGTTAGAAGAACTCTAGCCTTAGAAAATGGTCTTGAGGTCCCTTTGCATTTCACCTTATATTCGATCGAGTATCCATCGCACTTTTGAGGGATTAAGGTTACATGTGTAGCACTCTCAACTCTTATGTTCTTGACCTCTTTCTTTGCCTTAGTCTTTTTGATGACTTCCTTGGGGATGATAGGAGGCTTCTATGACAGCTGGCTCATCATAAGGCTCTTCCAAAAGATCAACCATCAATGTTTCTCCTGCACCAACGGGGATGCAAGATATCTATGTGGGAGCTCTTCTAGAAGGGATGGCCTGGTAGGAGACCTGTTCATCAATGTACGATAATGAAATTCTCTTACTGGGCGTGTCCATAACTGCACCGGCTGTGGCCATGAACGGTCTTCCAAGAATCAAAGGTGTGATAGACCTTGCATGCATCTCCACAACCTGAAAGTATGTAGGGACCAGACAGTCTCCTACTTTAACCATCAAATCAGGGATTGTACCATATGGAAACGATGTGGAGGAGTTCGTGAATATGAGAGCCATCTAAGTAGATCTTATGTCACCTATTTTCAGCTTCTCTGCAAGTGCCCTTGACATGACATTGACACTAGATCCTGAATCAACCAGAGATTCTTTGAACTCAACTCCGAAGATAGAGCATGGAACTGAAAATTTTCCTGGGTCTTCTCTCTTAGTCAACTGCTTCAGTGGAGGTGGTGTACTTCTGGCCTTGATGAAAATTGCCTTAATTTCTTCATCAGTCTCTCTGCAATCTTGGAAGTAACATTCCGGAGGACGGTTTTCAAAGGCCTTTTCAAAAGATATAGTGTGGAGAATCCTCCTGACATTCTTCTCAAAAGCCAGCAAATTCTCTGCAGTGATGGGTTTCATGAGATGTCTAGGTGGTCATCTTAGGCTTATAAATACGTTCCTCCATCATCTCTGGTTCCTTTACAGTCTCCGGTTTTTCTTGCGATGGGTGTCGATCGATACAAGGTTGTGTCGATCGACACAAGGCTCATGTGTCGGTTCTTCAAGTTGGTATCGATCGATATCAGAAGTAGTGTCGATCGATACTGATGAATCAGGTTCGAAATCATCTTCGACAAGGTTTCCGAGATTCCCTGCACCTCTCAAGGTGATTGCATTGACGTGTTGGTTCTGCGCCTGAGTCGTCTTTCCCTTGACAGTTGCTGCAGTTTGAGCTACTTGCGTTTCCAGCATCTTCTGATGAGTACTGAGAGCCTCGATCCTTCCACTCATATCCTTGTACACATCATCTATCTTTCCATTCAGATCTACAGTGAGCTTCTGCTGTCCTTGAACCAGCTGTTCAAACATAGACTCGATCTTGCTATCTGGGAGCTTAGCAGGTATTGGATGATAAGACGAACTTCCATAGTTCCTAGTATACCCACTGTTCTGAGATGACTTCTGACCAAACTGATTCGAACCTCCTTTCTGAGAGTTGTTGTTGAAGTTTCGGTTGTTGTTGAATTGATTCCTCTGACCTTGAAAACCAGAACCACCAATGTAGTTAACATCCTCTACTTCATCTTCGTTGAATACCTCAACATCTTCAGCAAAGTGAACGGCCTTCGTTGTCCTTTCCATCAGAAGACTGTGCATAGAATCTAACTTGGTTTGAACATCAGCAATCTGTGAGCCATCCATGCTACCAGCTAGCTTCTTCCGCTCAAAATCAGCATTCTTGGTGCTATTGCTAGACGCCAAGTTCTCAATCAGTACATAGGCATCATCAGGATACCTGGTGTTGAAGTTTCAATTGCTTGAAGCATCCAAAGCCATCTGATACCTCCAATAAATTCCTCTAAAGAAGAATCCCATCAGCTGAACATCAGAGTATCCGTGATGTGGACAGTCTCTCTGGTATGATCTGAATCTCGTCCAAGCAACCTTGAACGCTTCAGTAGGGCCTTGAGAAAACTGGGAGATCTTGTTCCTCAGATCCTCTGATTGTGCATCATCATAGAAGTTGTTCAGGAAAGCTGTCTTGGTCTGTTCCCAGGTAGTCAGTGATCCAGGAGGTAACTGCTTCAGCCAGTAAGTCGCATCTCCACCAAGAGAGTATGGGAAGAGCTTGCAGAAGAGGTAGTCGTAGGACACTCCATTGCTCTTGATGTTAGTGACCAAATCCTCAAACCTCTCAATATGGTCCATGGGATGTTCATTGGAAAGGCCATGAAAAGGTTGCTGACCCACAAGAGAGTAGTATGCAGGTTTCAGCTCAAAGTCATTCCTCTGAAAAGCAGGAGGACGAATCGCTGATCTATTGGAATAAAACTGATCAGGCATGTTATACTCACCAATCGTTCTACCACGATTAACCACAACGTTCCCAGCGACGTTCCTAGCGACAACAGGAGCAGGTGGAATGATGTTCCCCTCTCCATCCAGACGTTGTCCTCTCTCATTGCACAACTGACCCTCTTGGTCTCTGTAAGCACCAGCATCATCTTGAACCAAAATTACTGGATTGTTGTTCATCTCTGCTGGCTTCTTTGCTTTTCTGTTTGTGCGTTCCAAAAGTGCTAGTTGATCCAATGACAGTTCGACTAGCTGAGTGTTCTTGTTCCTTCTGGTTTCACTAATAGGCATACACCTGAAAACAAAAGTCAAGAACGTTAGTACACGGTAACACGATGAGTATCGACCGACACTGGGTGGTGTCGATCGATATCAAAAAAAGGAAACGACGAGTATCGACCGACACTAGATAGTATCGATCGATACCGACGAACTTAGTCGAAATTCTCAGACTAAAATCTAATGGCAAATTAAGTCCCCGGCAACGGCGCCAAATTTGATATGCTCAAATTAATAACCTAAAAGTACTAAGCAGTAGTTGCAGTAAAGTAGGGGTCGAACACAAGGACTCACAGAGACACACAATAGATTATAAAGATGAGAATTAAGCTAAGCAATCAATGATATTGAAGACTAAACGTAAACTTAAACGGTTGTAAATTTGATTGGAGAAACATAGGTTCAGGGTATTTCTCAGGAAATCAATGAATGCAGGTAAACTAACTAACATGATTCAGATTTAGCACGGTTCTTGAACTCAAATCACTAAGGTATAATTAACCAACTCTCGTTGCGAAAACTATCTAAGTCTAAATCCTAGAATTCAAAATCTCTTTGTGAATCCTAAAGTATAAACCAGCTTTTAGTTCAAGTTTGATTTGTTCACAAAACAACTAAACCAAATCTCTTTGTGAATTGTTATTTTGCTCACCCTAGGTTCTGTCAGGTAATTAATCGCACTCTCGTGCCAAATCAATTATCCTAAGATCTAAGTTCTAGGTGATCAATCTAGAATTAGCTTTGGAAACAACCTATGGTGAAGAACTAATTCAGATAGTGAATCCTAATAACTAATCAACCTAGCATTCAGAGAAAACTCTTATGAGAACCCTAAACCTAACAAGAGATCTACTCAGACATGGAAGTTGAAGCAATAAACATGTTTGAATAAATCATCAAATAAAATAGAAAGAGTAACAAGAGGGTTCAAAATCTTCTCTCGGACGAACAGAGTTTCAGACTTGTCTCCCTTCAAAAGCTCTCTCACAAAACCAGAATAAAATAAGCGTCCCCCTCAAAGTGGCTGTAAAATCCTATTAAATAACCTAAATCACGTTTTGGAGCTTCTTGTAAATAATAAAGACTTCTGAGCAATTTTGCAATTCTTCAACTCTTCATTAAACTCGCGGGTCGTGTTTGCTTCGATGAGTGTCGACCGATACTAGGCAGTATCGATCGACATTGATGCTTCAAATCGGGTGCTCAGCTACACGACCTTCTGCTTTGATCCAAAATGCTCCAGAAAGCTCCAATATCTCCAATTATGCTCCAAACGTGTTAAAACCTGTAAACGACTCTAAACCAATACAAAATAGTAGAAAGACTCTATAAAACGGACTTATATCATGGCTTAAAAGGGGTAAAAACCATGATATATCAGTTGCCAAAGGATTCCATCAGACACATGGAATCGACTTTCATGAGGTGTTTGCACCGGTTACCAGGTGGGATACGATCAGGATGATCCTTGCTCTAGCTGCTCAAAAGGGATGGAGTGTACACCAGCTAGATGTGAAGAGCGCGTTTCTACATGGAGAGTTGAATGAAGATGTCTATGTAGAGCAGCCCAGAGGATTTGAATCAAGACAAGAGATGGAGAAAGTTTATAAGCTGAAAAGGCGTTGTATGGACTAAAACAGGCACCAAGGGCGTGGTACAGTAGGATCGAGAATTACTTCATGAGAGAAGGATTTACGAAATGCTATTGCGAGCACACTCTGTTTGTAAAAAGGAAAAGTGAAGATGTCTTGATCTTAAGCTTGTATGTAGATGATCTCATCTATACAAGCAACTCTGATTCAATGCTTGAAGAGTTCAAGACATCGATGAAGAATGAGTTTTCTATGACGGATCTAGGACGAATGAAGTACTTTCTTGGAGTTGAGGTGATTCAGGATGAACAAGGAATCTTCATTTGTCAGAGGAAGTATGCGATGGAAACAGTGAAGACGTTTGGTATGGAAAACTCCAATCCGGTTAGAAATCCAATTGTTCCAGGGAACAAACTGACAAGAGAAGGGTCTAGACCAGCTGTGGATTCAACTGCATTCAAGCAACTCGTTAGAAGTCTGAGTTACTTGACTGCTACCAGACCTGATCTTATTTATTATGTTAACTTGGTGAGCAGATTCATGGAAAACCCAACCGAGCAACATCTGTTGGCGGCGAAAAGAATTTTGAGGTATGTACAAGGAACAATTGGATTTGGAATTCAATACAAATGTGGGGAAGAAGAATCATTAGTGGGCTATGTTGATAGTGACTATGCTGGAGATGAAGATGACAGAAAAAGTACTTCGTGTTATACATTCATGTTTGGAAAAGGAGCGGTGTCATGGTCATCAAAGAAGCAACCTATTGTCACTTTGGCTACAACAGAGGCAGAGTTTGTGGCAGCAGCAAATGGAGCTTGTCAAGCTGTGTGGTTGAGAAATGTGCTTGAAGAGATCGGATTTGCTCAGGGAAATGGTACAGTGGTGTTTTGTGATAATAGTTCTACTATCAAGCTGTTAAAGAATCCAGTCTTACATGGGAGAAGCAAACACATTCATGTAAGGTTTCATTTCTTACGTGATCTTGTGAATGATGGAGTTATTGAGATGGATTATTGTTCGACTCAAGATCAACTGTCTGATATCATGACAAAGGCGGTGAAGCTTGATGTTTTTGAGAAACTCAGAAGGTGTATGGGAGTGTTTTTGAAGGAAGAATAAACTGGAAGCTAGGCGTTTCCAGTTTAGGGGAGGAATTGAAGAATAAAAGAGTCCGAGTCCTAAGGTTTCTGTTTTTTAGTTTTTGTTTGCTTATTGAAGCTAAGAATAAGTCTTCCTGGTTTGTAGGAGATAAGTTTGAAGCTACGGGTCTTTAGTAAGTTAGTTGTAGAAGCTTTAAGAGCTCTATCTTGTAATTGTTTTTCTTTATCTGAAATGCAGTACGATCTCAGTTCTTATATAGCTAAAGTTAACATCATCAATGGTGAAAGATAGAGAAGATCGGAAGAAGGAGAAGAAAGAGAAGAAGGAGAGGAAGCGACGCGAGGTGGAAGAGAAGAAAGAAAATCTCTATGAAGCGTAAATCTGATTCCGAAAAGCCCGAGAAATCTGAAAAATCAAAGAAGAAAGAGAATCAGCAAAACCCGATTCATCGTCTGGCCCAATTTCGCCATGTTTAGAAGCATCTGAACAGCTCCGAGTTTAATGAACTTCCCTCGATTGCTTTGTACAAGAGAAAGATGATACAGAGAAAGAGCCAAGTCAACTCAGTCCCGACTCGAATCAGATGAAGCAACGGCTCTAAAGCTCCGAGAACTCCAATCGCCGTCTTGTTCTCGTCTTCGATAGCTAGACTGAAAATCTCTCCGGTGGAATGTTCATGCGCTTCCGACGAACCGCATTTGAGAACGTCGATCAACGGAGGAACGATTCCTGACCGTACGATCTTCACTTTGTTCGATTTCTCAGGAGAGAGATTCACCAGAACCGCCATGACATTCACCTGAACCGTCGGGTATCTCGAAACGATGACAACGCTTCTTCGACCTCCGAAAGTCGATTGCTCTTTAGCTTTATAGTAAAGCTTCTTCTTTTGGGCTAAGGTTTGATTCTAACGGCTCGATCTGTTTGTTTTCTCCATTAACAAGGCAATTGAAAATGACGATCGAGTTGTCGTGAGAGTGATTTTTTTTTTTTTGATCAAGAAATTTTTGGTTTGGGGGGATTATAATTGGGTTTAGGGGTTCATTCGGGTTGTAATTGGATTTTGGGGTTGAATCGGATCTTAATTGGATTAATTTTGGTTTTTTTGGGTTTATATTTAATTGGTATACAGTAAACCGAGTCAAATCGTGGTATGTGGGGAAATAGGTTTGGAATTTTGATTTCGTGGGTAAATAGGTTTGGAACTTTGATTTCGTGGGGAAATAAGATTCGAACTTTGATTAGGTAGGGAAATATAATTAGACTCAAATTCTGGGTGGATCTATTATTATATGAAACTTCTCAAGGGAAAATAGATCGTTTACCCTTTATTCATCATAAAGATTTGAAGTTTGGGATTATGTGTATAAGCACATATATACCAATATACACATATATATTTAACATTTTAAGATTTGGAGTCATTTTTAGTTTCTTGACTCTGTCTTGTTAGGCCATCTCCAACCATAGCAACAAATTTGATGCGGTGAATAGTGTCAAATTTAGTGTAAAAATAAATAGTATTTTATTTCATCTCCAACCACAACACCAAATCTTTTATTATTATATTATTAAATTAAAAATTCTCTTTATTTTTTAATAATTATGATAGATACTAATTATTCATAAAATAAATTAACTTCAAATTCGATATAACATTAAATTCGATAAAAAAAAAATTACAATCGATAAAATAAAAATACCGGAAAATAAATTACATCGTACTAATTCTCAGAATTAACATATTCCGACCACAAGTGTTCAATTAATGCATTTCGAAGTTCAATATGAGTTCCTGGTCTTTGATTTTTCTGTGCCGAGCTAAGAATTCTTGAAATCGGGCATCTTCATTATTTACCATCTCAACTTCTGCAGATGGGACTTCAATTCGTTCTTCAATTGTTTTAATTTAGTAATTTTATGTTGAAATCGGGCATCTTCATTTTTGTTTTAATTTAGTAATTTTATGTTTGAATGTTTTATTGAATTTTATTATGTATTTTTAATCTTAATCAATTTGCATATCAATAACAATATTTTGTGCAATCCGAAGGGTACCCAAATAGCCAAATTATAAAATTTAATTAACATATTCTGACCACAAGTGTTCAATTAATGCATTTCGAAGTTCAATATGAGTTCCTGGCCTTTGATTTTTCTGTGCCGAGCTAAGAATTCTTGAAATCGTGCATCTTCATTATTTACCATCTCAACTTCTGCAGATGGGACTTCAATTCGTTCTTCAATTGTTTTAATTTAGTAATTTTATGTTAAAATCGGGCATCTTCATTTTTTGTTTTAATTTAGTAATTTTATGTTTGAATGTTTTATTGAATTTTATTATGTATTTTTAATCTTAATCAATTTGCATATCAATAACAATATTTTGTATAATCCGAACGGTACCCAAATGGTCAAATTATAAAATTTAATTAACTAGTTAATAACAATTAAATTATATTAGTAAATAAAAAAATATATTTTAATGTTTGGTGCAACACTATTTACAAAACACCAAAAAAAAAAATTTGGTGCATCATTAAAGAAGAATCAACACCAAATTTGATGTTTTGGTGCATGGTTGGAGATGGCTTTACTGTCGTGGAAGGCTCATGTCAGATTACCCACAAGGCCACAATCTCTTCTGTATTTTTGTTTTTGTCTTGTCCTTTTTTTTATATACCATTAATGACACTATCAGTTGCCATTTGAAAAACTACATATCAAAACTAACAGTTACTCATATTTAATCTATGGAAGACAATTTGGATATATCCATTTTCTCACATTCTAAGGCCTAAAATGTAGATAAACTAGTTTTTCAAAGTTTCTAACATTTCTAAACAAAAACCAAAAACCACATTATGGTTTGTGTCCAATAACTATGGTTTGTATCCAATAATGAGATTCGAACCAATAATTGCTTCCCCACGCCTCCCATGTTTGCTATTGACATCCTTTATAAATGATAAGTTTTATGCGTCTCCAACACACATCAATTAATCCATTCAATCTATGAGAGGAGCTTATGCTCATCTGCGAAACTCATCTCCAGCATTCTTACTTGCTCATCACTCAAGTTCCTCTTCCTGCTTCCATCTTCATGCGTCGCTGCAACACTCTTGCCCTTCCTCTTCCTCTTCGGCTGCACTGGTTTCGATTCTCCTGTTAGTAAAAGAGAAACCAATCAAAACTAACGTTTTTAACTTACCAAAAACTAACGTTTTAAGTCTTTTCAATCTAAGAGAGAGAAGAAAAATGACTGATCAGAATCTTCTAATCATTTCTCATATGTACCCTAATGTCTGTACTTCATCAGTACCACAACAAAGTTTGCCAAAAATCTTTAATCGGTTATTTATTATTTATTTCTTTGACCAAAATAAAAAAATCCTTTTTATTTCTTTTTAAAAACTAGAAGAAAAAAAACCCAAAATTGGTTATACAAATATCTTCAAGTGGGTCTTCTTCACTTTTGTTGATAATAAGTTTGTCTTATTTTAGTCTTTTTCACAAACGTACTAAGAAATCTTAAAGAGTTAGAAATTTTGGTAAGTTAAAATTTTTGATTGGTTTCTCTTTTACCAACAGGAGAATCGAAACCAGTGCAGCCGAGGAGGAAGAGGAAGGGCAAGAGTGTTGCAGCGACGTATGAAGATGGAAGCAGGAAGAGGAACTTGAGTGATGAGCAAGTAAGAATGCTGGAGATGAGTTTCGCAGATGAGCATAAGCTTAAATCGGAGAGGAAAGATCGTCTTGCTTCGGACACTACAAGAAAAAACAGTTTTTGTGACTACCATTTACGACTACTTTTTTAGTCGCAAAAAAAAGGGACAATATTGTGACTGATTTGCGACTAATAAGCGACTACCCATAAAACATATGCACAATAGTCCCAAATTACCGACTAAAAAAATTAGTCAGAAAATAGTCGCTTATTTGCGACTGTTTAAGGACTTGCAAAAGTAGTCACAAATTTGTGACTGTTTTGCTTCTGTTTAGCAACTCCACTAGATTTTTTAAAAATAAACATCAAATAATATACAAAAAATTGTAAACCCTAAACCATCAAATAATATACAAATACATCAAATAAATAAACATCAAATAATATACAAAAAAACTCAACGCTTACAATTTTTTTAAATATTATAATTTTATAAACTTAAATTATAAACTCTAAACCTCTAACCCTTAAACATAAACTCTAAATCTTAAATTATAAAATATAAATCGTAAATCATAAACCTATAACCCTTAATCATAAACCTCTAACCATTAATCATAAACTCTAAATCTTAAATCATAAACCTCTAACTCTTAATCATAAACTCTAAATCTAAAACCCAGTTTTTGTGACTAATTTGAGACTAATTTGCGACTAATGTTTAATAGTAGTCACAAAATAGTCCCAAATTTGGGACTAATTTGCAACTCCACTTGATTTTTTTAGAAATCAATAAATTTTAAACTCAAACCACAAACCCTTAACCCTAAACCCAAAAACGCTAACCCTTAATCATAAACTTGATCTAAATCTTAAATTGTAAACTAGATCTTACAAATAAACATCAAATAATATACAAAAAAACTCAACACTTACATTTTTTTAAATATAATCATTTTATAAATCCTAAATTCTAAACCCTAAACCTCTAACCCTTAAACATAAACTCTAAATCTTAAATTGTAAAATATAAATCTTAAATCATAAACATATAACCCTTAATCATAAACCTCTAACCATTAATCATAAACTCTAAATCTTAAATCATAAACTTCTAACCCTTAATCATAAACTCTAAATCTAAAACCTAGTTTTTGTGACTAATTTTTTATAGTAGTCACAAAATAGTCCCAAATTTGGGACTAATTTTTTATAGTAGTCACAAAATAGTCCCAAATTTGGGACTAATTTGCAACTCCACTCGATTTTTATTTAGAAAACAATAAATTCTAAACTCAAACCACAAACTCTTAACCGTAAACCCTAAACCTCTAACCCTTAGTCATAAACTTGATATAAATCTTAAATTGTAAACTAGATCTTACACATAAACATCAAATAATATACAAAAAAATTAACACTTACAAATCTTTTAAATATAATCATTTCATAGACCCTAAATTCTAAACCCTAAACCTCCAACCCTTAATCATAAACTCTAAATCTTAAATTGTAAACTATCTTACACATAAACATCAAATAATATACAAAAATATAAAACTTACAAAAATTTCAATCTAATCATAACATATACTAAGTGTTACATGTGTTTTATAAGGAATGATTTTGAAAAATAGAAATTTTCTCAAATTTTATTTATTTTTAAGTTTTAACATATTTTTGAACATCTATATACACATAATTATTGGAAAGTGATATTCAAACCTTATAGAATATTAAAGTTTAAGGTTTAGGGTAAAGATTTTTGATTATACTCATAACATGTATAAATAGTCACAAAATAGTCTCAAATTTGGGACTAATTTGCAATTTCAGTCGATTTTTTTTAATAGTAGTCACAAAATAGTTTCAAATTTGCGACTAATTTGCGACAAAATGTCAAAAATAATGAAAGCTTCTCATTGGCTACTTCGTTGAGACGAGGATTGAGATATGCACCGTTGATTGGTTTAATCCAAGGGACCAAATTTTTTTTTTTTTAAATCAGTTTATCTCTCTCTCTCTCTCCTTCTGCGATTTTCTTCTTCCTTCTTTCTTCTTCATTCTCTTCGACAAATCAATTGCTCTCTCCTTTCTCACTCTCTTTTTTTTTTCCAGTTAATCGAACGAGCCCAGTTATCAACCACACATCCTCCAATCACATAAATCTTCCCGTCGATTACACCAGCTGCTGCGAATTGGCGGCTGACCCTCATGTTAGAGACTCGTCGCCATGTATGAAACCGGAAATCGAGAACCCACACGCTCGAGGAAGGCACGTCTCTGATAGATCCACCGATTACGTAAATCTCCGAATCCACCACGGCGTAAGAAGATCCGACAAGAGACGGTGAAGGACAAGACGTGATAGGAACAAGGAGATTCGAGTTTATTGAGCTCGATGCGGTTCGATTGGGTTTCTGGAGGAGAGTGAACCAACACGCACCAGATTCAGGAGGTAAGCGGATTGCGACATAGAGGATATTCTCGGTGGCGCCGACGAGAGATCGTGTGGCGCAGAGCAAAGGCGATTTGGGGAGAGATTGGAAAGCCTTGGAGACGAGGGAGAAGATCGGATGGTGACATCTAGAGACGCGGGCAAGGCAATTCAGAGAAACGTCATATGATAGTGACGGAATCAATATCAGGCTCACCGGCGGCGAGGAGGAGACCGACGGGGCTCACCGGCAGCGAGGGCTCACTGTTTGTTTTTGTTTTTTTCATTTTTTTGTAATTATTTAAATAATAAAAAAAAATTTTCTTTTTTTGTAAAAATTAATTTAATTAATAAAAATATTTTGTTTTTGTATTTTTGTATTTTTTTTTTTAACAATTAGTCGCAAATAAGTCTTTAAATTATGACTGATATGTTGGTCACATATTAGTCGCAAAAGAGCAACTGTTTTGCGACCATTCAATTTAGCGACTAATTTTTTTAGTCTCAAAATAGTCGCAAATGAGTCATTTGCGACTATTTTAGGACTATTTTGGTAGTCGCAAAAACTGTGTTTTTTTTTGTAGTGTGAGTTAAGGCTTGATCCTCGTCAAGTCGTCGTGTGGTTCCAGAATCGCGGTGCACGGTGGAAGAACATGAAGCTTGAAGATGAATACAATAAACTCAAGAATGAGGTTGTTCATCTAAAGGAACAACTCCACGATGCTGAAAAAGAGATCCAACAGACAACAGTTGGCACAAAGAGTCGAAGGAGTTCCAAGCAACAATCCGATCTCATCCTCTGTCTCCGTTGAAGCCACACCGTTTTTTGGAGAATTTTGAGAATTTGTTCTACTCGCCGGACTACACTGCTGGATTAGAATGGATGAGCTCATTTAATTAATTATAACTTTATTAGTATATAGATCGTAAAATGTTAGGGTTATTTGTGATAACTAGATTGTTCATATGATTGCTTAAGTAGTTAGGTCTCTAAAGCTGTTTTACTTTGTTTGATTTACAGGTCAAGTTTGGACCCCAAAAAAAGTATTAATTCTAAGTTGTTATTATAAGTAAAATGTGATTTGTCTTTCTAGTCGTATGTTTCTACCCAGATAAAACTATTTAGCATTAATATGGTCCTTGGAAAATCTAAAAAAATTCCATGATTCTGGACACAATTCCAGTAAGATTAGAGTCCATCCATGGATGCGGCCTTGACCGGTAGAAAAATATAAACAAAATTTTTGCAGAGCTTGTGTTTTCGCGAGCCATCTGATTATACTAGAAAACAGTGGAAGATTGTACATGAGTTAAGGTAAGAGCAAAGAAAGATTTACAATATTACATCCTTATCTTAGTTACCTCTCTCTTCCTCTCGTCTTCGGAGAAAGAGACTTGAATCTGTCTTCTTTACGCTTCTTTTGTTTTTTGAATTCTTGAAATAATTGCACAACATGAATGCGATGAGCAAAGAAGATGAGTACTACTAATCTCTGTTTTGTCGCGTTATTTGAGATGGAGAATGTCAGAGGAATCTTGGTGGCGCCAGAAGCTTCCGAACACAAACTCTTTGTTCATCGACAATTCCTGCAACATTCCTTCAATATCTGATAAATTGATGAGAGTAAGAACACAAAAGTGTTTAGGAATAATTATTATTAGACTCTCATAAGAATAATATTACAAGATGCATAAACTTATATAGCGGTAGAATTAATCTATATTTCCTAAATTAAGATAAACATAAATGTAAATAATATATTTAGAGATAAAGGTAAATTTCCTAAACTAAGATATTGGTAAATATCCATATTCTTCATGTTTTCCATTCTTCTCGATATGATCGATCTCATCGATCTCCCAATACCCTCCCGCAAGCTCAAACGTGGTAACACGTATGAGATTGGACAAATCTTCAAAATATCGGCGTTATACCCGGCCGTCGGGTCAGATCGCGGCGTTATACCCGGCCGTCGGGTCAAATCAGCTACAACACCCAGCCGTTGGGCAACGACGTTTATACCCGGTCGAAGGGTCAAATCGGCTACAACACCCAGCCGTTGGGCAACGACGTTTATACCCGGTCGTAGGGTCAAATCGGTTCGATGGAAAATCCATCATGAACACCGTAGTAGCTCGCGATTGCGAGATCGAAAAACAACTCGCGAAGGCAAGAAGTCAAAAATAAAAAAATGTCAAACTCGCGAGGGCGAGAAAAACATAAACATCACCACCAAACATAAGCATTCGTCGGAGGCGTTCATCAATACGGCATCACCGTACACCTTTGTTCTTCAGCGATCATAGGACAAATACTTGTCCGTAGAAACCACATAATAAGTTGATATTAAGAAAGCATAATCACGTGCTATTGTGATCATCTTCTTTGCCAAAAACTCGTCCACTTTTTTTTTTTTTTTTTTTTTTTTTTTTTTTTTTTTTTAAGCAAAAAAGGCAATCGATGGATTTATGAGTTTTGCTTACTCATAATTGCAAGACAAAAAAGATTCCAACGTTAATGAAGAAACGAAAGAGATAGGTCAAGAAAAAGAGAAATAGATAGAAAATCATAACCCATCAGGATTAGGATCGAAAGCTCTGCTACCATGATAAATTGATGAGAGTAAGAACACAAAAGTGTTTAGGAATAATTATTATTAGACTCTCATAAGAATAATATTACAAGATGCATAAACTTATATAGCGGTAGAATTAATCTATATTTCCTAAATTAAGATAAACATAAATGTAAATAATATATTTAGAGATAAAGGTAAATTTCCTAAACTAAGATATTGGTAAATATCCATATTCTTCATGTTTTCCATTCTTCTCGATATGATCGATCTCATCGATCTCCCAATAATATCTTCAATGCAATTAAATCTTGATGAGCCTTCATCAAAGGCAAACCCATTCCCATACCAATGCTCCTCTTTGGCATCCTCCTCCATTGTTGGTTGCAAGGTTTTTCCACACCTTCTCTTCACAAACTTCTTCATCTTCTGAGTAACATTTTTTTTGTTGAAAATCATATATATAATAGCAGAGTTCTCTCTCCATTTAGGATGTCCACATCAACAAAACCATAAATTTTAATATTAAAGCATATTTAAAACTTGAATTATAGTTTATTCTATTTAAAATGTTAGAATGTGTTTATGAAATTAAGAATGTGAACATCATAGATGCAGAGAGAACTCTGCTATTTTTTTTTTTTTTTTGTCGACAGCCTTGATACCTAACCCTATTCGGTGAACCAAATCGGGGGTATCGAGTTTACATAAGTGAAATCTGATGGGTAGACTCGAGCACCTCGTGCTAACTTGTCTGCCACTGTGTTACTCGTGCGTGGGATTTGTGTGATAGAGAAATAGGTGAAAACCTCCTTGTTCTTCTTGAACTCCTCCATCTGTAACGTAAATGCCGGCCACTCATTCGGTGTAGACACCATCTTCACCAACTCTGAGCAGTATGTAGCAAAGGCTATCGCCGTCTTGTGGTTTGCAATCATGCAATGCATCGCCCAGATGAGCGCTTCCAATTCCACGTGTAGCGGGGATAGGCTTCTTCGTAGATTACGGGACCCCATAATCTTTCTTTCAATTCCCTCCTGAAAGCAAAACCATCCTAAACCAGAAAATTTATCACCTTCCTTCCATGACCGTCAATGTAGCATGTGAGGTCGTTATATTCATATGGTTCATTTATTCTCGTATTGAGACCCGGTTGTTGGGGAAATATGTCAGATTCACTATTTTGTGTCGCTTCCCAAGTTGCGATTTCTATTTCCGCTATCCTCAGAATCTCTTGTGGGGTTCTATCCACATTTGAGAACACCTTGTCATTCCTTGCTTTCCAAATATTCCACACAATCCACGGAAACATTATGTTCATTTCCTCATCTGGAAGTCTCCAAACTCTGCTATTATATATAGGATTTACAGGCATTGATCAACTAAAAAAAAATAATAATAACAAAAATTATAACTTAATAAAACATATTGCTAATTTTGTTTATATTTTTCTTATATTTTGCTTTTATTTTGCTTTTGTTTTGATTAATTTTGCTAATTTTTTTTTTGTAATTCAAAATTTTCAATAGTTATAGCATATTAATAAAATAACAAAAAAATGAATTATAGATAAATTTATTATGGAACTTAATTTGATGTTCGCAAAAAAAATAGTTAATATAATTATCTTCAATTTATAGAATTGTATCATTGTAATGTTGTATTGAAAAATGAGAAAGACCACAAATTCTACTATTATATAATAAGAAAGTCATTTACAGGTATCGTCTCTTACAAGTATGTACGAAAATACTCTGTGCCCACCAAGTATCGTCTCTTACAAGTATGTACGAAAATATAGTTTCTAACTAGCATATACAACGAAATTGTAAATTCTCAATGGTTTACAGTTAATTTGGCGCCCAAACAGAGCAAGCTGAAGAAACTCCTTGAAGAGTTGAAAACTCGGAAAGCAAATGTGGTTAAAAGGTCAAGAAACGTAGATCGGGTTAACTAATAGTATTTTAGCCAAAACATACATAAGTACCAAAAGGATAGATTTTGCATACACAATTTTTGTTATTTTTAATTGCATTATATTCTAGTTCTTGGAAGCGATGTACATGCGCACATGTCTCCATGTGTTTTGTCAACTAAAATATAGTAAAAGAGAGAGAGAGAGAGAAAAGCGTCAAGTGCTAAAAATGGCGCTTGAAAAACGCCCTTGCATCGAAACAACAATGATGTTCCCTAATTCTCATTTCCATGATTCCCCAAAAAAAGTCGAAGAAATAGGAAAAAAAAAGGTTAGAAGACAATTATTTTTCATCATCTTCTATTACTTTGTGTCTCTATCTCAGACATGGCGATTCCTGCGGCTCTAGTCTTTATCCCTGTTGGTGTCCTCTTCTTGGTCTCAGGCCTCATCGTCAATCTCATTCAGGTCATACATTTTTGTTAACCGCAAAACTCTGATTTTTTACTCTGACACCAAAAGACAGTTTGTGTTCTTTAGATGTCTGTTACAATTGAAAAAGAAAATCTTTTTTTCCCCAACTAAAGGTTTTGGATAACATGTTTATGTGTTTCCAGCTTGTGTTCTTCATCATTGTTCGTCCATTCTCAAGAAGTTTGTATAGAAGAATCAACAAAACTGTTGCGGAATTACTTTGGTTGCAGCTTATATGGCTGATTGATTGGTGGGCTTGTATAAAGGTTGGTGATTTTTATGAAATATTGTTGTGGTATACACAGAAGTATCTAGTCTGATATGTGATCATGTGTTGTTGCTGCAGATCAATTTATACGCCGATGCAGAGACTCTAGAGTTAATTGGTATAAAGATGAATTAAGAGCTGAATAATGCTACCTAAGTCTTAAGAACTCGAATCTAATGATTCTTGATAGAAATCTCAGGGAAAGAACATGCACTTGTTTTATGCAATCATCGAAGTGACATTGATTGGCTTATTGGATGGGTCATGGCTCAGGTGTTTCTATCTTTATCTGAAACAATATTCTGTTGATCTTTAAATTTGGAGAAATTTCTGTTTTTGATTGAATACTATTAATGATACATCACAGCGTGCAGGTTGTCTTGGAAGCTCTTTAGCCATCATGAAAAAAGAAGCCAAGTATCTTCCAGTGAGTTTATTCGATCTTTTGTTGAAACTTCTTTATTTTAGTTTACTCGTCATATTTTACTGAAACACTACAAGTCTTTAACAGATCATAGGCTGGTCGATGTGGTTTTCGGATTACATTTTCTTGGAAAGAAGCTGGGCTAAGGATGAGAATACCCTCAAGGTCAATTTTGCTCTTTTTCTCTCTTAAAAGTTGATTCTGTTTTATGTGCTTGAAACATCTTTTTGCTTTACTTCTTACAGGCAGGTTTTAAACGACTTGAGGACTTTCCTATGACATTCTGGTTGGCTCTTTTCGTTGAAGGAACTCGTTTCACTCAGGAGAAGCTTGAAGCTGCTCAAGATTACGCCTCTATCAGAAGCTTACCATCTCCTCAAAATGTCTTGATTCCTCGTACAAAGGTGAGTTTCGCCAAAACCAACGTTGCTTTTTTCAGGTTATTGTGAGCTTCTTTACTTCACTTGGATTTACATCAATATGCCAAAATCAGGGATTTGTTTCGGCGGTGTCACACATACGATCATTTGTCCCCGCGATTTACGATTGTACCTTAACCGTACAAAACAATCAGCCTACACCAACTCTGCTTAGGATGTTCAGTGGACAATCATCTGAGGTATAAAAGATTATATTATCTATGTTTCTTACATAGAAGCCTATGCTCACTATACCAGAACTTTTTGTTTTTTGCTTCTTGAAGGTGAATTTGCAGATGAGACGTCACAAAATGAGTGAACTGCCAGAAACTGATGATGGTATTGCACAATGGTGCCAAGATTTGTTCATCACAAAGGTTCACAAACCAAATTTCTGCTCATCTAACTTTCAATTCCGCTAAATTCTATTTGTCTCAACGTTGCTTAAGTGCCCATTTTTCTAAAACCAGGATGCTCAACTTGAGAAATACTTTACAAAAGACGTGTTCAGCGACTTGGACGTTCACCAAATCAAGCGGCCAATCAAACCATTGATCGTAAGAGAGATCACACCTCGGACTACCGCAAAATGCTTAAATGATTTCTTATGAAACCTGTTAATGTTGTTATAAACAGGTGGTCATAATTTGGTTATGTCTCCTTCTATACGGTGGTTTCAAGCTATTTCAATGGCTCTCTGTGATAGCCTCGTGGAAGATCATCTGTTTGTTTGTGCTCTTCTTGGTGATTGCAACTATAATAATGCAAGTACTGATTCAGTCGTCTGAGTCACAACGTTCAACTCCTGCCAAGAGACATCTACAAGAACAGCTTATTTCTGCCTAGGACAAGAGAAACCTCAGAAGATTTCACATTGCCTTGTTCCTTTACTCAAGATAAACCTCTGATTAAATTGTTTATGTCTTGTTTGATCATGTTCGTCTTGTCTATTCAACAATAATGTATGTATAAATTTTATGTTTTCACATATGTTTTTATTTCTTTTCAATTAACCATCAAATTTAATTTGTGAAATTTCAAGTCATCCTCATTACTTAATTAGCCTTCTAACTTTTCTTTGAGCCTATTTCTTTCACAAGATATTTCATTCTACAAGTTTTAAAAGTATTTGATCTTTTGATGTTAGATTGTACGTCAATCACCATTTCTTCAAACGATACTAATTAATAAATATCTCGAAATATTGAGCTTTTGCTACCAAATGAGTTACGTCAAATGTAAACTATGACTCAATCCACGTTAGCTATATAGCGGGATAATTTTTTTTTTTAAATTGTTTCGAAATTTATGAAACAATAAATTTATCTGAATTTTATAATATGTCCAACTAATGATTATATATAGAACTGTCAACTCGTACTAACATATCTACTTAACCCATTTTGCAATGAACTAAAATATTATTCGGGCTAACCCACAAAAACCTAAAATTAACCCATAAATCTGTCTAAAACCGCTTAATTTAGCCTAATAACAAAAAACGCTTAATACCAACGCTTAAAGGGTAATCACCACGGTGTAGGGACGCATAGCACCTAGATACCGCCTAGGCAGCTGCCTAGTCTGGTTTTTAGAATACTGGTTTTTTTTTTATTAAATCAATGGTAACTACTAACTTTGGAATGAATTTAGTTATTTTTCTTTTAATTTGGTAACTTGTGGGTTAATTCAAAATTTTCCCCTTTTAATTATTAGCTACATATTCGAACAATAAAACACATCACGAAGCAATGCCCATTTCTATATTGGCTACAACTTCAAATGTGTTTCCACAGACCAAACATGCATAGTAAAAATTAAATTTATCAGTTTCATTCAAGTAGTATTCTCATGTCCGAAAATAGTACACTCAACGAGCTCCAAATGTTTTTTAAGAAAATGTAAGCAACCATAGATCTTCTCATATTCCGGTCTCGATTTATCCCTAACAATGAACTCAGAAACAACTCCTTTAACCTCAATGGAACTGCAACCCGGAATCTTCCCTACGCCTCTCTCATTCATCATCCTCCTCGCTCTCTTTGCATCTTCCCACATATTAGCCTCTTTATACATACCATCCAACAACACATAGATCCCGCTATCACCGGAATCAAGTTCTAAAAGCTTCTTAGTCGCTTTCTCTCCCAACTCAACGTTGCCATGCATCCTGCAACCGAATAATAAAGCTCCCCAAACCACAGCATCTGCCTCCATTGGCATACTTTCCATGAGCCTCTCTGCTTCTTCCAGTAGCCCGGTTCTTCCTAGAAGGTCTACCACAATAGAGTAATGTTTCAATTGGGGATTTAGGTTGAATCTAGACTTCATCTGAGAGAAATAATCAAGGCCGGTCTGGATCATTCCTGCATGGCAACAAGCTGATAATAATCCTATGAAAGTTATCTCATCTGGAGTTAACCCTGCATCAATCATTTCATTGAAGTATGATATAGCAGCGGATGCATCTCCGTGATGGGCCAAGCCTCCGATTATCGCTGTGTATGTAAGCGAGTTTCGTGTTTGAATCCCATGGAAAACATTGCGAGCTTCTGAGATGTTACCACATTTAGCGTACATGTCGACCAAAGAAGTTCCTAGTGCGACGTTGAGACTAAGACTATGTTTCTCGATGTAACGATGAATCCAAATGCCTAGATCAAGAGCACCAAGCTGAGAACACGCAGAGAGGCAATGAATCATGGTGATTTCGTCGGGCTTTGCGCTGCTTGTTTGCATCTCTTGGAACAATGCCAAAGCGTCTTGAGCACGATTGGCATGGACAGATCCACCGATCATAGCATTCCACAGCACCACATCTTTTTCTTCCATATCATCAAAAAGCCTCCTAGAAACATCAAGCAAACCACATCGAGCATAGCCTGAAATCATTGTCGTCCACGACACAATTGTTCTCTTTTCCAACTTGTCAAATATTCTTCGTGCCTCGTGAATATCTCCGCATTTAGAGAACATATCCATCAGAGCATTAGCAAGAGGAATAGTCACTCTCAGTCCGTTTTCTTTTATGTATTGATAAAACTCTTTCCCAAGATTCAAATTTCCCAACATTGAACATGAAGAAACCAACGCAATCATAGTCACATCATCAGGGTCAACTCCTTCAGATTCCATTTGCTTATAAACCTGTATCGCCTTCTCTGCTTGGCCAATCTTCTTGTACCCATTAATCAAAGAATTCCAAGAAACCAAGTCCCTCACAGGACTTTCATCGAACACCTTCCTCGCATTTTCCATCTCACCGCAAGAAGCAAACATATGAATCGAAGCATTATGCACATGAGTAACCAACTCCAATCGCAGCTTAAGAACATGCCCAAGAATCATGTGACCTAATCTATTCAACGCAAGATCAGCACAAACCTTGAACAAAACAGGGTAAGTGAAATGATCTGGTCTGGACTCGCAATGTCTAAGCATCTGCTTGTAGAGAAAAACCGCTTCTTTAGGAATCTCGCTCTCGGAGAATCCTCTAATCGTTACATTCCAAGAGAATGCGTTCGGGTTCTCAACTCCTCTCAGAATCTTCACACAGTAATCGAGATACCGAGGTTCCGACAAGGCGCAGAAGGCAATTAGTCGGCTTGAGGCAAACGCATCCAGGATCAAGCCAGTGATTATCATCTGAGATTGAATCTGCTTCAAATGGAACAACGATTTGCATTTTTCGAGAAGCGAAAGAAGAGGGTTGTGCAGAACGAAACTGTGTGTGGAGTTCCAGTTGATGGGTTTGTCTCTGTGATGAGGAAGGGAACGAGTTCGACGCTGAGAGTGCGAGCGAATGAGTTTGGGTATCAGAGGAAGAAGAAGAAGCTTCGCCTTACTCACATTCGATATGTTCATCGGCCGTTAATTGACGTCGCCGGGAGAAAAACAACGTCTTCTTACTTATAATTGGGTCTACAGGCCCAATCAGTTTGGGCCTTATGAAGTTTTCTATTGGCTCTCTTACATGGTACACTAGGGTTTATAAATCTTTTCGATTTCTCGTGTATTTCGATGATTGAATTTCAACTAGTTTTATGGTATACCCGAATAAATTGCGCTGTAGTTTTGAACAATGATTCATGCATTTGTAGCGAACCATTCAAAACTTGATCTCCCTGTTACGAAGATGACTCTGGGCTCGAACTTTACTCTTATTAACTGATAAATTGATGAAAGTAAGAACACAAAAGTGTTTAGGAAAAACTATTATTATTTCATAAGAATAATGTTACAAGATGCATAAACTTATATAACGGTAGAATTAATCTATATTTCCTAAATTAAGATAAACATAAATATAAATAGTATATTTAGAGACAAAAGGTAAAATTTGTAAATATCCATATTCTTCTTGATCTTCATGTTTTCCATAATCTTGATATGGTCGATCTCATCGATCTCATAATACCCTTCTACAAGCTCAAACGTGGTAACACGTGTGGGATTGGACAAATCTTCAAAATATCGGCGTTAAACCCGGTTGTCGGATCAGATCGCGGCGTTATACCCGGCCGTCGGGTCAAATCGGCTACAATCCAGCCGTTGGGTCATCAACGACGTTTATATCCGGTTGAAGGGTCAAATCGGCTACAACAACCAGCCGTTGGGCAACGACATTTATATCCAGTCGGAAGGTCAAATTGGTTCGATGAAAAATCTATCATGAACACCGTAGTAATTCGCGATTGCGAAATCGAAACATAACTCGCGAAGGCGAGAAGTCAAATCAAAAGAAGATGTCAAATTCTGCGAGGGCGAAAAAAAACATCATCAAAACCTGAAACCGAACGAACCCAGCAAAAGGTTCATGTTCATAAACAATACTTCATCGTGGCCATCAATCTTCATCAATATGTTTGACTTATAAAAGTCACCAAGTCTCGTTGTAAGAGACGATCAGCAAAAACACTTCAACAAAACTTGTTTTTTTTTTTTTATATAGCGAAAAGACAATCGATGAATTTACGAGTTTTGCTTACTCATAATTGCAAAACAAAGAAGATTCCAACGTTAATGAAGAAACGAAGGAGATAGGTCAAGAAAAAGAAAAATAGATAGAAAATCATAACCCATCAGGATTAAGATCGAAAGCTCTGATACCATGATAAATTGATGAGAGTAAGAACACAAAAGTGTTTAAGAAGAATTATTAGTAGACTCTCATAAGAATAATGTTACCAGATGCATAAACTTATATAGCGGTAGAATTAATCTATATTTTCTAAATTAAGATAAACATAAATATAAATAGTATATTTAGAGATAAATGTAAATTTTCTAATCTAAGATATTAGTAAATATCCATATTCTTCTTGATCTTCATGTTTTTCATAAATTGATATGGTCGATCTCATCGATCTCCCAATATTAACTTCAAACCTGAGGTAACTACGCTGGCCTCAATAAGTCACAAATGTTTCAAGTACAAGAAAATACATTGTTGTCATATCTTGTTTCTGTGCCGGGCGCTTATATAAATTCTCTTTACTGCAAGCCAAAAAATTGTTATGACACTCCCGTCGATGTGGAGGCTGTACGTCTACTTTTTCTCATGCATTGTACCTTGCAACCTTGTTCTACTTTGCTTTGGCTATTCTTTGTTTGTTCAGCGAATGACTGTGTTTTTTAAAAGTGTCGTACTGAAGAAGACGACCTGGATCAGTTAGTCATCCGTTATGGCCTAGTTATCCAGGGTTTTCGGAATAATCCAACTCGTGAAAACGCCAAAAATGTTTTTAAGTATTTTGTAAGTAGCATTACTTATTTTTTAAGTATTTTGTAAGTAGCATTACTTATTTTTGTGCATCCTTATTGTCTATCACTATTAAAAACGCCCCGACCGTCCCTACCTGTGGGCCCCACACCCTCTCTCTGCCCGTGGGCCCCACCCTCGACGGCCGGTGCGCTAGTGAAAGCGCCAAAAATGTTTTTAAGTATTTTTTAAGTAGCATTACTTATTTTTGTGCATCCTTATTGTCTATCACTATTAAAAACGCCCTAACCGCCCCTACCTGTGGGTTCCACACCCTCTCTCGGCCCGTGGGTCCCACCCTCGTCTGACGGCCGGTGCGCTAGTCCGAGAGGCTCGCAAGACTTATTTACTGATCCTGCAATCACCACATGATATTTCTCCGTGTTTTGTCCTCACTCGCACAGTACCGCGAATCACTTCCCGGTAGATCACCCATCATTAAATTTTTCCAGCTCAAGCACGCTTAACTCATGCTTAACTCTAGAGTTCTCTCAGGACAAGTGACCGAAAATATAAGTGCACTTTGGTGACATAGATAGTCAAATCAGTTCTTATTAGCCTCTCCGCATATACCAGAAATCGGGAGGTTACAAATATGGTGTAATGTAATGCTAATGATGTTCTCGTCCTGTGCATGATCATTAAATCAACAATGATGTGCAGTGATTTCCTCTAGGTTCATACCTTGTGTCACTTCAGCACAGTAGGGCAGTTCTTTGGGGTTCATTTTACAGTGGTTTTCCCATTCTCATGCGCTATCAGCATCCTAAGGTTTGTTTTTCATATTTGATTTCGAAAAAACTGTGCTTCTGTTTTTTTTTTCTCATTAGGACTGAAGTTTGACATTTTTTTTTGTTATTGAAGGTATAACTAGTTGATTTCTCTCGAGGTGAGAAATATTTGGTAACCTACAACAGACCAGAGCCAAGCAACCCAAGTGTGAGTGCATCTTTGCTTCTTTTCTTTCCAACTTTCATTTGCATTTCATTTTGAGGCATAGTATTCCGAATTGCAGGAATTAAAAATCTTTGATGTGAGAACTGGGAGAATATTGATGGGAGGATATGATGGTGTTGCTGACGCCTCATGGCCTGTGATTAGGGGCTTTCTTGAACTGCATTTTTTATTTTCCCTAAAAAATGGTATCTACATTCATTGATGTAAACTTATTTTGGAGATGGGCTGGAGGAAAAGATGATAGATACTTTGCCATGCTTAGCAAAAACACTATATTTGTCTATGAGACTCATACTTTCAGCCTGTTAGGCGAGAAACCCATGAAGGTTGATGATGTTGTGGACATGAGTTGGTCTCCTACTGAATCCATTCTTGCACTATTGAAAGGGTGTGGCAAGCAGCCTGCCAAGGTTGCCCTTGTGCAAATCCCTGGCTTGGTGGAACTGAGGCACGTGGATCTTTTCGATGTTTTCGGCGATTGCAAGATGTACTGGCAGAGCAATGGAGAGTATCTTACTGTCAAAGTTGATCGACATACATACTCTGTCTTTGTGCTTTTACGCATCAAAGAGATTGATATTCCCATTGAGGTTCTTATAGTGGACGAGAAGATCCTCGCTTTCGCGTGGGAGCCCAGCGGTCACAGGTTTGCCATGATTCACGGCGACCAATCAATGTCAGATGTCTATGCAGACACCCCAAAACCTTGGAAAAGTTTCAAAGCTAGCTACTTTCAACGACAAGCATCTTGATGCCCTCTTTTGGTCGCCCAGAGGTAGGCATGGGCATTCGGGTACCCGTTCGGGTTCGGTTCGGTTATTTTGGGTTTAGGGTACCCAAATTTTAGAAGTCTAAGACCCATTCGGGTATTTCATTTTTTCGGATCGGGTTCGGTTCGGTTCCGCCCAGGTTCGGGTCGGGTTTCGGGTACTCGTAATTTATCCCAATTCTCTAAAAAACTATAAAATTTGTTTAATTTAAATAAAATTTGATTAAATTTTACAAAAAAATATTTAATTTTGACAAATATAACTAAAGATTTTCGAATATTTTGAGTATTTTGGTTATTTTGGTCTAAACATAACTAATATATTCGGTTTATAATTGTAATTTTTAGTATTTTGACTATTTCAAAAGTAAAGATACATAATATTTTTAGATATATAATTGTATTTCATATATTTCGAGTACCCGTTCGGGTTTCGGTTCGATTCCGGTTTGGTTCGAGTACCCGAAATATTTTATAAAAGAAATCATTCGGGTATTTATAATTATTCGGTTCGGTTCGGTACTTTCTAATTCGGTTCGATTCGGGTTCAGTTTTTGGTTCTAGATATTTTGCACAAATCTACCCATAGGAAGCACACAGTTCTCGCTGGATTAAAAGGCTCCTTCAATGGTCAGTTTGAGTTTTTCGACGTGGATAAGCTTGAGACTATGAAAAAAGATGAACACTTGATGGCCACAGATATCGCGTGGGACCCAACTGGAAGGTATTGTATACACCTATAGCCACACCCACTTTGGTTTTTTTTTCTTTCCAATTGCAGAAAGAGTGATATGTGTTTTTCTTATCTTTTTTCTCGAGATATGTGTTAAGAGATCTTGGAGATTATACGAGATCGAGTTAAACGGAAAGTTAACATTTGTGTATATTTTCTTATTGTTAAATAGGTAGATTTTTTATTCTCATATTTGTAAAGAATTTGTTAGACAAGTTATATATATCTTTGTATAAATAAACCTATTGGCTAAATCAATAAAACTGACCGAATCTATTTTACTTCTAAGGTTTCTTCCAAAATCTTTCAATATGTTGCAACTGCCTATATACAATATCTCAGGAGATGGAGAAAGGTTTTAAGAAAGGGTTCGACTGGGCACGCGTGGATCCTCCTCTTAAGCCTGCTAATGGGTTTTTAATGTGGTCCTTAAAGGGAGAGAAACTTTACTGGAAATCAACACGGAAGGAATATCGTCTCTTACAAGTATGTGCGAAAATAGTTTCTAACTAGCAAGAATACATATTGAAATTAATGTGGTAAGGCTCGCTCATGTATTGTAAATTCTCAATAATTACAGTTAAATTGGCCTCCCTACGAAGGAAGCATAGATGATGAGATGCTGAAGAATATGGAGAAGTCACTTGAAGAATCTGAAAACTCGGCAAGTGAAGAAGAATCTGAAAACTCGACAAGTGAAGAAGACTCGGGATAAATATTTAATTGTTTATATAAATAACGCAAGGATTTAACTAATGGGTCTTCTGACAACAACTTTGTATTTTCTTTGTCAACTAACTACGTGTGCTCTGTTATTTTGCTTATGTCGACTCTTTCTCTTTATCTATTCTAAATATTTTTTTTTTTAAAGTACGTACATGTTTATACAAATTTGTTTTTAGAAGAAAAATCAGATCTTTCCCTAAACGTCCTAAATTTATTTAACCACAACACTCTCAAAAGAAATATTATTGATCGGATTCCTAATCATTTGAATGGAATAGATCTTCTATCCAGCGGCAGCCAGGCCACCTCTATATGGTACTCAGTTATCGAGTCATCGACAAGTATCACCAGGTCTCGTGTCTAACCAGCCATGCGAATGCTCGGTGCTGCTGTTGTTATGGCTCCACACACATAGAAGTTAGCAGAGTGCAATATGGTGGCATATGCTTCTCTCTTTGCACTTGCCCAGTAGAAAGTCTCTGCATGAATATAATGTTGTTGATCGAGGATCCAACCCATACCTTTCTAAGATGGAATGTTTTGAGCACGACCGTCTTATCACCAAATGAGAGTGTATAAACTTTACTGCTCTTGTGTGTGACGGATAATATGCTGTTATAGGCAGGTCCGGCTCAATGTTAAATTGGGTCATGTGCCGAGCCCAAACGATAATTCAAAATAATTATATATATATATATAATATTTTTATAAATTTGGGTCTGTTTTGTAATTTTTAAAAATATTTGGGCCATGTTTTGCAATTTTCTAAAAATATTAAAAATATTTGGACCCTAAAAACTAAAGAAAATTTGATAAATTTTAATTAGGCCCTGTGCAAATGCACAGTGAGCCCATGCTTAAAACCGGGCCTGGTTATAGGTACAAGGTGATGAAGTTATAGTAGCCACTCCTACAGGAAGTATCCTGCTTATTCTACAGCAGCAGGAGGTTCCATGGTAAGCTATTATTCAACTTGGAGTTAATTTCAACTCTGCATTGCATACCAAAAAATGAACCTCATTTGGCATCTCTGATGAAAGATCATGCCGTTGATAATGCAATTTTAGCGACTGTGAGTGCATAAAGCTTTCCAAAAAAAAATTCTATGTCCAAACAAAAACAGATTCCAGATGATGCTCGAAGCAATGCATGGGTTTCGTTTGATGGAAAGAGAAGGCAACAGCTTTCAAGGTGAGATTCGGTGAGAATATACATGAGCCAACATCCACTCCCAACTACTGTCAACAAATCTGATCAAGCATGCGATTGGTTTAGAAGCTTAATCCGTTGCTTAAACTGGAACGAGCGCCTTGATCAAAAGGCTCTTTGATGATTGATTGATTCACCAACACATACATAAACACAGAGGTTACAGGTCTGTTTGTTTCAGCTCTCCCTCTTTACTGTACAGATTCACAATCTCTATAATTCACTACAATCTTCACGATGGAAACCTTTATAAAGTTACTGGAGAGAAAAATAAAATGATTATACAGTAGATTATCCACAATTATTCATTATTATTATTATTACTAGAACAGCAGAGGTCACAAAAAACATTCAGATTGTTTTCAACTCTACAATCACTGCCTTACCTTCCATGTCGGACTCATAATTCGTTTGAATATCCTTCATAGGTCACACTCCAAAACTGACATGGCCATATGAAGAATCTCTGCACCTTCTCTACTCGAGATAAAGCATCTGTGACAATATTATCCCTACCCTGCATATATTGTATCTCGTAATCAAACTCTAACATCTTAGGAAGCCATTGTTATTGAATTGGAGTATTAAGCCTTTGCTCGAGGAGATACTTAATACTTATTTGATCCGTTTTGATTACAAAATGACCACGCGGAGAAGGTAATGACGCCATTTATTTACTGCAAAGACCACTGCTAACAATTCTTTCTCATTCTATCTATTTTTTTTATATTTGCTAAACACTCACCTTGCATCTTTTTGTATATATATATTTTTTTAACACCGATGAAATTTTATTGAATCAAACACGCTTAAGTTGTTCCTAAATCCTTGTAAACCTATATATACTTTTCATTATACATATGCTATTATTATTTTGACGAGATATATATAACTTTAACAACAGTGTGATGTGTTTCATAACACTTTCGATATCTAAAAATATATAATATTAGAATATCGAAATAGAAAAAATAATAGAGTTCGAAGATAGAAAAAAATATAACACTTTTTATCAGTGGCGGATCTAGAAAATATAACCAGTGTGAGCAAAAATATAACATAATAAAAAAATAAAAAATATTAGATAAAATTTGAAATAAAATCCAACAAATGTGATGACAATGAAAAATCTTCTACAAAAGTACCCTACGTTCATTTATCATCTGAAACCTTTTTATCACTTTTTCATTTGTAACAGATTCAAACAACTCTTTTTCAACAAAGCAAACCAGACAATCATTTAGAAAATGATCTCCAATTCGGTTGTGTGCAGCTGTCTTCACTAGTTTCATTGCAGAAAAACACCTTTCAACACTTGCAGTGGCAACCGGTAAAGTTAAAACTAATTTCAGAAGCCTGTAAACCAAATGATGTGAAAGATGCTTTCGAGTTTTCACCATCATACACGAAAAAGATTTTTCACACTCTTAAACTGTTCATCTCTGTGTATATTATCGATATAGATATCAAGTTGCTGCTCAAGAGATAAAAGCTCACCATAGCTAAAATCATCTGGATAGAACTTAGCCAATCTCACCAACTTCTCCTTGTCAAAATCATGGAATAAATCAATAGGGTTTAAAGAAGCCATGCATATAAGAAGATCAGTGTTTACCTCTGTAAAACGATCATTGAACTCCTGAATTTGCAAATCCAGAACAGTACAAAAACAATTGATCTTGTAATGATGCATATTGGTTATGTCGGTTCTCTTTCTTGGCTTCTTAGGATCAACAAAAGCTGCTTCCATGATAAGCAAATCAGTATTATATTTCTTGCAAAAGGAAGAAACTTTAGTCATAAGAGAATCCCATCCATCATCCCTAAACTTTTGTAGTTCTCGTTTAGTAGATTCTACCAGTGACATGGCATTCAAAATATCTTGATCTTTCTTTTGCAAAGCCATTGATAAATTCTCAGTTAGCCCCAAAATATGTAACATTAGATGCAAGTAGAACACACAATCAAATGTGTGAAAGTACTTTAGAAGACCACAATCTTGGCGTTGTTGTAGAACTTCTGTGCATTCATCTTTGATATACTCAAGAACTTTAATTATAGTAGAAAACAATTCTACCAACCGCAACAATGTTTTATGATGAGAACTCCAACGAGTATTTGCAGGCCTTGGAAAAGAACGCTCCTGATTCTGTCATGTCCCAGTTTTAACGTCACCATTATTGATTCCTTTCGCTAAATCTTCACGCTGAATTTCTCGAACCAAATCTTGTCGTTTACAAGAAGCTCCAACAACATTCAGCAATGTAGAAACCATATCAAAAAAATCAGCAATATCAAAATGTTTTTTGGCAACTGCCACCACAACCAGCTGAAGTTGATGAGCAAAACAATGGACGTAATACGCTGAACTGTTTTCTCTCGCAACCAATGATCTCAACCCATTGAACTCACCCTTCATGTTATTAGCTCCATCATAACCTTGCCCTCTCACCTTTTTTAAACCCATCCCGTATTTAGCAAACAAATCATCTATAACAGATTTCAGAGTTAACGAAGAGGTTTCTTTTACATGAAAAAGTGTTTATAACGTCAGTTTTTTTGTTCATTAATTTTTTTGATCGTAGCTATATTAGAGTTTTCAAGAATTTCTCATTCCATATATATCGTGATCACAATTATTTTATTAATATATATATTTTATATGAACTGCGATTACGATATTTAGAAGGAAAAAGTCTTGAAAACTATGATATAAATACAAACACATTGTTTAATGGACGAAAGAGTCACGGTTTTATAATCTTACTTCAAAACTGAATTTAAACTACCATATCAACATAATTTACTTTTCTCTCTTGCCCACAGTTTTTTCTTGTTCATCGACGCAGCCTCGCCGGTAGTTGGCGCTCTTCGCCGCACCGGGGGATGTTTCTTTTTCTCTTCCTACTTAGTTTACAGTTCCCTTCTGGCTTAACTTGTTTTTTTTTTTTTTAATAAATCCTATCGGCTGATCCGGTCAGCCCCGGTAGAAACGCATCGAAGTGCTACGAAGTGGACTCCTCCAAATGGTTCAACGGTTCAACGAACACCATGAGCTCCACATCTTTGCTGGTTGTCAACGGGCCATGAGATCCATGAGATTCATATGGGCCACCACACCGCCTGTCCCGAGTTTGAATGCTTTCCGACTAATGCCAGGGGATAGTCCGGCCGCCTGCATTTCGAACTACCAGGTAAACCAATTGGGCCAAGGCCCAATTGACAGACTTCCCACAAATTCGTGAATTTTGTTTCGGGGGGTGCTCGAACCCGGGTTGGACCGCAGTTAACGGAAACATCCGACTCCCTCAACCCCTCGACCACGAGCTTGCGGGCATTAACTTATTTTCTGGCGTGGGGTTTTGTTTCTTTTCTTAGATCCAATCGGTGTGGTGGTCAACGGCGTTTCTTCGCGATGGAGGGGATCTCGGTTTGGTCACGTCGTCTTTGTGCTTATGGGGTGCTCGTAATCGGGTCTCCGTCGCCGGCGACAAAGCCTTTTGGCTCTGAAATAATCCGACGATGATTTGGTGACTAGTTCTCGATTTACGGTGGTATGAAACAAGCGTCGAAGGTTACGTTCTAGGTTTGGCTTTTCTTCCTTTGGAAAGGAAAGTTACGATCTGGAAAAAATAAATTAATTAAATAAATTTCGATATTATCTTCACTGTGGGTTGAGTTTTTGTTGGGCTTCAGATCTTTGTTGTTAGGTACTTGGTTTGTGTAGTGTTTTTTTTTAGTTTTGGCTCAGTTTTCGGGGGTTCTTTGCTCGCAGGCTTTTTTCTGGGGTTTCATTTCCCGCCGATTTTTGTTTTCGGGGGTTTCTTTTCCCGCCGGCTAGTATAATATAATATTGTATGTTAAAATCGTTGCGGGTTGACTTTCAGACAAGTTTCGTAGACTTGGCATCTGCCTTATTTCTTGAGAGAATTCATCGTAATGCATGGCGGCAGATTTATGTTCCAGTCTATGCGATTAAGGGTTGAAGTTTAGCATCTTTGAATCTTTAGTATTTGGTTTTGATGGTAGTTATGTCATGTAATTCTCCTTAAGCTTTAAGTTTACATCAATAATAAAACACCCAGACGTTTTAAAAAAAACTACCATATCACTGTTTCAAGTCAAACAAAAATGAATCCAAGGACATCCACTATTTTTTGTAGGATACTAATAACATTAGAGATTTTCACTCATTAATTAATTTGTTGAATTACTTTCTAGCTACCATTAAATGTATCATACGTAGTTTTTCCGTTGCATCTACATCAAATGACATTCTTTGTTTCGTTAATGACAAATATTTGATGATTTGCTTACCATAATCAAGATTTCATTCCATAAATAACGTACAACTATGAATGCATATCCAGTGCCTATAGCTCTCGAGTCTAAAGGTTAATGAACGTTTTCAGGTATTTGTGTATATATATATATATAATCTTTTCAAAAATTGTTGTAAGACGTAATTGATTTTTTATAATTAGTTATTTTAAAATAGTTGAAGTCATAATTTATTTGAAATTTTCGAAAATAATAAAGAAGCGAAGAAGAATACACAAAATGATACATAATCCTAATCAATATTGTGAAAAAAATGTCCGCTAAATACATTGGGATTTCTAGAGTTTCCTATTTGGTGTGTCAATACTCAATAGCATGCATTATAGCAGTATTTTACAGGGGTGGGTCTAATATATAAACAAGCACTATAAGAAAACATCGATTTGGCGACTGTAGAAAGAGTCGCAAAATAGTCGTTAAAAGCGATGATACGACTAACTTGCGACTAAAGAACGGAGTCGGTAATCTTTAGTCGCTAAAGAACGTAGTTGTATAAATAGTCGCCATTTGGCGACTACTTTCCGACTACAACCATGAATAGTGTAATAGTCGTAAAATAGTCGCAAATTGTAATAGTCGTAACATAGTCGCACATTGTAGTAGTCGTAAAATAGTCGCATAAATTAGGCGACTAGTAAACGACTATAGGAACGGTAAAGATGTAGTCGGATAATTGTAGTCACCAAATATAGTCGTGAAATGTAGTGACCATTTACCGACTATTGTATGACTAATTTGACGACTATTCGGCGACTAAGCGGAACATAAGCTTCGACGATGTAAATATACGGCGACTACTATGCGACTGTTTAGTGACTATTTGGCGACTACTATGCGACTGTTTACTGACTATTTTTATGTCGATATTAGAATTTGGTATGAACGATAGGTATTTGTTTGTTTCTCAAATGTAAACCTGTGTTACAAACCTAAATTACTAAACAACCGAAATTTCATTGAAAATATCATTTGATTACAAATATTAACCAATGTATTCAAACTCCATAACAAGTTCACAACACAAGTTCTAAAAAAACATAGGTAACACAAGTGATAAAAAACAGAGGTGACCTAAGAAGTAGATGGTTGATCTGTTGATGGAAGCATATTGGTTGTTGCTGGAGGTGAATTAGCAGACAAGAAGTCGAGAAACCTCGGATCAGCTTGGCGCAAGTACTTTTCCACCAAGGAGAAGTGCTCGAACTTGTCCTTTTGCTCAGCCGCAGCTCGGGAGTGTTGTGCTTCACGGGCAGCAATCTCAGCATCACGTCGTTCATTATAGGCAGCCTGCTCCTCGATTTTCCGTTGAGCTTCCTTCAGTTGCTCTTGCAGTGCAACAAACGAGGAAGAGGCTCCCGGTTGCTTGCGCTTGCCATTGATAAGAGTCTCCTTCAGGCTTCCAACTCCATAAGGAGTTCCTCGCGAATCCAAGTCAGTGGACTGTGAAAAAGTAAGAGAAAAATGTAATTAAAGTAGACAAAAGCCAAGACAATATAAATGTGGACTGAAAATGTTACTTACCTCAAGAAAGATGCTAGTATAGTCATCTGTTGTTAGCTCTCGAGGTCGAGAAGCACCGTCTGAAACATCTGAAGCCTCTGTCACGAGGTCAGACAACTTCTGTTGTAGCTTCTCCTGATATCTTTGAGCGATTTTCTCCGCCTTCTTATCGACATAGGTACCATCTGGTTTTGTATGTGTCTTGATGAAAACCTCACCAAGACTAACCGATCGTCCCAATTCCGCTTCCTGCAATGTTACAAAATAAACAACGAGTATGAATTTTTTTTAAGTTGTTAAGGAGTAAGAAAAAGTAAAAGTTACTTACCATTTCATGTTGAATTTGTTGATATGACTTCGGCCCTGACAAGTGGATGTGAGGACCGAGACCTTGACGGTCAGACAGACGAGCATTGGAGTAGGTGAGAGTCCTCAGCTTTGCTTCTTCAGTGTCCCAGTACTGAGTCATCGTATTCCAGAGCGTGTCACCAATCCAATTAGGTCGCTCTCGACTAGTCCTCGCACTGCTAACCATGTCCTTCATCCGGCGTTGACAGATTTCATCAAAATACTCTTTAACTGTCCCTGTTATCAAGGGATCCCAGGTGTGGGTTTTCTACAATACAAAGACAACAGAATGTTAGTGAAAACATAAGAAGCAAACCTATATGACAAAAAACATCACACTGCTATAGAACAGAAAACTTTACCGCGAACTCGAGGAAGTATCGTTCTTGTCTCTCCCGAGGCACACATGTACAGCTATAGTAGGGACCATCGAATTTGTTGGTAAACACTTTAGTGATTTTCCTAACCAGTTTCGATCCCATGTCGCGATTAAACCTGCAAAAACACACATGAAATAAAGCAAACGTTTATTTAACTTAAGACTTCAAAACACATGAAACCAGAAGACCTAAGAAATAAAACCAAAGACAGACACAATACAGACACAAACACATTCAAACACAGACATGAAACACATTTCAGAGAACTAAGACCTAAGACCTAAAACCAGAAGACTTAAGACCTAAGACTCCAGAGAACTAACACTAATAGACACATGAAACCAGACATGAAACAATTCTAATCAAACACATGAAACCAGACACAATTCTAATCAAAGCAATCACGTTCTAATCAAATCCATCAAACACATTCAAACACATAGATAATTCGAATCAAAGACAGACACAATACATACACAAACACATTAAAACACAGACATGAAACCAAAGACAGACACAAGACCCAAGACCTAAAACCAGAAGACCTAAGACCTAAAACCAGAAGACATAAGACCTAAGACTTCAGAGAACTAACACTAATAAACACATGAAACCAGACATGAAACACATTCAAACACATTATAAACTAAGCTAGATTAACACATTTCTAAACACATCAAACTGTGTCTACGCTAAGACTCAGACACAAACAAAATTCTAATCAAACACAAACACAATTCTAATCAAATCCAGTAAACACATTCTAATCAAATCCATAAACACATTATACACACAGACACGATTCAATTCAGAATCACATTCAAACACAAAACACATTCTAACACAAAACACACAGAATCACATTATACAAGGGCAAGGTCATACCAGCTCGAGTTCGGCATCGGTGTGGGAGAGAGGACAGTTGTAAACTTATCCCGGTCTGGCACCATAAGCAGTGCATTGAGAGCCCTTAGCGTGTCTTCCTGGAGATCCGGCAACACTGGAGATTCATCTTCGAAACTGTGTCCGTGAGAAGATGGATGACTCTGAGCCTGAGAGTTCTGATGTGGTGACGGTGGAGCCTCCAGTGGATCCGATTCAGGCGCACGGCGTTCTTCACTGTTGAAAAGTTGTTGTGGCGGTGGAAAGCTCCGGAAATCTGGTGCTGAGGTTGACGGTTGATTGTCGACGGCGACTTGAGGTGGTGTCACCTGAGTCGGGGGAACTTGGGCAGCCGGCGTGATGTTGTACTGCGGCGGAAGAGATCTCGGTGTTCGCGACATTGTCGGAGAGGGATTGTAACCTCCGCGTCTCTGAGAAAGATTGGGAGCGTGTTTTCTCTTCTGATTCTTACCCTTTTTAGCTTCTGGCATCGTCAGAGAATGGCAAGAAAAGAAGTAGAAGAGATTCGAGAGGAGAAATCGAAGGAGAAGAAGATGAAATCGAAGGAGAAGAAGAGATTCGATAGGAGAAGAAGATGAAATCGAAGGAGAAGAAAATGAAATCGAAGGAGAAGAAGAGATTCGAGAGGAGAAGAAGATGAAATCGAAGGAGAAGAAGAGATTCGAGAGGAGAAGAAGATGAAATCGAAGGGTTCGCGAAGAAGGACTGGATTTAGGGCTTTCGTAGGTTTTTTTTTTAATCTGAATAAATCAGGTCAACTTAATAATTTGTATGTGTGTTATAAACCGATTAAAGACTATGGCCTAATGGTAAAGACGCACACATGTTTCTCTACACCCGGGTACGAGTCCTGTGAAGGACATGTTTTGTTTTTTTTTTCCTGAATACATCTGGTCGAGTTATAAATGTGTGTGTGTGTGATAAATACCAATAAAAGACTATGGCCTAACGGAAAAGATCGCAAACATGTTCACCCGAACCCGGGTTCGAAACAAGTTGAGGGCATTTTTTTTTTATCCTGAATACATCTGGTCGAGTTATAAATGTGTGTGTGTGATAAATACCAATTAAAGACTATGGCCTAGCGGAAAAGATCGCAAACATGTTCACCCGAACCCGGGTTCGAATCAGGTTGAGGACAGTTTTTTTTATCCTGAATACATCTGGTCGAGTTATAAATGTGTGTGTGTGATAAATACCGATTAAATACTATGGCCTAGTCGTAAAGATTGCAAGACGATAAATTACAATGAAATTCATCTGGTCGAGTTATTTATATTATTATACGATAAATAATATAGAAGACAAATTACACCGAAATTGTGACATTTGTAACATAGTTATTTAGTAGGGTTCTTCGTCATCTGATTCTTCACCAGAAGACGACAAATTACACTGAAATTCATCTTCTGGTTCTGCATCTCCGATATCGTAATCGAGGTTTATTTGGTCTCCTTGTACGAAATTGTCAAGTACGAGATCTTCAATTGTAGTCATCAATACAGCATCATCATTTTCTGTTTGCAAAAGAATCTGTTCCTTTTGTTCATATTCCCCTGAAATGTTTCCCCTCGGATTCACTTTTAGAACATTGAGCCACAACTGCTTCGGTTTCTTTGTGGGTACGGAATATAACAAACTTGATCCGCTTGTGAGGCTGTTTGCAATATAAAAATGTATAAATAAGTTATACAACAATATATATATATATCGACATTAATAAGTACGTACCTAGAATAAATGGTTCGTATTTATTGTATTTTCTCGATGAAATAACATCTACAACACCACCATTGCTCCTCCGAGTGCCTCTACCGATAACAGGGTCATACCAATTACACTTAAAAAGTGTGATTCTCAAATTGACCATCCCCTCGTACTCGAGTTCTATGATATCATTTAAGGTCCCGTAGAAATCCGCTTCATCAGATGCATCAGTGTAATTTTGACCTTTAACACAGACCCCATAGTTACATGTCTTTCGTCCAGCGCCGTGATTTTGCGTATGAAACAAATAGCCTCTTGTAAAATACATTGGCCATGTTTTGACCTTATTCAAAGGTCCATTGACTATCTCTTGAACCCAAGTAGGAAATGGATTCGTGGGGTTCCAGTAAGAAACCTGCATATATATAAAAATAGCATAAATATATTTAAGTATAAATATATGCTTAGTTATGAATGTTTTTTAGACATACATATTCTTTCACCCATAAATGATATTCGTCAGCTCTTTTCGTAGAGAGTTCTTTTTCGGAAAGTCCTGGATATTTTGCAGAAATAAATTCCTCGAACATTCTACACAAGACCAACACAAATATGAGAAATTAAACAAGGATTATATATAGTAAAACGTAATCTGAGAGAGATGCCTACTTATATACCTCTCAATTGGCTGAAAATACTCACAATTTTGTAAAACATATGCATGTGCACATTGATAGTCTCTCTCTGAGAGCCATATTTCATGCATTTCTCCACTTGGACGGCCTACTTGAGTAAATATAGAAGGTACTCCAGGGACATGATATACGGGGACTTCACCTTCATCGAATCTTGTTAACCTGACCAAATTAGTAGAAAAGTAATTCACATTAAAATACATAGGACGTCTATACAAATTAAATGCCAAAGTGGACATGATGTGATTGATTTTAGCATTTACCATGATTTCGTTTGTATATTCGCAGCAAAGTAGTGCTCTGAGAAATAAGCAATCTCGTCATTGATATATGATTCAACAATCGATCTTGCCGCATATCTTTTGTTCTTTTCTTTCCCTTTCAACTTTTTGAAAAACCTTTCAAAAGGATACATCCACCTATACTGGACAGGGCCTCCTAATTCAACTTCGTATGGGAGATGTATAGGCAGGTGCTCCATCACATCAAAAAATGAAGGTAGAAATATCTTTTCCAAATTGCATAGGATTAAAACTATGTTCTGTTTCAAAATTTGAACGCGACTTTCATGCAAAGTTCTCGAACATAAGTCTCGGAAAAATGCTCCAACCCCTACAATATACGTGAAAATTTCATGAGGTTACTATATATATACAATACTATAATCATATTTACAAAAATAGTCGTAATTAGTACCTGATAACGCAAGGTGGACATTCCGGTCTAGGAGATCTGCAAAGATAAATGGAAGTAACCGCTCCATAAAAACATGGCAGTCATGACTCTTCATGCCTGAAAACTTTTGGTTGACCATATCAACACAACTAGCTAAGTCTGACGAATATCCATCTGGGAACTTAACCGCATGTTTCACACATTCCAGTATACTTTTTCTGGCTTCTTCTGTAAATGTGAAGGATGGGAAAGGAGCTTTACCCTCACTATCAATATGTAAGTGTGGCCGAGAACAAAATCGTTCTATATCCAATCTTAACATGATGTTGTCTTTCGATTTACCCTTCACACTCATTAGAGTATTCATGATGTTGTCAAAAAAATTCTTCTCTATATGCATCACATCAAGACAATGACGGAGGTTGAGGTCCCTCCAGTACGGCAGCTCCCAAAATATGCTTTCCTTGTGCCAGTTATGGTGCTTCCCATAGCCCGGATTCTTCTTTTCGTGACCGTTTCCACCAACATCCTTTGTTTTCGATGGATTTACACCAGCTAACCGCTCGAAATAAACTTGCTCACCGGTCAAAGACGGAGGTGAATACTCTCTCGAAGCGTCTTTTCCCTTTAGGAAGTCTTTTTTATTCCTCCTCAGTGGATGACCAAGAGGAAGAAATCTTCGGTGACAATCAAACCAACACGTCTTCCTTCCATTAGGTAGATAAAAAGACTTTGTATCTTCCATGCAAACTGGACAAGACAATTTACCATGGGTTGTCCATCCGGATAACATGCTATATGCCGGAAAGTCGCTTATCGTCCACATCAGCACTGCTTTTAGATTGAAATTTTGATTCAAGGACATATCGTATGCATCGACGCCATTAGACCACAACTCTTTTAACTCCTCAATAAGAGGTCGGAGGAAGATATCGAGACTAGCTCGCGGATGATTTGGCCCAGAATTCAGAATTGTAAGAAATAAATACTCTGTATTCATGCACATACCCGGGGGTAAATTATATGGCGTCAAGATCACAGGCCACAACGAATGATTACGAGACATGCCAAAGGGATTGAACCCATCGGTACATAATCCAAGATAAACGTTACGCGGTTCTTCAGCAAACCGGGGATGTTGATCTTGAAAATATCTCCACTCCGCCGCATCAGAAGAATGACCCATTTCTCCCTCCTTTGTTTGGTGCTCGGCATGCCATCTCATTGCCGTTGCAGTCTTCTCGCTTTGATACATTCTCTTTAATCTGTCAGCAATAGGTAGATACCACATACGACTGTATGGTACGTTGGTTCTACGCCGGTCGTTCTTAGGCTTCCATCTTTGTTTTCCACAAAACAGACATTTATCTTCCTTCTCGTCTTCTTTCCAGAAGATCATACAATTGTTAATACAAACATCAATTGTATGATATGGGAGACCTAAATTGCGCATCAATTTTTCTGTCTCGTAATGTGAACCAGTTGACTTGTTTCCTTCTGATAAATAGTCTGTCAAGATTCCGCAAACCGAATCCACTAACTTTTCACTCATATTATATTCTGCCTTATTTTGCATGACTCGAGCAGCTAAGGATAACTGCGAGTGACCTTCACGACAACCATCGTATAGTGGATTATTTGCACCTTCTAACAAGTCGTAGAATTTCTTTGAATGGTTACGTACCGGTTCTTCTACATTCTGATAACTAGTACCACCTTGATGATAGTTATCAAAACTCACGTTATCACGAAATGCATCATTCACGATATCCACATATCTATCTTCTACTACATTACCCACTTCTTCACTCCCACCTATATACGTCGTATCAACATAACTCGATCCTAAATCCGCCATATTGAATTCTTCCCCATGCTTATACCAAACATAATAATCTGGCATAAATCCTTTGCTATAAATATGATTCCAAATTCTTGTCCCCGGGATAAATTTCTCGTTCTTTCAAACACTACAAGGACAGAAAAACTTACCGCCATTACTCTGTGTTAGAGGCTGGCTATTTGCAAATGTCATGAATTGCTCCAACCCCGTTCTGAACTGTTCCGAGAAATTTCCCGTCTCTTCATCGAACCTATTATACATCCACTCCCGGAAATTACTATAATTGTAATTTCCCGACATTTTATAACTAATAAATTGAATGAGCAGAAGAAATATCTTTGATTTTGTGTTTAAAATCGAATGAGGAGAATAAATATGTTTGTTTTATGTTTAAGATCGAATGAGGAGAAGAAATGGGGTAAATTTTGTTTATATAGACGATTTTGCCGACTACATAGCGACTACAAGACGTCTGAAAGGCGACTACATATTGTAGTCACATAAAGCCGGTGCTCCAACCCAAACAACAACTAACACGTGTTTTTCACCGGTTTTGCACGACTGTTTACCGACTGCAATGCGACCCGCCCAATTAGTCGCATATTAATCGCTAATTTGGCGACTATTCTGCGACTACTAAGTCCCGTCGTAATATTAGTCGTAACCGTAGTCGTAAATTGGCGACTGAACTTAAAATAGTCGTACAATAGTCGTAAAATAGCGACTACTATAGCGACTACTATAGCGACTATTCTGTTTGGTCGTAAAACAGCGACAACATTACGACTAAACCTTACTAGTCGCCAAATAGTCAGAAAATAGTTGTTAATTAGTCACAATTCGTAGCAACTAAAGTTTTAGTCGCCACATGTAGTCGTTAAAACGCTGTTTTCTTGTAGTGAAGGGGTGCACATGCACCCATTAAATTTATAAAAAATATTATTTTGCTTAGACATTTAGAAGGTAATTGGTGTATATATGGTTGAATACTTGAAGTTGCACCCACTCACGAGATTTTGCCCCAATAATATTATGCTCTAGATTCGTCTCTTGGTATTTTATCCATTTCGTTTTATGAGTTTTTTTTGTTTCATATTATTTAATTTTCTAATTTTAGTACATCTAATATTATTTTACTTATTTTCTATAATATGAAAATACTTTTGGTCAAAGAGGTTCAAAACCAAAATATAGTAAAGGCATAGAAAATATTTATACAATTTTTTGCGTTTATACAAAACATTTCTTAAAGGTAAAACGAAACGGAAGAAATATATCAATAAGAATTGGAAGTGAGAATTTGTTGCAAATCCTTAAATGCAGTCATATAGTAAGATCTTTGAGAATGCAAACATAATAGAACACAAAAAAGCAATAATTGGTACTCGTTTTCTCTTCAAAAAATTATATATTACACTTATGCTTATACAAATCACACATGTATACATAGATAAACATGCATGGGTAAATATATATATATATATATATATATATATATATTAATAAAGATTTGTAAAGGAATATCAAAATGAAGTTGTATATTTATAATGTGGTGCATAGATAGATAAAAATGTTTGGAGAAGAGAGAACAGCGAAGAAACAGAAGACAGGAGACGGTTTGAAAGAACGTACTGATGCAATTGCAAAGTGCAACCACAAAACATTCACACTCGTGCTATCTCGGGAACATCTCATGTTTTAATATTCTCTAATAATTAATAACATCAAAAGTAAACTGTGGGTCAAAATATGATGAACTTTTTTTTTGTTAAAAAAATAAGATGAACTTTTATCCTAAGTTCTTCGAGTTCACACACATTGCGACCAACACAATTTACTTTAAAACTCTCGGTCGTTGACCCATTTTCACAATGTTTTATCTTGCAATCAGCAAACAGCTTGAAAACTATCGATAGCTCAATTGGACTACTAGCTGGCCTTCTAAAAGGACAGAAGTTCAAAGTCACGAGTTCGAATACGGACGATGAAATTAAAGAAAATTAATTTAGTAAGTTCTAGTCACTTCTAAGCTTGTAGTGTTATGGGACTAAGAACTATAACATTTTTGGTTACTCTCTGATGAGAAAAGATAATATAATTGTTATGTTATGTATCTGTAATGAAAAGGTTACTATATACAATGTTTCGATATTCATTTCATCATTTTTTTTGTTTAGTTTTCCAGGTTATCTATTTCTATTGAGTAAACTTTATTTGGTTTTTTTACCAAAAAAAAAAAACTTTATTTGGTTTGATTTGTGTTAAATAGATTCTATTTGAGACAATTGTTATCGAATTAAAAAAAAAACCAAATAAAGTTTAGTTTTTCCGGAAGACTTATTCGCTTTATATGCAACTTAATTATGCATTGAACCAAATAGTTTATAAAAAAAAAAAAAAAGTTTCGATTTGCTTTAGTTTATATGGTCATTCCTATTATGCAGCCATAGCAAAATCAGAAGGCTATAGATTATAGAGACCATTAAAATAATTATCGTATCATGCTACGACAGTGAAAAAATCTATTTTAATATTATTACTGCATATATCCCTTTACAAACACATCTCTATAATATTATTTAAGAAAATATTTTTAAAAATGAGCTTTGATTTGTAAGTTATTACATGAAATGTCATTAGAAATAACAAAGAATAATTGAAATAGGAAATGATATAATAGTCTTTTAAAATTATTGATTAGAATATGTAAAGTATATATTTTGTATTAAAAAGATTATTTATTATTTAATTATTTTTAATACTATATATTTTAAAATAATAATCAATTCATATATATTCAAAAAAAGAAAAATCTATTCAAAATCTTCTTCGCTATAATTTCTTGTATTTTATTTGAATATATATCAAAACAAAAATTGAAAAATATTTTACTAATTTTATAAAAAGTTAGACACAAGAAAACTATATTTTTTTAAGGGTTCGTAGACTAACCACAAAAACTAGAATCATTTAACGGTGCATATTAGAGTTATGTTCTTAAGATTATAAGTTTTTACGGGTTAGCCCGAATAATATTTTAGTTCACTGCAAAACGAGTTAAATAGATAAATTATTATAAATTGATAACTTTATCTATAATCATTAGTTAGTTATATTGTAAAATTTAGATAAAAACAATTTTCTTAAATTTCATAACAATTTTTTTTTAAATTATTCTGCACTATAATTAGCAATATATATATATATATGCACATCTTTTATAATATATATATATATATATATGCAAATCTTTTATAATAAAATAAAACAGTAAAATACACATTGAAGTGTAGATGAATATGAAATCGGGGTTACCATTCCCAAGTAATATGTTTCTGAAGCAGAGCCGACATGGAGACGAGACCACCAAAGCAAGTGCTGTCTTAGATCACAACTATCTCCTTTCCCAAAGCCATCAATATATTATCCCCACAACACCTTATTGTTTATCAATATATTACCTCTCTCCATAAAATAAATATATACATAATTATCGGTATCGATGTTTGAGGTAGAGAAGAAGCCTCCATATCCTTTATTCATACACATAATCCCTTTCATACGTTGTTGTAGTCTAGGTGAACAATAGCTTCGGTTTACTATTCATATTTCGAATTTTAATCTTCTTTATATCCAATTCAATACGTTGTTATATTCGAACAAAAAAAAAATCTTCTTTATATCCAATTTTAGATGTGATTTAGTTGTGACATAATTAAACCGCATGTTAATCACGGAAATTTTGAAAAGCTAACTAAGAGCATCTCCAAGATCGACCTTATTTTTTAGAGGTGATCATCCTCAAATATAAAACTTTGTAATATCAAAAACCAAATTTTACAGAACAATGATATAACCTGATTCCAACAATTTTTAATTGTAATCTACAAAAAAAAGATTCATTTATCATTTCTAAATGCATCAATTGATAATATTCAAGAACATTAAGAAGATAGTTTTATTGAGTAAGTTGATATTTTACTTGTCACTTTATGATCTTCAACAGAATTTGTATTTTGCATCATGATCCCTTATTATTGATCGTACTTAATTAAGATGATAAACAAATTATAAATGAATACTATAAAACAAACACCAATGCATTTAGAAATGATAAATTAGTCTTTATTTTATATTTGTAAATTACAACTAAAAATTATTGAAATCGGGTTATATGGTTGTTGTGTAAAATTTGTTTTAAATGTTCTATTATGTAATATTGCTTATATATTAGTATTTTTAATTTTAAAGTAATTATTTGATTTTATGTGATAGTTAAATTTTTAAAAATATAGCTCAAGCCTCATGAGCGTAGAACACACACAACAAGCTCAAAATGACGAGAAAAAAAAAAGTGTATTCCTATGAGTTTGAAAGAGCATCCATTGATTGATGGGTTGCCAGTGACACCGAATAATTTTAAACAACATTGGTCAATTAGTCCTACCGATGTGGTGGATTTCTTGGACCATTTAGCTCTAATTAATAGATTAAGAACTAAATCGTAGAATTAATGAAAATCATGTATATGAAAGTTGGTCAGCTTTCTCCAGTAACTTATCACGTCAGTACTGGAGAACTGCCACGTGTCCCATACAAAAATAAAACCGGTGGCAACTGTTAATTTATTTATTCATGCGAACGTTCGAGTTTTATCCCTCTTTTCTTTGATCTGCCCCTCAAACCATTTTTATAAGTTAATTAACATCTTCTTAGAGATTTAAATGTATTAAGTAATATAATATAGTGTAAGCCTTTTTAGTCCAGTGGTTGATCAAATGGTTTATTAATGTTTCTATACCAGGAAGTTTGGGTTTCGATTCCCATATGACGTAATTTTTGCTGATTAATGGAGACAAATTTATAAAAAAATCTTCAACGTGGTGCAACTGGAACCGTTGTAGAATTGTAGAATTGTGTTCAATAATTTTCATAATTTATTCAATATTAAAAAAAAAAGTAATATAATATATGGGAAGTTGTAGTCTAGTAACTTTTATACCGTTGCCGTGCTATCATTTTGTTCAAACCCGTTTATTTGAATTCCAGGGATATCTAAAAAAAAATCTCAAATTTCGTTATTTGATGATTAATACCAAAATCTACAGGGCTACATTAACTCCTAGATTATGTAAGAAAATCAAATATTTTTCTTTTTCTTTAAATCTGTTGTATTCACTTTTTGGTGCCCCTTCAAATGGGACATTTTATTTGAGAATACAAAAAGTTTGATCTTAAAAAGAAGAAATGAAAGACAATACCTAACCGATTACAAAGATTTCAAGAGTGCAAGAGAAAGGCCATAAGTAGTAGAAGAAGTTAGCTACCGATAGAAGGAGGAGAGAATTGTATGAATTCAAACCAGGTCATAAGGTAGGAGATTTGGTTGAGATAGTAGAAGATGTTGGAGTATTGCCCGCTGGCCGACGATCAAGAGAGAGGAGCTTCAGTCTGATATTTTTGTTAATGAAAATTTGTATAATAGCCAACCAATCCATGATTGAAATTGCTGCCGTTGGTTGGATTCGAACCCCTGATAACACCATATTTTACTTGTTTTTAGGACTTTATTTTCATAGGTTTTAATCCCACTTTGTATAGTTTTGGGATCTTTTCATGCATTTGAGTCTCATTTAGTTTTAACTTGCATTTTAGAAGTCCTAGATAGTTTTGTGTCGTTTTTGGCTTGCTGGAGCCTTTTTCAGGTGTTTAGGAGTGCTTGGAGCAGCTTGGATCAAAGGAGACACTTGGAGTTCGAAGGAAGATCAAAGGAATATCGAAAGATGAGCAAAAGGAGCAAAATATACATCGGATCGGTTTATAACCGATCCCGATAACCGATCAACATTCCTGATCAAGACGATGTGTCTGAAAGATCCAACCGGAAGAACACCTTGCCCTTTGAATTAGACTGGGAGCTCTTCACGAAAGTTATTCGAAATTGAGTTAGCTTTCTAATGGAAGTGGTTTCATGTCATTCGCATCAGCGGTTCGTGAGATGCGTTTGATTTACTGATTACATGTCATTACCGGAAAATGCAGCGGCAATCCAAAGCAGCTGAAAGATCATGTCAGATGGAAGTCTTCCCGTACCCAGTTTAATCTCAAATTTGGACACAAGATAGACAATTAAGTTAGCTTCGCGTGAGCGTTGGATTCGTGTCATTCAGGGCTGTGGTTCAAGAGTTATGGCCAATATAGTGAAGACATATCAGGCGATCGGTCATAACCGATCGGCCATAACCGATCAAGATTGCCATCAGCGATCGGTTATGACCGATCCCCGTAACCGATCCCGACACTTTTAATGCCCATTTTTGTATTTAAGTCACCTTTACTCATTAAAAACATAAGTCTTCTTTCCCAAAAACAAAAAGTCTCTCTGGGGAGAGCTCAAGAACACCTTTTGGTGTTCTTGAATGGATTTTCATGTACATTTCACATAAGGGAAGATTTCTTCACTTTTATTTCATTTTATATCTATTTGATTCTTCTTCTTTCTTTTCTATGGTTTACTTTTGTGATTTGTGTTATTTTTGTGAGTTGACTTTTATTTTCTGGGTTTGTGTTCTTCGTGTTCTTCGTGTTCTTAGTATGTTCTTGTGAATAGCCTTTTGTTGGATCATGATTAGGTTTGATTTAGATGGTTTGATGGTTGATTGTTGATGGTTAGGACTAGATAAACATTTGTTCTCATGTTAGGAGGGATCTTAATGCTAGAATCGAATTGACAACTCATTTCTAGAACTTAAGACATTTCTCGCCCGGAAGGTGTTCGATGAAATGTCTAGAAAACTTCTAAGCATGCAATTCAATTCTTAGCCAATGGAAATTGATGATTAAGGTGAATTGTTGACTTGTATGGGCTAATGCTTAATGATTATGGATCATTTAGTTTCGAACGGAAGTTCTTGATAACTAGATGATTTGTAAATGGATTAGTATCATGGAAGTGAACTAATCTACTTGTGTGATCCATGTCATAAGAATGAATGTGCATTGAATGTTTAGGCATCATTAGTCAATGGTTGATTGATGGTTAGATGATGGTGATTTAGGATGATCTTGGATGAGTCTTTCACTTAGGTTGGTTCTTAATGCTAGATTTGACATGATAAACTGAAACCTAGTACTACACCTTAGATTAGTTAGATTTTTGGTCTCATCCCATGCATTAGGGATAGATTCGAGTAAGCGGTGTTAGTACTAGATTAGGTATGTTCATTCGTTTCTAGATCCTAGGCATTTCACTCATGACTCGAGTTTAAATGAATTGCTTGATCCGAACCTTTTGTGAGCTATGCATATCCTAGCCAACGGAAGTTGATGTTTAGGGTGTTTAGTGAACTAATTGGAATTGTTTCTTAATGCTTGTTAATTATTTAATCACAAATGGAAATTTGTTCTTGATTAGATAATTAACAAGGTGATTAGTGCCATGGAAATGGATTAGTCATATTTGTGAATTCCATGTTCTAAGATAGTGATTAATGCTTCCAAATGATTCATTGTTTGATTGTTACCCATCTCATTGATAGCTTAGTTCATGATCCAACATTTTAGTCTTGTGTTTTGTTTTCCTTCTTGCATTTGTTTCCTTTCTCATAAATACAAAAAACCAAAAACAATGTTTGCTCTAGATTAAGAAGTTTCTTGCATTCTTAGTGCTTCAATCTTAACCCCATATGGATTGACATCTCAAGTACTACAATGACATGAGTACACTTGGGATAATTGACACGAAAATATCCCGTATCAATTTGGCGCCGTTGCCGGGGATAAATACGGGTTATCTTATCCCGTATCAATTTGGCGCCGTTGCCATTGGGGTTTAGCATTGATCATTAGGATTTGGATTCTTCTTGAGACTAGAGTTTTTATTTTCTTTTGTTGTTAATCTTTTCCCCCTTTTCTTGTGATCTTGATCTCTTAGGTTCGAAACTAGGAGTAAAGGAAACATTCAAGGAGAGAGTGAATAAGAGGACGCAACCGTCAAGCTAGCGACGTTAAACGCGCCATTGGGGACTCCCCCAATTCTATCCTTTGTATATATGTTTATATGTTTGTTTTAAGCTTGATTTAATATTTGTTTTTGTATGTTTTGATGTTACAGGGCGTCGGGATTCGCAGGAGAACGTTCGGGATCAAAACGAGAAAAATCGCAAGTCCAGACATGCTGGATCGGTCACGACGATCGGTTATAACCGATCAGAATGTGTTGAGATCGGTTATGCCGATCGGTCACAAAAATGCGATCTGTTACGATGAAAAAATTGCTCCCAGCAATCGGTTTCCACGATCGGTTATAACCGATCAAAATGTGCCTCGATCGGTTTCATCGATCGGTTATAACCGATCGCGACACCTAGTCAAGGGAATGCTAAAACTCTTCATCTCCACAACTCCAAGGTACTTCACTTAACACCTTGTACATACTTTTTGATTTTGTTTTTTACTCTTCTTTGGACTCGTTTCACACCGAGACGGTGTGAATTAAGTCCGGGGGAGAGGTCTTTGTCATTTAACGTCATTTTCTTTGTCTTATTTTATATTTTTGAGTCTTGCATTGTACATATTCTATTGCATATAAAAATCAAAAAAAAATTCAAAATTTTTCAAAAATCCAAAAATATCATGTAGTTTGCATTGCACCATTGTTCATTCTAGAATTGAATTAGCTACTCATATCTAGATGACATAGGTTGCATTCATGTGCATGGGAGTTCATGAAACATGTATGATAAGCTTTCATTGTGATGCTCTCGATAATGGTTTTATATTGCTTAAACGATTTCAAAAGACTTGAAAACTTCGTACTTTGATCTCTCTACTCTTAACTCTTTGTCTTGTAAATACTTGTTTAATTTGAAATCAACCCCTTGATAATTGGACTTAAATGAATATAATCTTCTTGCTTATGGGCTTGTGATACATAACCATGGTTCAAAGAAAACATTCGGGTTATCTTATCCACTTTTACCACTCTCTAATAACCCGAGTGGCCATTCTCATTTTTAGAATGGTTCCCTACCTTTCACCTTAACCATTTTCTTTCCACTCCTCGTTGTTTGATTGAGTGAGGCCTTTTCTTGATATGCTATTGTGTGTAAAATCTTGTAAGTATCGGAAACGACAAAGGTTAGCTTTCATTTTTAGCTAGTCATTGTTGTTCAAAGAAAAGAGGCTAGCATTAAGATGGGGATCAATGGATTGAATGGTATTGAGTTTGGGGAACATGAACTCATGAAATATGAGATGAGAAATGGTTGAAAAATCAAACTCTAGAGAAGAGCTTAAAAGAAAGACCCTAGGAAAAGAAAAGAAAATACACTCTCCATGTTTGAAAAAAGAGAAAGAACAAAAAGTTTAGGGAGAGTGAAAAGAAAAGAAATGGGTCGAATAAAAATGTCTCTAGGAGTTTGGTGTTTGGAAAAGAAAAGGGGGTTAAAAAGGGAGTTTTGATTTAGCCAAAAGGGCTTTGGGGGTTTAATGAGCTTCAAGGAAGCAAGATAAGATGAGGAAATGGAATCACCATTTGGGTAGAATGCTTTGCTAGGAGGGTAGAACAATGTGAGCTTAACTTTGTATGCATAAATTGTTTCTAGTCTTCCTTGCTTTTGCATAACATATAGCATTCCTTTTCTTGAGAGTAAGTCACCCAAAAAGAGAATGAACCTCCTTGCACTCACATTTACTAGTGCCAAATGCCTTTTCTTCCAAACTGATTGGACTTGATCACTTGCCCATTTGTGAGACCGCACCTTTAGAAAGATCAAATGAATGTGAGGGTTGGTTGAGAAGAGAACTTGTAGGCATGAGGCATTGTTGTTAAGAGAAAAGATTAGGAGTTGCGATAAGTCTAGAGAAGTTAGAGTCATAATTGAGATACGTTTTTGCAATGTCTTGGTATTATCTTGGGCATAGAATTCCCACTTTGAATGCTTTGACATGTCTTTTAGTTGTGAATTCCCACTCTTTTAAACCTCTCTTTCGGTTTGTCTTTTCTTGTTTGCTTGCGGACAAGCAAAAGGCAAGTCCGGGGGAGTTGATAACACCATATTTTACTTGTTTTTAGGACTTTATTTTCATAGGTTTTAATCCCACTTTGTATAGTTTTGGGATCTTTTCATGCATTTGAGTCTCATTTAGTTTTAACTTGCATTTTAGAAGTCCTAGATAGTTTTGTGTCGTTTTTGGCTTGCTGGAGCCTTTTTCAGGTGTTTAGGAGTGCTTAGAGCAGCTTGGATCAAAGGAGACACTTGGAGTTCGAAGGAAGATCAAAGGAAGATCGAAAGATGAGCAAAAGGAGCAAAATATACATCGGATCGGTTTATAACCGATCCCGATAACCGATCAACATTCCTGATCAAGACGATGTGTCTGAAAGATCCAACCGGAAGAACACCTTGCCCCTTGAATTAGACTGGGAGCTCTTCACGAAAGTTATTCGAAATTGAGTTAGCTTTCTAATGGAAGTGGTTTCATGTCATTCGCATCAGCGGTTCGTGAGATGCGTTTGATTTACTGATTACATGTCATTACCGGAAAATGCAGCGGCAATCCAAAGCAGCTGAAAGATCATGTCAGATGGAAGCCTTCCCGTACCCAGTTTAATCTCAAATTTGGACACAAGATAGACAATTAAGTTAGCTTCGCGTGAGCGTTGGATTCGTGTCATTCAGGGCTGTGGTTCAAGAGTTATGGCCAATATAGTGAAGACATATCAGGCGATCGGTCATAACCGATCGGCCATAACCGATCAAGATTGCCATCAGCGATCGGTTATGACCGATCCCCGTAACCGATCCCGACACTTTTAATGCCCATTTTTGTATTTAAGTCACCTTTACTCATTAAAAACATAAGTCTTCTTTCCCAAAAACAAAAAGTCTCTCTGGGGAGAGCTCAAGAACACCTTTTGGTGTTCTTGAATGGATTTTCATGTACATTTCACATAAGGGAAGATTTCTTCACTTTTATTTCATTTTATATCTATTTGATTCTTCTTCTTTCTTTTCTATGGTTTACTTTTGTGATTTGTGTTATTTTTGTGAGTTGACTTTTATTTTCTGGGTTTGTGTTCTTCGTGTTCTTCGTGTTCTTAGTATGTTCTTGTGAATAGCCTTTTGTTGGATCATGATTAGGTTTGATTTAGATGGTTTGATGGTTGATTGTTGATGGTTAGGACTAGATAAACATTTGTTCTCATGTTAGGAGGGATCTTAATGCTAGAATCGAATTGACAACTCATTTCTAGAACTTAAGACATTTCTCGCCCGGAAGGTGTTCGATGAAATGTCTAGAAAACTTCTAAGCATGCAATTCAATTCTTAGCCAATGGAAATTGATGATTAAGGTGAATTGTTGACCTGTATGGGCTAATGCTTAATGATTATGGATCATTTAGTTACGAACGGAAGTTCTTGATAACTAGATGATTTGTAAATGGATTAGTATCATGGAAGTGAACTAATCTACTTGTGTGATCCATGTCATAAGAATGAATGTGCATTGAATGTTTAGGCATCATTAGTCAATGGTTGATTGATGGTTAGATGATGGTGATTTAGGATGATCTTGGATGAGTCTTTCACTTAGGTTGGTTCTTAATGCTAGATTTGACATGATAAACCGAAACCTAGTACTACACCTTAGATTAGTTAGATTTTTGGTCTCATCCCATGCATTAGGGATAGATTCGAGTAAGCGGTGTTAGTACTAGATTAGGTATGTTCATTCGTTTCTAGATCCTAGGCATTTCACTCATGACTCGAGTTTAAATGAATTGCTTGATCCGAACCTTTTGTGAGCTATGCATATTCTTAGCCAACGGAAGTTGATGTTTAGGGTGTTTAGTGAACTAATTGGAATTGTTTCTTAATGCTTGTTAATTATTTAATCACAAATGGAAATTTGTTCTTGATTAGATAATTAACAAGGTGATTAGTGCCATGGAAATGGATTAGTCATATTTGTGAATTCCATGTTCTAAGATAGTGATTAATGCTTCCAAATGATTCATTGTTTGATTGTTACCCATCTCATTGATAGCTTAGTTCATGATCCAACATTTTAGTCTTGTGTTTTGTTTTCCTTCTTGCATTTGTTTCCTTTCTCATAAATACAAAAAACCAAAAACAATGTTTGCTCTAGATTAAGAAGTTTCTTGCATTCTTAGTGCTTCAATCTTAACCCCATATGGATTGACATCTCAAGTACTACAATGACATGAGTACACTTGGGATAATTGACACGAAAATATCCCGTATCAACCCCAACTGTAATCACACAAGATAAATTATCTTGAATGATTAAAAATCATACACCAAATTTTAACTCATTAAGATAATTTTTTTTTTGTCAGAACTCATTAAGATATTTAAGTATATGTTTGCCACCCTAGTTCTTCAAGTACAAGGATCTAATATTTGACTTTACAATGCATATACGTACATACATAGATCCACCACTGCGCGAGTCCCAAAGATAGTTTTTTTTTTTGCCCCTTTCAAATTTCTTCTTGGGTCTTTTCTCTCTGCTTCCTTCTCCGTGCCCTTTCTTTATCATCATGAATATTTTCCACCGCTTCGTCACATCTCAAACATTACATTTATACATATACACTCACACACACACCATATATATATATAGATACTCACACTCACATCCCTATCTCCTCTCTCTCTCTCTCTAACACAAACCCATCAACCATAGTTACGGACCTACGGTGCCTTTTCTATCTCTTCTCCTCAAATTCATGTCTAATCCAGCTTGTTCCAATCTCTTCAACAATGGATTTGACAATACAAACTTTAACTACTCCACTTCTCTCTCTTACATTTACAACTCTCACAACAGCTTCTACTACCCTAATACCACAAACCCTAATTACATGGCTCCACCTACTACTTCCACTTTCCCTAACTCACCTCCACTCAGAGAAGCTCTTCCTCTTCTTAGCTTAAGCCCCACAAGGCACCAAGAACAGCAAGATCAACACTGTTTCATGGACACAGATCGGATAAGCTCTTCTAACTTTCTTAAAGATCCACATGATGTGACCGTGGATCTTCATCTAGGGTTACCAAACTACGGTGTTGGTGGGAGCATTGGAAGCATTGGGAGCATTGGGAGCTATATTCCTGATGCAACCACCGAGGAACAAGATCAAGATCAAGATCATGACCAAGGAGTAGAGGTCACAGTTGACTCCCACCTTCATGATGATGATGATCATGGAGGTCTACACAGAGGTCATCACTATTGGATCCCTACTCCTGCTCAGATTTTGATTGGTCCTACACAGTTCTCTTGTCCTCTTTGCTTCAAGACATTCAACAGATACAACAACATGCAGGTACTACTCCATTGATTCAAGAGTTAAATATTAGCTCATTTCAATATTTGACTTCCTGTTCTTTCTCAAAAAATTATTTGACTTCCTGTTCTTTCTCAAAAAATTATTTGACTTCCTGTTCTTCAAAACGGATTTTACCTAGTCCATAGTTTTTTTTTGTGGGTCTAATAAAACACTTACAAACTCGTTATTGATTTATGGATCTTTAGGGGTATCTCTAATAGTTGTAACTAACAAGTACTTTTGGTAATTACTAATATGCCTTGATGTTTTTTGACTCGAGAATAATTAAACCCTTTTACAAATTTGATGGTACACGTCAAATCGGTTTCAGGGTGTTGAATGATGGTGGCTATGTAAGATCAACTTACCAATTAAGTCAGAAGATCTTCTTTAACCAACAGTCATTTTGTCAGACTGACTCTTTATAACCCTGAAACATGCTTAGTCCACCTCCATCTTTATTGTCTCTGTTGATTTTTATTTATATATATACTACACAAAAGATAGATACAGCTAATAATTCTTTCATGCCAAAAGCAAACTTTTACATGAAATAAAAAGGCTAAGATCTACATATAGAGCTTACCTATAGTGTCTAATATTCACATGAACATCTCTTTTGTTTGGTTAAAGCCTTTTTATATCTTATATAAGGCTTTTTTTTGTATATGTTCATATCTTAAACTATTGAGTTCATTTAAAAAAATATATATATATATGACATTTTAATATTTAAAATAGTTTTTAAATTTTATAAATGCAAATACAACTCAAACCAAAAGAAAATACTATTTCAAACGTTGATAAAGAAAACTATTTCAACTTCATCGTAAACATATATACAACAAACAGTTGCATTTGAAACAATCCAATCCGTAGAGTCACAATACCCACCATAATAGCATGTATCCTATACTTAGTAAAACTAATACTTTCTAAGACTGATGACTACTTTATGATTTATGACATGGAAAACGTTTTATATTATAGATGCACATGTGGGGACACGGCTCACAATACAGAAAGGGACCAGAGTCCCTAAGAGGAGCACAACCAACAGGAATGTTAAGACTACCATGTTTCTGTTGCGCACCGGGCTGCAAGAACAACATCGACCACCCGCGAGCCAAGCCTCTCAAGGACTTTCGAACCCTCCAAACACATTACAAGCGCAAACACGGGTCTAGACCTTTTGCTTGTCGCAGATGTGGCAAGGCCTTTGCAGTGAAAGGAGATTGGAGAACACATGAGAAGAATTGTGGTAAGCTTTGGTATTGCTCTTGTGGCTCGGATTTTAAGCACAAGAGATCGCTTAAAGACCACGTCAAGGCTTTTGGTAATGGTCATGTTCCTTGTGGGATTGATAGCTTTGGAGGAGATCATGAGGACTACTATGAGGCTACTTCTGATATCGAGCCACATGATGATTCCAACAACAATGAGTGTTAATTATGTTTTGTATGTTCTCTTATGGTCTTTCAAGCATTATATTGTATGCATGTGTTCTTTATTGTTCTTCGTTTCTTAGTTGTTTTTTTTTTTTTTTTGACGTCAAAAACTCCATGTATTATTAAGATGATTCGAATAGGGTAGCTTCGGAGGCCATCCATATCAGAATTATAGAATCTATATGGGAAAATACAATACCTCGGGCTCGAGCTCCTTTTGCAATGGTATCGGCACGGACATTGAGATTACGAGGAATAAAAGAAATATCAAAATAATTAAAGGTAGAACGTAAATGATTAAACTCATCAATTTCCGAGGCCAAAGCAGGCCATTCTTATTCTTCATTGATCACCTTAACTATCTGTAGGCAATCTGATTCAAAATGCATCGCTAGTACTCCTAGCTGAAAAACGGTCTTCATGGCCCATAGTAAGGTGTTAAATTTGGCATGAAGACCGAAAGATCTTTCCTTCGCAAAGGTGCCGAAAGATCTTCGTCCGTTCTCTAGCTCGATTACACAACCACCCCCAAATAGGACGTCATCGGATGCACATGAGGCATCGATTTGGCATCGAGTTCTTGGGCCACTTCTCTCAGCTTCTTGGGGTGAGGTCGTTGTTGGGACACTTTCTTCCCCTATTTGCGAGGCCAGTTGTGCAACTTTCCAATTTTCTGCTTCCTGGATGGCGAGTTGGAGAGTGTCGACGGGGGATACATCCTTGCCATTAAAGGCTTTTTTATTTCTGGCCTTCCAAATATACCAGATTATCCACGGGAAAGCCTCTAGATATTTTTCCATTACGCCTCCCTTCTTTGCACACCAAAGGAGATAATCAAAATTTATGTCTAGGGAATCACTCGGGAAAAGGCCCGGATTGGAGTGGATCTCTGATAGTGCCCAGGTCTGGATTGCTGGGGGACACTGGAAGAGGAGGTGATTTATAGATTCCACCTCCGCTCCACATCTCGGGCAGAACCTGTCCGTGCCGCAGTGACGATTTGCCAGGTTGTTACAAACGGGAACACATCCCGAGACTGCCTGCCATAGGAAATGTTGGATCTTCCTTGGTGTTTTCAAAGTCCATACTTTTCTTTTTAGAGGTGTAATACTGGGCTCCAGGATCTGTTGCGGGCCTTCGTCCTCCTTCAGCTGAATGGAAAGTGCATAAACTGATTTTACCGAGTAGATGCCAGACTTGGTATGATTCCAACAGAACAAATCTGCCTTATAACCACGGCTTGGCTTTATACTCCGTATTAACAGGATGTCTTCAGGGGCGATTAGGTTCTGCAAAATCTCTAATCTCCATTCCTTGGTATTCTGGTCAATCAGGTGTCCCACGTATAGAAGCGGATCTCTGTATACGATGCCATTATCTGAGGCTGGTCTAGAAGGAATAACTGGGATCCAATTGTCCTGCCATACTTTCGTATTAAACCCGGAACCTATCGATTTCTTTAGACCGGCTTGGAGGAGACTACGAGAAGCCATAATACTCTGCCACCCATAGTATGGGGAATTCGCTTTACCCACTTCCATCGGGGTTGAAGATATTGTTCCGTTTACTTGAGATAATAATCTTATTTATTTTCTTTTTAATTGACTAGCTCCATATTTGTATTTATATAGCAGTTTGATAGATGAATCCACACCATTAATACATCTGTGTAAAAACTAGGGTTGAAACTACTATCCGGTATCCGATATCCGATCCGGTATCCGATATCCGATCTGATCCGATCCGAAAATCTGGATATTTGTAGGGGTCGGATAAGGATCCGGATAGTTAAATTTTGAGGTCCGGATATCCGATCCGTATCTGAATCCGTTAAACATATTGAAAATATATATATTATTAATAGTTTTTTTAACATGATGAGATTTATATATATAAATAAGTTTTAACAACATTTATAATAACAAATTTTAATTTTTTTTACAAAATTTTGTAAAAATTGTTTTTGTTTTAATTATTTTTTAATAATTTTTATCATTATTTTTAATTTTTTAATATTTTTTAAATTATTTTTTATTGATCTGGATATCCGCGGATATCCGGATTTTCGGGAGAATATCCGAAGTCCGGATATCCGAGCTCCCCGGATCCGGATAAGGATATAAAAAAAACTCCGAATATCTGGGACCGGATAACCGTTCCCAGCCCTAGTAAAAACCCCCGTTTGGGTATTTATTTGATCATGTTTAATCGGATTCTGTAGAAACGTGACAAGTCTTTTGGATTTTAGAGTAGATAACTGTTAATGAACACATCAGATAAACAAATATCAAGAAATATATATATCTGGATCTTTTGTTTGATTCCATCATTCATTACACATATATAGCTGGCATTTACATAGGAATTTCTATCCTCCGTAACAAATCTTTCATTAATAAAGATTAAAAAAAAATGTCATCTATCTACAGTAAAAATGTTAATTTTTTTCTTCAGATGATGATTATCCTTGGATCCGAGAAGTTATAGTGAGAAAAGTATCTTCAGGACAAGGGATCGTCAAGCCGCCCATGGGATGATTTAATCTGAATTCTTCTTCGGCTTTAATGAGAAGATCTTGAAACAAAGGCTGGTTCAAGTAAGAGACTGGCACAATGTATCTCTGCTTCTTCTTCTGGTTCTCACCAACGTACACCGCAAGAAACCCTTCGATCGAGGCCAAAATGGATAGACCAGAAACCCTAAGCTTTCAAGTTCTTTTCCCCTTAAAACTATTCGATTTAAACAGGATATTCAGCCATGGAAGTCTTCTCTAACATGGGTGGAAATAAGAGATAATCTTTAAATGAAATCGAGCAGTGTGATGCGAAATCTGAATATTTAGGGTTTTTCAGATCTAATTTGTTGTCAACACTAAACGCCTTCTGTCTCTGCTCGACCACCATTTTCAGTCAAAGTGTATTAAATTTTCCAGGTTCAGTTTCGGGATTTGGTCGTATGTATCTTTATTGAATTTGGTCAAAAAAATCAATTTATTCTTTATGTTTATTGATTGTTACCACAAGCATTAAAATATGAGTGACTATAGTGCAGAGAGGAGAGAGACATTGAATGCAGTTAAAAAAAAAACAATTGAGAGTATGTGTATTGGGGGAGTCTGAGACATCCGAAAAAATAATAAAACAAAAGAGAACGTAAAAAGTGTCTCACATGAGACAGATACTTTGAGACATTCATCAAACACTCATTTGCCACATGTAATTTTATTTTTGGCTCAATTTTTTTTTAAAATTAAAATTTAATAATAAAATTAAATTCTATTAAAATACTAATATTATTTTGTTGAGAGACTCTTTTTGAGACACTCATCATTGTGGATGTTTTTTTTTAGCGAGTCTAAAATTATTTTGGCTTTAGGTAAAAAAAAAGGAAAGTTATTTTGGCTCTTGCTAAGAAATCACTTCATGATTTTTCATCTGCTGTTTCTCTTCTATAAGACTCGATGAATGTGTAATTGAGAAGTTGTTCAAACAAAGAAATTGATTAGATCAATTTAAAGGCTGTAGAAATATTTTGGACTGATTGATTTTCCAATCAATCCCAGAATTTCGGTAACAAATTAATACATGCAGCTGATTGATTTTCTTTCTATAATTTAATTTAATTTGACTTGACTAAATCAATACAATATGGAGAAAATATCAATGAAGTTTGCGTTCGTTATCTTCTTAGCCGTTACATCCGGTAAGTTTTATATTTCATATCTATAAAAAAAAATTCAGTCTACATGCAAATTTTTATTTATAACAACAACATACTAGTCTGGTTTTGTAGTGATGAGTATTGTAACCATTGAGGCAAAAAGGTTATTATCCGAAGAAACTCCTCAAACTGTGTTACACCATGAAACTTTGCCCCAGGTTGTGAAACCACCACAACAAACACAAAGTTTTCACTGCAAAAAAGGGTGTAATCTGAAATGTGTTCCCAATCCATTTATTGCTGTTGAATGTTTTTGTGTATGCTAATTTCAAATTCATCACGTTTAATCGAATAAATAAGATTTATTTTCAGTAATTATAAAATTTATCAGACACATGTGTTATGAAGAAGATTCACACGGGTATCTAAGAAACAAAATATCTGCATACATGATAAGATATTTGAAGATTGGGCTTTTATTTATTCAAAATTATTTGTGGTTATCAAAATCTTGAAAATCTTGAAGATTGGGTTTTCAAAATATTTAATCAGACATCAATCTTAAACGCCATCTCTCAATTCAACCACAATTTTTAAGGATTGAAGCAAAATTGTTAATTTGGTAGTGAACGTGAATCTTGAGTAAACGAAGAAGAAGAAGAAGAAGAAGAAGAAGAAGAAGAAGAAGAAGAAGAAGAAGAAGAAGAAGAAGAAGAAGAAGAAGAAGAAGAAGAAGAAGAAGAAGAAGAAGAAGAAGAAGAAGAAGAAGAAGAAGAAGAAGAAGAAGAAGAAGAAGAAGAAGAAGAAGAAGAAGAAGAAGAAGAAGAAGAAGAAGAAGAAGAAGAAGAAGAAGAAGAAGAAGAAGAAGAAGAAGAAGAAGAAGAAGAAGAAGAAGAAGAAGAAGAAGAAGAAGAAGAAGAAGAAGAAGAAGAAGAAGAAGAAGAAGAAGAAGAAGAAGAAGAAGAAGAAGAAGAAGAAGAAGAAGAAGAAGAAGAAGAAGAAGAAGAAGAAGAAGAAGAAGAAGAAGAAGAAGAAGAAGAAGAAGAAGGAAAGTGATTCTGTTATTCACGTTGAGTTTCAATGTTACATTAACTATGTTTATATATGCAGAGTATATTTCCGGTTTACAACAATAATACATAACCGAGATTTCTATTTTACTCTAATATTTCCCTTCAAGATGGCAAGTAAATTGAATTTAAGGCCATCTTGCCAATAAGAGAAAGAAACTGAGTAGGAAATAGAGGTTTTGTAAACACATCCGCAAGCTGATCTGCGGAACGAACATGAAAGGTCTTGATTAGACCACTGATGATTCTGTCTCTGACAATGTGGCAGTCTAGATCAATGTTGGCTATATGGTTTGCTGCAGTTGAGTCACAATAAAAGGCAACTGGATTATGTTGAGGTGCTTGTAACTCAGTAAGCAGATTCACTAACCAAACGACTTCTCTGACAGCAAACTGCATTGCTCTGTATTCTGATTCAGTAGAGGAATGAGAGACTGTAGGCTGCTTCTTGGATTTCCACGAGATAAGTGAAGAACCCAGGAACATGCAATAACCTGAAGTTGATCTTCTTGTATCAGGACATGATGCCCAATTTGCATCTGTGAATGCTTTCAAAACCAGATCAGACTCAGCAGAATAAAACAAGCCAAGCCCAATTGTACCTTTAAGATATCGAAGGACTTTATATGCTGCTTGTAGATGTGAGTTCTTTGGGGCAGAGGCAAATTGACACAGTTTGTTTACAACATAAGTGATATCTGGTCTGGTGATGGTTAAATACATCATTCTCCCAATCAATCTTCTGTATAATGTTGAATCCTCAAGAACATGTTCTTTAGAGTCTTGAACTAATTTGATGCTTGGATCCATTGGAATGGTGGACGGGGTATAAGATAGCAAACTAGTATCTTCAAGTAACTCCAAGACATATTTCCTTTGACATACAGAGATGCCTTTTCTTGATCTTGCAATTTAAAGACCAAGGAAATATTTCAAATTGCCTAAGTCTCTCAGCCGAAAGGCAATTTTCAAATCATACTTCAACTGCTCAACCTCTGAATCATCATTTCTTGCAATGATTATATCGTCTACATATACCAAGACAGCAACATATTTACCATTGATGTTTCGTAGAAACAATGTATGATCTGCTTGAGATTTTTGAAAGCCGAGAGACATCAAGGTAGTGCTGAATTTCAGAAACCACTGCCTTGAAACTTGCTTCAAACCGTAGAGAGATTTCTTCAATCTGCACACTGCATTAGGAGGCAAAAGTTCCCCCTGTTTTGGTGTATAACCAGGTGGTAATTTCATGTATATTTCCTCATCCAGGTCACCATTAAAAAAGCATTAGAGATATCTAGTTGAGTTAAAGTCCAATGCTTTGCAGCAGAAACGGCAAGAAGAGTCTTTACCGTTGTCATTTTTGCGACTGGCGAGAAGGTGTCTACGAAATCTACTCCTTCTTGCTAAGTATATCCTTTAGCAACTAGTCTCGCTTTATATCTCTCCAAACTCCCATCTGCATTCATTTTGAGTTTGTACACCCATCTGCATCCTATAGCATGTTTATCATGTGGTAGTGAACATATATCCCATGTTTGATTACTCTCTAGTCTGATCAACTCTTCATTCATAGCTTGTAACCACTCAGGAAACTTTTGAGCTTGACTGAATAATGTAGGTTCAGGATGGAGAGTCAGAGCACATATATATGCCTTATAATCATCAGAGAGACTGTCATAAGACATATAAGCTGCAAGAGGATAGGGAATATCCGTCTCTATCACATTACAGTAGTATTATTGTAAGTAAGCATGGAGTTTAGACATTCTCTTAGTTCCTTCTGTCCCAATGTTATGATTATCGGGAACTGAATTATCATTCACAGGAGTAGTCTCATTCACGGCAATGGAAAATGTACTATCAACAGTGGAAGAATTATTCTGACCTTTGGCAAGAGGGAAGATGTCTTCATGAAACACTAAATTTCTGGATATGTAAGTTTTATTTGTCTCAACATCCAATAACTTGTATCCTTTGTATCCTGCATGATATCCAAGGAAAATACAAGGTCTTGATCGCGGTTGGAACTTATGTCGGTTCTTTGAAGAAGTAGAACAATAAGCCAGCATCCAAACACACGAATTCTATTGTAATCAACTTGTTTGGAGGTCAGAAGTTCTGTAGGAAAGGAGTTGGTAATCTGTTAATCAATAATACAGCAGTGAGCACACAGTCACCCTAATATTCCGGTGGTACTGATAGTGAACTTTTTACGGTTCGCACAATTACCCACTGTGCACAATGCCTCAATCTAATGGCATGTCATTGTAGCACTTTGGGATCGAATCCACAGGGAAATAAGAACGACGCACTAAGAATACAGGACGCTATCTAATCTAAGCAAATATCGGGTTTTGGTTTTTATCGGACAATTTGAAACGTGCAAAATAGAGAAATAAACGAGTAGCAAAGCAAACAAGAAAACGATTAATATCAAATTTAAACAAACGAATTCTCGGGTAAAGCAATCGACTCGGGTGATTCTTTAATCTACTCAAGATGCTCAAACATTCGACTAAATATCTCCCTAGGCCTTAGAACACTACTAAAGATTAATCCACTTCCATGGTATTAACCCATTTCTTAGTCATCAATCGTCATAAACTTCCGTTCGCGATTCTATGACTAACAAGCATTAATAACAAGTCTAAATAGCCATTAAACACCCTAGACATCTATTTCCATAGGCTAGGAATGTAAAACACTCATTGAATTGGTTGGGGAATTTCATCGAACACCTTCCGGGCGAGAAATTCCCTATGATCTAAATCAACTTTGTCAAGGCCAATCCAGCATTAATAACACTCAATGAGAAAGGATATCAACTAATCTAGTTCTTAAACATCAAGAACAAACCTAGAATCACCCTAGTCTACTTCACCCAAGAATCCTAAAAGAACTACTCACACATAGCTAAATCACAAATATAAACCGTACAAATGAAAGCCATAAGCAAAATAAGAAGAATGGTAAAAAGAGTTTAAGAAAATCTTCACTAAAATGGTTTGGATCTTGAATCTTTCATACAAAACAAAAACAAGAAAAGAAGAAAGAAATAAGTGGCTTAGAACCCTCAAAAGAAAGCCGCCGTCTAATTAGGCTTAATTTGCTTAAATAGATACAGATCGGGTCGGGTCAACCCGGGACAAACCGGGTTTGACCCGACAATTTTTGTGCCCGAGAAGGTTCACAGCGGTCAGCTCATACCGCTGCATGACCGCTGTGAAATGCCTGCTTCTTGCTCCGGATGGATCCGCAGCGGTCTGCTCATACCGCTGTGCTCCGGCCGCTGCGAAACTTGAAAGTGCAGCGGTCTCCCTATACCGCTGCATGACCGCTGTGAAACGCCTGGTTTTTGCTCCGGATGGATCTGCAGCGGTCTGCTCATACCGCTGTGAGCTGACCGCTGCGAAACTTGAAAGTGCAGCGGTCTGGTTTGACCGCTGTGAGCTGACCGCTGCGCTTCCTGGTTTTCTCCTTCATCACTTGATCATCTCTGTTTGCTGCGGGTACGTTCCTCCTAGTCCATGATCTTCCCCAAGCTCCAAAAAGCACCTAAAAGACTCCATAGCACACAAACATATGCAAAAACTAACCTAAGACTCACTAACTCTAAAATGGATGCAAACTATACCAAAAACAATGAAATGAATGCAAAAAGTCACAAAATGCTAACTAAAATGTATACTAAAATGGGCTAAATTATGCAACTATCAACTCCCCCGAACTTGCCTTTTGCTTGTCCGCAAGCAAACAAACAAGAACAAGTCGAAGAAGAGGTTGGAATGCGAGATATCATATCCGAGAATATTAACAAAAGAATTCAATTCAATGCCCTTGGTAGTAGTTATGTGATGCACTAACAACCTCTACTTCAAAAGATTTAGCCATACTCGTCGCTACACGAATTTGGTCTAAGCCTTAGCATCTACAAGTAATCATATCCTCTAACTCTTTAACATTCATTAAGTACAATGGTGAATCATGCTTAATAAAAATCAAGTGAACTCATTTGGCTTAGGGAAAAGGTTTTGAGATGAAAATAATCTCAATCATGTGGGTATTCCAATGCAATGGGATCTCTCACGAAAGAATGAACTTTGGCAAAATGCTAAGAGTAAAGAACAATTGATGCGTACAAGGATGACATCCGTCTACCCAATGCCCCAATATGAACTCCACTCCTATTTCTAAACTCATCAAGATCCATTCTAAACTACCCATATCACAAGGCATTTTGCCTTCTTAGACCACATTTCTTTTCTTCTTCTCTTTCAACAAATGGATTGGCTCTTCATCTTTTTCTTTTAGCTCTTTTTCACTTTCATAACTAGTCTCTCAATCATCATTTAGATGCCTTAGCCATATTTTTTTTTTTTTTTTTTTTTTTTTTTTTTTTTTTTTTTTTTTTTTTTTTTTTTTACACACATAGAGACTTATACTTTCAACACCTAGAGCTATTCCACACTTTCATGCCAACCAATCCAAACTTTTTACTTTCCCCTATCCTTTTTCCCAATCTTTTATTTTCTCCACACTTTCTTTTCTTTACATCAACACCCAAATCACCAACCTATCTATCAACTCCTTGTCGTTCCAAACTCAACACTTTTTGCTAAGTTCATTCCAAATTAGACCTCACGACACACACAAGAGATGAAGGCTTGAAGGAAAGGCTTAGTTAAGGGTGTGGTTAACCGTTCCAAATATGGGAATCAGCTATTTGAGCTAACAAGAGAGTGGTAAAAAGGGGTAAGATATATGACATCCATGAGTTCAACTTTTCAATGTACAAGCATGATAATTTCAAGTCAAGATTAAAGTTCATGTAGATAGAGTTAGATTCAATTCAAAGCATGCTTCAACCAAGACAAAAACATTCAAACCGCAAGATCAAAGCATGGATCATCCTTAACTTCGTGATCGCTCAAATGCATCAAAGAACTCCTAACGAGGGCATTAATTCAAGCTCTTAAGTTTATATTCTACATGGATAATTCTCCCAATGCAAGTGAATGGAAACCTATATGCATCTAGACTCAATCTTAAACATGCAAAATGCAACTAAAATTTTTTTTTTATGGTTTTTATATGCACTTATATGAATGAATGAGACTCAAAGATGGAAAAATAAAAATAAGATCACAAAACACAAGATCAAAAGACACAAATCCTTCCCCCGAACTTGAATTGCAACGTCTCGGTGCAACAAAAGTCAAAGAGAAGGTATAAATATGCAAAAAGTATGTACAATGAAATGGAGTTTGGATCATACCTTTGGATTGGAGAGAAGTGTGACGTGCTGTAGCTCTACCCATTCATGCATTAAGCACCACGACCTTGGACCCAAGAAAACTATAAACATCAAACAAAAACATTAAAAAGAACAAGAAAGAACGAAAATATATACAAAGATAGTCATGGGAATGCCTCCCAAGAGCGCTTGTTTTACGTCGCTAAGCTTGACGTTTCAACTGTTAATCATGAGAATCAAAAGGTTGAGCCAATGCACCTTTGGTCCTTCTCTTGTCAGGACAAGAAACAAAATATGCAACATGGCACACGACTATCCATGGCAAAGAGGCATAAATCACATCAAGAAAGGTTACTAAAAATATAGCATACATCTTGGAATTTTCCTTGATGATGAGATGTTCACGAGGACCAAATGCATTTGATGGAAAAATAAAGTCGATTTCATGTTTAAACGAGTTAATCACAAAATAGTCAACTTCATCTCCATCAATCATGTAAAACACATCCTCTTTCCTAGATTTCATCTCAACCTTAGGGTCATCTATCTCATTCAAGATCTTATCTACATCAAGCACACCCCCTAGGTAAGATTTTTCAAGAAGAGAACTAGATTCCTCAGGCATTGAAAGCTTAAACTCGATATCATGATCATTCAAAGCACATAGATAATTAATATCAAAACATACTTCATGATAATCACTAGCAAGCTTTTCTACTCTTAAGGTTTCTAGTATTTGAGACTCACATATTAAATCACAGCAATCATTAATGAGCTTGAGAGCATGTGAACTAGAAGCTACATCTTCAATGCAAGGCAAGTGACTATCCTCATAATCAACGATTTCAAAGGTTGTGTCAAAAATACCTTCTAGTTGGCATGGTGGAACCCAATAAATTACCTCTTCGAGTGCATGAGCTATCTTTATCTCAATATATGTGAGCTCCCTTCCCTCAAGCGCTGCCCGACGTGACATGAGGTTCAAACGGATCATAATCGCGAGATTACTCCTTGTCAATGCCGGGTTTTCTTTGCAAAGCTCATCCAACTCTACTTTTTGTTCTGATGTGAGTACACTTTCATCAAATGGTGGCTCCACATATGGCTCATCATCAATGCTTTCATCAAATGTGGCATCCTCTTCTTGTGGCCAATCATTGTAATCCATGGCCATCGACTCTAAGAAGCAAAAAAGAAGAAAATAAAAAGTTAGTAGAAGTCAAGAACTTAGTCTCAAATAGTATCCAAATCCTAATGGCTATTGCTAATTTCCCCGGCAACGGCGCCAAATTGATAATGAACTTTTTACGGTTCGCACAATTACCCACTGTGCACAATGCCTCAATCTAATGGCATGTCATTGTAGCACTTTGGGATCGAATCCACAGGGAAATAAGAACGACGCACTAAGAATACAGGACGCTATCTAATCTAAGCAAATATCGGGTTTTGGTTTTTATCGGACAATTTGAAACGTGCAAAATAGAGAAATAAACGAGTAGCAAAGCAAACAAGAAAACGATTAATATCAAATTTAAACAAACGAATTCTCGGGTAAAGCAATCGACTCGGGTGATTCTTTAATCTACTCAAGATGCTCAAACATTCGACTAAATATCTCCCTAGGCCTTAGAACACTACTAAAGATTAATCCACTTCCATGGTATTAACCCATTTCTTAGTCATCAATCGTCATAAACTTCCGTTCGCGATTCTATGACTAACAAGCATTAATAACAAGTCTAAATAGCCATTAAACACCCTAGACATCTATTTCCATAGGCTAGGAATGTAAAACACTCATTGAATTGGTTGGGGAATTTCATCGAACACCTTCCGGGCGAGAAATTCCCTATGATCTAAATCAACTTTGTCAAGGCCAATCCAGTATTAATAACACTCAATGAGAAAGGATATCAACTAATCTAGTTCTTAAACATCAAGAACAAACCTAGAATCATCCTAGTCTACTTCACCCAAGAATCCTAAAAGAACTACTCACACATAGCTAAATCACAAATATAAACCGTACAAATGAAAGCCATAAGCAAAATAAGAAGAATGGTAAAAAGAGTTTAAGAAAATCTTCACTAAAATGGTTTGGATCTTGAATCTTTCATACAAAACAAAAACAAGAAAAGAAGAAAGAAATAAGTGGCTTAGAACCCTCAAAAGAAAGCCGCCGTCTAATTAGGCTTAATTTGCTTAAATAGATACAGATCGGGTCGGGTCAACCCGGGACAAACCGGGTTTGACCCGACAATTTTTGTGCCCGAGAAGGTTCACAGCGGTCAGCTCATACCGCTGCATGACCGCTGTGAAATGCCTGCTTCTTGCTCCGGATGGATCCGCAGCGGTCTGCTCATACCGCTGTGCTCCGGCCGCTGCGAAACTTGAAAGTGCAGCGGTCTCCCTATACCGCTGCATGACCGCTGTGAAACGCCTGGTTTTTGCTCCGGATGGATCTGCAGCGGTCTGCTCATACCGCTGTGAGCTGACCGCTGCGAAACTTGAAAGTGCAGCGGTCTGGTTTGACCGCTGTGAGCTGACCGCTGCGCTTCCTGGTTTTCTCCTTCATCACTTGATCATCTCTGTTTGCTGCGGGTACGTTCCTCCTAGTCCATGATCTTCCCCAAGCTCCAAAAAGCACCTAAAAGACTCCATAGCACACAAACATATGCAAAAACTAACCTAAGACTCACTAACTCTAAAATGGATGCAAACTATACCAAAAACAATGAAATGAATGCAAAAAGTCACAAAATGCTAACTAAAATGTATACTAAAATGGGCTAAATTATGCAACTATCAGGTACATGAGATTGAAACATAAGGGATCTGACAACATTTAAGATATGCTGGTGTTTTCTTTCAACAACTGAGTTCTGCTATGGAGTCTCTGGGCAAGAGTAGAACGGAATGATCCCTTTCTTCTTGTATAAATCCACAAATCTTAACTCTGGAGCATTGTCAGATCGTACACCTTTCACTACAGCCATGTACTGGATTTCAACCATCTTTAAAAAATCAGAAAAGACAGTGAGGACTTCATCTTTGGTTCTGAGAAGATAGATCCATGTTACTAGGCTATGATCATCCACTATTGTGAGGAAGTACCTGTAACCTTCAACATTAGATACAGAGAAAGGACCCCAAATATCGATGTGAAGAAGATCAAAGGCATTGTCACAAATTTTGTTTTTGGAAACAAAAGGAAGGTGCTTTTGTTTTGCAAGGGGAAAAATAGCACAGTGAAATGAATCTTTATTCTTTTGTTTTAAACCAAGTACATATATAATAGAATCTGTTTTTGACATAGATGGATGACCTAATCTATTGTGCCATAAGGCTGAATCAACAACTATATTTGAATAGAAAGCAAACTGATTCGTTGACTTCTCTGTTATAGATGTTGTCTCAAGCACATATAGATTCGATATTTGCTCACCCTTCCCAATCATCAATCCCCTGATAGGATCATGTATCATACAAGAAGACTGATCAAACAAAACTCTGTAGCCCAAATCTTTTGTTAATTGGCTGATACTGAGCATATTCAATCGAAAATCTGGAATATATAGAACATTGTTCAAAATCAGATATTCATTCACCTTAATCTTGCCTATGCCTGCAATTTTGACCCCCAATCCAGCAGGTAGAGTAACTGAGTTGTTCAAGGAGGCAGACAATTCAATTAACAAAGATTTATCATGTGCAACATGATGTGTAGCACCACTGTCTACTATCCAAGAGTTAGGGTTCAAAGCATTTTTCTTGGCTCTCAAGATGCCTACAAAGCATATTGTAGAGTTAGAAAAAGCTATACCTGGAAGAGCAGTGATTGTGCCACCAGAAGAAGATGCCACACAATTCATCTGAGTATTCTGAGGTTGAAGTTGTGCATTGAAATATGCTATCACTCCTTGGATTTGATCCTTGCTGAAAGTGTTGATCATGTTTGAAGCTGAGTTGTCATTGATAGAATCTGGCAATGCTATCTGAACCACAACTGGTTTGACATATCCAGTCTTATTTGCTGTGTAAGACAGTTTTTCAGATTGTTGCTTTTGCTTGTGTTTGAAGCTGGGTGGATAACCGTGAATCTTGTAACAAGTCTCAACAGTGTGTCCATTATATCTACAGTGGGTGCAGATAGGTCGGGGTTTAGTGGAATTAGCATTAGCTGCATTTATAGATATATGTTCAGAAGCAGAAACATTGAAGGCTGATGCATTCTGAACTGGAAGGATATTTCGTTGACTGTGATCTTGATCCAGAAGGTTGTAGACCTCAGAAAGTTCAGGGACATGCTTCTTCATGATAATTTGGCTTCTAATGATGGCATAAGAATCGTTTAAGCCGGCCAAGAACTTTATCATTTTAGCATGTTCTGCCTTAATCTCTGTTGCTTTGCAGCAAGAGCAATTTCGACATGTCTCAACACAATTTGCTCCATCCAATTCATCCCAAAGAGTCTTCAGCGTTGTGTAATAGGTGGCTAAGTCCATTGATCCTGGGTGGAGAGACCAAACTTGCTGAGACAATTGATATGACCTCAGAAGATTGGTGATGTGAAACCTAGTCAAAAGGTCTTTCCATATCTCCGATGCATCATTTAATCGCAATATACTCTTATAGATTTGTTTAGAAACCGAATTTAAGATCCAAGACTTCACCATAGAGTTGCATCTATACCAGATTATGAACCTACGATGTGATTCACTAGGCCTAACTATAGGTCCATCAATAAACGTCATTTTGTTCTTTGCATCTAAGGCTATAGTCATTGCAATACGCCAGTTATCATAATTTGGTCCATCGAGTACCTCAGATATGATTGAGAGGCCTGGATTATCACCGTTCGTCAGATAGAATGGGGAATGTGCTATCTGGTGATTCCGTCGGTGAAATTGGGGCTGAAATCGGAGGATCTGGCGATGCCGAAGAAGAATCTCTTGGAGCTGAAGTTCATCGAGATGTAGTTGCAGGTCTTCCTGCGCGGTGTGTAGTCTTGCGATTAATCACCATTGTTGTGAAATCGAAGCTCGATAATGAAGATAGAGTGCGAAATTAGTGATTCTTGGCGGAATAACCAAAAGAATCGATCGCTTATTCAAAAGAAAGTGATTAATCGAGAAAATCACCGATCAATCTATGTTAAAATGAAAGGCGGAAGAGAATTCTGAGAATCGCATTTGAGGTTTTAGCCTCAAAGCTCTGATACCATGTTAGTGAACGTGAATCTTGAGTAAACGGAGAAGAAGAAGAAGGAATGTGATTCTGTTATTCACGTTGAGTTTCAATGTTACATTGACTCTGCTTATATATGCAGAGTACATTTCCGATTTACAACAACATAACCGAGATTTCTATTCTACTCTAATACATAACCGAGATTTGTATTCTACTCTAATATAATTTTTTCCGGTTTATGTTTGCATATTATAGGCTTCGATCGCTTTTGTTCGATTAGTTTGGTTAATAAAATCCATTATAACCAATTGTTTTATCTTATTAACCGATTAACAACAAGCGGGTCTCGGTTTGATCAATATTCAATCCACACCATTACTTCTGTGTATAAACCCTGGTGTGGATCAATATTCAATCCACACCAATTCTCGGATCCAAGGATGATCATCAGCTGAAGGAAAAAGTTTTTAACATTTTATTACTTTAGATAGATGACATTTTTTTCTTAATGAAAGATTTGTTCAGGAAGATAGAAATTCCTAAGTAAATGCCAGTTTTGTGTAATGAATAATGGAATCAAACAAAAGATCCAGATATAAATATTTGTTTATCTGATGTGTTTGTAACAGTTTATCTATAATATAGTAAAATCCAAAAGACTTATCACTTAGGATACGAGGAAATCTCATGTGCCGAGCAAAAATGTGCCGAGCAAGGTGATCCAAACACCTTCACCAGAACATGAAATAAACTTTTAAGCTCAAGAAAAATAGCACTAAAATACACATTTTACCAAGAGGTCTGGGACAAACGCTTTTTTTTTTCAGTAGACATGGCCTTGTATCTACATTGTGATGATGTTTACAAATTACACCTATTCGATTTATTTTTTCCTTCTTATTTTGTTTACATAGTTAGCTCTTAGAAGTTTTTATTTGCTTCTTGATATATATTGAGAGTTTATTTGCTTCGTTAAAATATGTTGGGTTTGAGTTTACATTATGGGTTTGAGTTCATGAACAACATAAACTTAAGATATATTTCTGAACACTAAACTAAAGTTTAGGGTTGCTTCGGCAATTTCACCAAATTTAATTTGCTTTACCCGCTGACCACTAGGCTTCATAAAAGTGTTACGGGTTGATTCGAAGGTGAAAGGTAGAAGAGAACGAAGCGAAAGCTCAGGGACTTAGTTTCATAGATGCGGAGAGAAGTGATGAAATTTGATAAGAATGAGAGAAAAGATTTCAAATTAGGGTTTAGGGTCACTAATTTCAATAGACAAAAACAACAAACGAACACATTTTATTTGGATAAACCTTAATTAGGAAGATGATTGATCTTTTCTTCAGGTGATGCACAATCATAATCAATAATAACTTGTAAACATTTGAAAACATATTTTTTATTTGGATAAACCTTCTTTTAAGGTGCGATTATGAGGAAAGAAAGTGTGGACACTTCAGCGAAAAAAAACTCGAAGGAAAGAATCTTTAAAACTCATTTTCGTTGTTTTATGTTTCGTATATTTACTTTTATATATTGTTGTTTTTATGCAACTTTATTTTCATATATATATATAAACTTAGTTTTTCTCTTTTCTCATGCTGCCACCTCAGCATCCACATATCAAATTTTAATTTATTATTTTTAACATCACTTTATTTATTATTATTTTAACAATTGGTTTTAATTACATAACTAAGATCATTATCTATATATACAAAGTTAGCTTTTCTCTCTTCTCATGCTGCCATTTCAGCATCCACATGTCAAATTTTAATTGATTATTTTTTAACATCATTTTAATTATTATTATTTTAACAATTAGTTTTAATTACATAACTAAGATCATTAATGAATAAATTTTATTTATGCATATAAAAAAAAGCATACTGATAATAAGTTTCAACAAAAATTAAAACCTATTGATATCTACCACATTTTTAATATTTAATTTATAAAAAATATCTTCAAAATAAGTTTAAATATCAAAATATGATAATTTATTTCAACTCTCACATTTTGATAGACACAACAATTTTACAACTAAATACAAATACAAATTAAACACCACATAAAACAAAACTTAGAATCTAATAAAATTATTAAATAAACATCAAAAAAAAAAAATCTACACCAAAACAGCAATCCGAATGAAATCATAGAAATCTTCTCTATGAAGATGCAGCAAAATTACTCGGCTACTACATGACACAAGCAGGACTGACTCACTAATAAAGTGGACCATGTGCATATTATAAAAAAAATCTAATTTTAGGCATATAAAAAAAAATTTATAAAGAACCCTTAAATATTTACAAATAAAACCTTCAAACATGACAAAATTTTACAAAAATCAGGTGGTCAATGTGCATTTGCACCTTCAGCACTTGCCTAGAGCCGGGCCTGGACATAAGATACAAATAAAAAATATGTAAAAAATCATAATAAATCAAGACTTTGATATGTATGTTATATTATCATATTTATCTACACTTTAAGACTTATTACTTAAAAATTGGAAACAAAAAAACTTAAGAATTAGAAACATATTTTACACAATAATGAGGATTAGAATCGTACATCAACAATATTAGAAATAATACTAAAAATAAAACAAAAATATATAAAACGAAAAAACACAATATTACTCGAGGAAGACAAGAGCCACAAACCTAAAATTCGGTGCAACTAGCTCCATCCCGAAGCACAATATCTAATTCTAAGTAAGGGTAAACCCAACATCCGCCACATATGCTTCAGAACCGAACTCTCAACCTCCTTCCGCAATAACTCTAAAACAAAACAACTCATTTAGTGTATTTTTATCTCTTTGGTGCCTTCGTTACGCTTTAATGTAACTATTTCAAAGATGAACTTTGCGATATCAATTAACATATAATTAATACACTATAATTGATACAAATTAAAATAAAAATGCATATCAGAGATTCCTAATGTTTTCTACTATAAAAACGCAAAATAACAAACTTTAAAAAAAATATTACATAAATTGACAACAAACGTAAAAGATAAAAAAATGTACAAACACCTTCTATTTTTATAAGAAAAAACAATATTGAAAATAATATATGTAAAGTATTAAACTATCAAAAACAAAATATATAAAGAAAAAAAGTTAGCATGTCCGCGCGTAGCGCGGATCACATTCTAGTCTCTTATTATATAAAGCTGAATCTTTCAACGTGGACGTGACACGTAGGCAAAATTATAACTCACGAGGTCATGGTTGTTAATTTAGATCTTGACATGTTTCAATTTAATTAAAAAAGTAAAAATAAATTAAAATAAATATTAAAAAAAGTTAAACTAAAAAAAAGGCAATTTTAGTAAATATTCAAAGGCGTAAAGTAAATAGGCAATCTTACCCAAAAAAAAAGAAGTATAAGTATAAGTAAGGAAAACTTATAATAAAGGAAAGTGACAAAAAGAAACTTAAAAGTTTATAATCTACAACCACGATCAAACTTAAAAAAGGAAAATTATAAATATACTCTAAACTTAAAAGAAAAATTATTAATATACGATTTAAAATCGATTCATAATCCTAAAAAGTAAATGAAAAAAGTAATTATGTTTAGATTAAAAAAAATTAAACAAAAATTATAAAGAGACTTAAAAAGGGAAAATTATTATGACAAAAAGAAACTTAAAAAGGGAAAATTATTAATATACAACAACGACCAAGCTCTATATAATAATCTACACATTTTTAAAGTTTTAAAAAATGAATAAAAGCCAAAAAAATTAAAAAACATATTTCAATTAAAAATTAGTAAAATTTTTATCATATAAAACTAAATGTTTCAAAAATGTTAATTTACCTGATCGCGACATGTGTCAAGTCAAAGTTGGAAATATTTAAAATCGATTAATAAAAAACTTAAAATTTTCCATTCATAATCTTAAAAGAGAAAGTTACTAAAAATAAAATTAAAAAGTTAACGAATTAAATTTATCTTAAAAGGTAAAATTAATATAGAAAATAAAAAGCATTACTTAGTTTTTTCATTTAGATTAAAGAAATCTTATTATATAAAGCTGAATCCCCCCCCCCCCCCCCCCCCCCGACGAGAGTGTGACACGTAGGATAATTTTCAATCACGAGACCGTGACATGTATTGTTGTTACTTAAGATCGCGACATGTGTCAAAGTAATAATCTGAATAAAAAGAAAAAAAAATAAAAAGAAAATTAAGATTCTAACTAAGATTCTAACAATCATGAGATCGTGACATGTGTAAAAATAAAAAATAACAATACAATAATATAAACTTTCCTATAAGACAAAATAATAAAAAGCAAAAATAAATTGTGTTTTATTTAAATATAAACTAATAAATAAAATAAAATAAATATAAACTACAAAAAACTATAAAATTTATATATAATTCATATATATATATATATATCTTATTATATAAAGCTGGATCCCTCGACGTGAGTGTGACACGTAAGATAATTTTTAATCACGAGATTGTGACATTTGTCACGATTGTGAATTTAAATCTTGACATGTGTCAATTTAATTAAAAAAGTAAAAATAAATTAAAGTAAATATTAAAAAATATTAAACTAAAAAAGGCAATTTTAGTACAAATGAATTAAAGTAAATATTAAAAAAGTTTAAACTAAAATCTTACAAAAAAAACAAGTATAAGTAAAAAAACCTTATAATAAAGTAAAGTGACAAAAAAAACTTAAAAGTTTATAATCTACAACCACGATCAAACTTAAAAAAGGAAAATTATTAATATACTCTAAACTTAAAAAAAATATTATTATTATACCATTTTAAATCGATTCCTAATCCTAAAATGTAAATGAAAAAGTAGTTATGTTTAGATTAAGAAAAATTAAACAAAAATTATAAATAAAAGCCAAAGTTAAAAAAACCATATTTTAAATTAGAATAAATAAATTAAACAATAGATAACAATCCTAAAAGAAAATGAATAAAAGCCAAATTTTATTTAAAAAACATATTTCAGTTTAGAATAAGGAAATTAAACAATAGATTGCAATCATAAAAAAACTAAAGTTGTAAAAAAGGAAAGAAAAATTAGTAATTCTTAAAGTAAATATTAATCAAATTAGATCTTGACATGTGTCAGTTTAATTTAAAAAACAAATGAAATAAAGTAAATATTAATCAAATTAGTTTTAATTTATAATTTATCATAAAAGACAGATTAATATAGTAAGGAAAAAATATTTCGTAGTTTTCCATTTAGATTAAGAAAATTAATCATAAAAGAAAAAGAATTTTAATTTCTCACCTCTATAAACCACAATTTGGTATCCGCAACTACTTACTGCATCAATTAAACCAAAAAGAAATAAAAGTCCAATAATCGTATCCACAACTATTTACTGCATCTATTCACCAAATTTTTCTTTCAATGTATATATTTATTTTATCGTAAACTTTGTTTCTAAATTTATGTATAAGATATTTTCACGGATGATCTAATTTTGTTTTCCATTTTATCGTTTTTCATTTTTTTCACGGGTTATAAAATATTAACCCCGTACTTATCTAGTATATTAATAAAGATAGATGTTTTAAAAAAAAAGGCTTTAATCATTTAGAATCGTATCTTTTTGTCTTTATTTTTAAAGAGAGCTCAATTCTTTGACAAGCCTTTCTAAATCTGCACTAGAGCTTCCTCCTGCTTCCGTCGCAGCTCGTGCATTCCGTCCCATCTCCTTAGCCCGAGCATGCACCTCGCGTCCGTGCTCACCCATTGTTTCAGTTATGACCCGACCCAGCTCATTTGGGTCCGGCACAGTCTGACCCCCTTCACAGACACTAACCGCGACACCCATATGCTCCACCAGCAACCTAGCATCCACAAACTGGTCTGCTTCCATGGGCCATGCCAAGATCATTGTTCCGCTAGCCATCGCTTCCAGCACCGAGTTCCATCCACAATGGCTTAAAAATCCGCCAACCGCCACGTGACTCAACACAACCACCTGAGGAGCCCACCCTCTAACAATCAATCCTCGACCCGCAACCCGATCCTCAAACCCGTCAGGTATCGGGTCAGTCTTAGCCACCCAAACGAACCTTGTCATGCTGTTTTCGAGACCAAGAGCCAGAGCATCACATTGGTCTTTACTCAACACTTTTTGACTTCCGAAGCAGATGTAGAGCACGGATCCGTCTGGACATCCATCGAGCCAACTCATCAAGGCATTGATGTCTACATTGGAATCGGAATTTCCCTTACCTAGCCCGATTGAAGAAAGTGGGCCAACACCGAAAACCCGGCTCTGTCCCACTTTCTGCTTCACATACTCCATATACTCCTCTTCTAGACACTCACAAGAATTGAAAACACAACCGTAGCTCGAAAAATTCATCGTGGTGTCTTTGATACTTTTGAGATCTTGTGATGACGGAGATTGCGGGATTAAAGACGGGAGATGCTCTGTCTTAAAAACAGGGAAACGAGGAAGATCCGACAAACAGACAGGCTCATTTGATTCAAGGATATGAAGCTTATCAGAGGCAAAATGGAGAAACGAAGCTAAGAATGCTCCGGAGCTGAAGAAGGCAAAGCGAGGAATACCGAGATCGTTGGTCCATCCAAGGAAGAAATCAGAGATGACAGCGACCGGAGGAGTGGGATGAGAACTTAACCAGTTGATGATAGGCTCTCGAAGCTGACGAAGAGAAGCCATAATAAGAGGATTACCGGAACAGCCGAGGTCTTTGACGTTTTCAACGCCAGGAGGGAGTGAAGGATTGTGAGGGAAAGGTAAAGTGACGGCGGAGACGGTGGAGGGATGAGTGGAGAGAAGAGGAGAGAGGTAAGGAAGGTTTTTAGGAGTGACGATAATTGAGACTGTGATGTCACCATGGAGACAGAGTTGATGGGTTAAGTCGAGAAGAGGAAGCAAATGGCCTTGTGCTGGATATGGAAACACCATGATGTGCGGTTTTAAACAGTCGCTTTTTCTTTCCGGTGGCGGCGGCTGCGGCATTTCTCCGGTCATTTTGGCGTTTATTGTTTGCGACGGTGGTGAGATGTAAAATGATGTGTACGTAATGCAAGTTGATGCGTTCATTGGCATTTTATATATCTACATTAATATGATTTTTGTTTTTTTCCAACGTATTGTGATTATCATGTGTACAACTATTCTAGATTTTTCTCTTTTTGAACGTCATATAATTGGTTCTTAACTTCTTATTATGTTATTTCAGCATGTCTAAATTTCAATTTGGACCCAAAAGCAAAAAACAAAAGTTAACTTAGTAATATATCTGTCTATAACACACAAAAAAAACTTAGTAATATATCTGTCTTTAACAAAAAAAACTTAGTAATATATATATATATGTATCATTTAATCTAAATAGAAAGAAAATACATAAATTAGAAAGAAGAAAAATTCAATGGAAGATCTTGATATTTCATCTATACTATTAAAACATAACCACTGTTTGTTGTCAACCAAAAACACTTTTTAGTGCTAAACAGGTCTTATTAAAGGTATTAAACCCGCAATCAAACATGTCAATCTACAATCGTGGATAAATGTTGATTTATTATATTTTAAATAATTTAACCAATCAAATAGATATCAAAATCAGCAATTCAAAAAGTCAACAGAAATGGCTAACAAATCATTTTTTTTTACTACAAACCATTATGCTAAAAACAAAAATATTTAAAAAACTTAATTAAAAATTTGGTTTTAATATTATGTTATAAAAATTCATCTGACATTGTATAATTTAATAAAAAAAATTACTTCGTATAGACGTGGAGGTTAGAATCTAGTTAGTTTTATTTATATTTGATAATGAGATTAAACAAATTTACAGAAGATATAGTAGTGGTTACCAGTAGGGAGGGATCGAGTTTACAAATGAAAAGTTATGAAAACTCTGATTTAATTATTATTTTGACTAATTCAAAAAAAAAAACTGAGGTATAGTATAAATAAAAATTAAATGGAGAGTCATAAAATTTTCTGGGGCACTTGCAAAAATAACCTAAAATTTGAGGTCAAACCCAAACATAACATCTTTTTTTCTTCTCCTCAACAAATGCTATTTTGTGTCCATTACACCCTTCTAACTTGCGATATTCACGAAAATGCCATTTGAAAAAAATGAATAGACTTCTTTTGAAGTCTTTTGAAGTCTGCTACATTCTGAAAAATACACAAAACACCTTTGGATATCCACTTATTTACGAAAATGCCATCTTCTTCAAATTTCTCAACCACCTTGAACAACCAATTTCGAGCTCTAAATGCTTCTCCAACCAATTTCTTTGGCTCTAACTCCTCATATTTATGCTCATAACCTCACAATCTTCCATTTCTTCTCCATTTTCATCCAAAAAACTCTCTCATTTTCGTTTTCAAAATTTACAAATTCTTAGATCTTGCTTGTTTCGGTAGCTATTGCATAAGAATGACTGGACTTCTTTGATATTGGTTAATCACAGTGTTCTGGGCACTCGACGAATCTCAAAACAGCCTCAAATCGGATCTAGGTAATTATTCACTTCATTTTCGTTAATTTTCAGATCTGTTTTACGATAGTAGACTTCATTTGAAGTCTCCTAGTCAACCATAGGTTAGTTTTGCAATTGACTATTTTTTTCGTTTTTGTAAGGAGACTTCAGGTGAAGTCTGTGAGTTATCCTTTGAAAACAAAAAAATCACCCGTAGACTTCATATGAAGTCTCCGAAAAAGAGAGGCTACTTTTGTAGTTGACCAAACTTTGACTTTTATATGGCAGACTTCATCTGAAGTCTTCTGGAGAAGTCTTCAAGAGAAGTCTTCTTTTAAGTCAGTTTGGTATTTGACCAAAATTTTGACTTTTTATGAAATTTAGTTTTGCGTTTGACAAAAATTTCAAATTTAAAAAAAAAAAACTTTTTTTGAGTAAACTTCATATGAAGTCTACAAATTTAGAGTAGACTTAAAAAAGAAGTCTATTTTTTCAAAAACTGAAGTAGACTTCAAACGAAGTCTGCAATGAATATTTTTGGTCAAACTCAAAAATAATCTTATTTTTCGTAGACTTCAAACGAAGTCTACTTTCAGTATTTGAATTGCAAAATTGACCCATTTTCAGAAGACTTCAGTCTGAAGTCTTCTCTAACGACGTAGACTTCATTAGAAGTCTTCTTTAACAGCGTAGACTTTAAATGAAGTCTACTTTAAAAGTCAAACACTGATGAGATTCTGGTCAAATGAAAAATTAACCTATTTTTTCAGCAGACTTCATGAAGAAGTCTACTTTTATAAAGTCAACAGTTTGGTCAAATGCAAAAATAACCGGTTCCACAGTAGACTTCACACGCAGACTTCTAAGAATATATGTAGACTTCAAATGAAGTCTTCTTTGTCAACTTCTCATAGAAGTCTACTGTATAACGTTTTAAAAAAAACTCATTTAGAGCATATTTATAACGAATCTTTGAGTTTTTTTTGTTCTAGTATGTATTTTTACTAGTGCTTTTGTTGTTGTATGAATTTTATGTGTTTTAACTAGACAATTATGGGTGAATCAAATTTATTGATTGGTTAGGCATTTAGCTCGTAATAGAAGACTTCATTTGGAAGTCTTCTTTGTCAACTTCTCATAGAAGTCTACTGTATAACGTTTTTTTTAAAACTCATTTAGAGCATATTTATAACTAATCTTTGAGTTTTTTTTGTTATAGTATGTATTTTTACTAGTGCTTTTACTGTTGTATGAATTTTATGTGTTTTAACTAGACAATTATGGGTGAATCAAATTTATTGATTGGTTAGGCATTTAGCTCGTAATAGAAGACTTCATTTGGAAGTCTTCTTTGTCAACTTCTCATAGAAGTCTACTATATAACGTTTTTTAAAAAACTCATTTAGAGCATATTTATAAAGAATCTTTGAGTTTTTTTGTTCTAGTATGTATTTTTACTAGTGCTTTTGCTGTTGTAAGAATTTTATATGTTTTAACTAGACAATTATGGGTGAATCAAATTTATTGATTGGTTAGGTATTTAGCTCGTAATAGAAGACTTCATTTGGAAGTCTTCTTCATTTATCTAGGACAAACTTCAGAGTGAAGTCTACATTTGTATTTTTGTTTCTGAATAAGTTTAATTTGTATATGTTTATAATTATAACAAATTCAATTTTCTTGTTTGATTAGACTTTGAACATGTTTATGCAGACTTCAGACAGAGTCTTCTTCATAATTAATACACATACATGCACATATATGCGGATTTCAAGTGAAATTTGGTACATAAATAATTGTTATGCGATTAAGTACTTAGAATTGTTTGTTTTGATTTGTGTTTGACTTTTTTAATGTTTAAAGTGCTTTTGTTTGTTTTACTTGGCTTGAATTGTGACTGTTTTTTAGTTTTGTTTCATTTCAAAGATTTCTTTTGGAATCATTACATTTCCCTCATAATACTATTATGCTTAATGAGTATAACAAGAAAAGCAAGACATTCTCCATAAAACGAGTTTCATTGACCATTACAATTGATGACCACTACACTAGATGGTCATACACTTCATGACAATTACAATAGTTATGACCATACACTTCATGACCATTACAATAGTAGCTAGCAATAAAAAAGTATATATCAAATATTGCATCAAAAATTAAGATTACAAATTAAGATTTATATATTGCATCAAATATTAACTTTACAAATGAATGTTTTGTGATGAGAACTGAATACAAAACAAAAGATAGTCATTACTACTAATACATTAAGAAAATTAAAATTCAGAAGAGGTTATCATCATAATCTGCTTTGAGTGTAAATTTATCTGAATCAAACCGCCAAGCTTGAGGAGTGGAAGGCATCATCGTAGAGCCATAGCGTAGTGGGGAGCACCATGGAGTTGAGTTCATATATATGAATATGGAAACAAGAAAATACAATAAAGACAACACATATTAACCACATATATACATGTAGAAGTATATGTTGAAGAACACAAGTCCAAAAAGAATACAAATTTCACAAACCATCCAATCTCAAGCAATTTACGGATGCACAAATCTCTAACTTAAAAAAAAAGCATAACATCAAAGATAAAAATCATAAACTCACCATAAACTCTCATTACAAAAGATATCTCAAACTTTGTTTCAGCAACCTATGTGAAGTCTGTTTTTCCGCAGACTTCACATGAAGACTTCACATGAAGTCTACTCTTCGAAGATAAATAAGAGAAAAAGTAAAGGACAGATCTTTTGGGTCTTTAGACCATGGAAATGGATGAAAACTTAACTCTATAATGGTTTGAGCTCTGCAACACCTTCGATTTACACAGATTTGAAATTCAGTCATGAATTATTGACAGATCTGTTTCAAAACAAGTCATAAATTTGAAAAATAAAACCGAGATAGCAAATATGAGAAATGAACCAGGAAAAGCTAGTGGAGCAGCCATGGAATGAGCAGCGCGAGATGGAAAAGAGAAAGGAGACGAAGGAAAGAGGAGGTGTGACTCAGATCTGCAACAATAAGAGAGGGATAAATGTGAAAAACGATTGAACAAAAATATAAACAATAAGATAAGGTCTGGAAAGAGGAAGAACTTCAACTTACTGGTTCAGAAAGAGGAAGATTAAGATGACGCTGGTAAGAGCTGCAACAATAAGATAAGAAGTGAGAAAGAGATGAAGATGGAGAGAGATGAGATGAAGATGGAGAGAGATGAGATGAATGACGACCGTTTGAGAGAGGGACTCAATTTGTTTTTATGAAAAATTAGGGTTATAAATCCTTTATATAAAAGGGTAAAAAAATTTGGTTAAGTTAATAATTTCCGGTTTAGTAGACTTCTTCTGATGTCTACTCCAAATAGACTTCAAACGATTCAAACGAAGTCTACATGTAGACTTCTATATGAAGTCTACTCATAATTCAACTATAACCTATAAATTATTTCCTTGGTCAATCTGATCAAATTTTATGAATTTTTGATTTTTAAAACATCATAATTTAGTATAATAAATTTTTTAAAACTCATAATTTTATAACATATTATTATTTTTTATTATTATTTAAATATAAAATTTAATTACAGAGCATACTTCATGAGAAGTCTACATGTAGACTTCTATATGAAGTCTACCGGCGTTTCAGGGTTATAATCGTAAAAACACGTACTGTGTTTTTGTTTAGTCATTGAGGAGGTAACTGTAATTTCACTACCCATGCATGTTACTTTTGCTTTAACTCAAATAAGGGGTCTAGTTTTGCTGAAAAAACCAAATTTTAGGTTATTTTCAGCAATTCCCCCAAATTTTCTTCTATTTATATTCCCTCTGTTTCACAAAAAAATGTCACTTTGACATATTTCACATATATTAAAAAAATTAAAATTTTAGTAATATACCCATATTTAATATACCTATAATTAATTCAAAATAATTTAAATACAAAGGTTATTAGCTTTGGGTAAAAAGGAATTTAGAGAATTTAGAGAATTAGTTAAGAAATTGCATTGAAAATGTAAAACGGTCTTCTTTTTAAAATAAAAAATTAACTTTAAAACGATACTCTTTGTGAGACGGAACAAGTATTTGATAATGATATTAAACAAAATAATAAATATTAGATTATTTATTGGTAGTGGAAGCCACCTTGCTCAGTGGTTGACCAAATGGTTAATTAATGCTTCTACGGTAAGAAATTTGGAATTCGATTCCCAAAAAATGCGATTTCTGCAAGTTAATGGAGGTAATCTGAAAGGAAATCTTCAGTGTGGTGTAAATAAAGTCGTTCGTTGTGCTTCCAGTCTGTGTCGATTCTTGTGCAACAAATATTTTGTGAATTGAAAATTTTTCCTTGTAGTTATTTTTTTAATTACTAATAAAAAAATTCATACGGCTAAACAAAAAATTATATATTGGTTTTGATTTATATATTATTTCCATAAGTTTGCAACATGACTTTTATGTAACATGTAGTATATGCAAAATATCGTCAAATGGACTGGAAGGTTGTGCGTTTCAAAAAAAAAAAATTATGCTATTTTTTTCAATGATATACGTTACTTCTTTTTTAACATGTTATTTTAAAATATGACATGCTATTGTTTTTATACACAATCTATTATATAATAGGAGAGTTTTCTCTCAATATAGGGTGTCCACCTCATCACAATCAAATTTTATAACATTAACACATATTTAAAATATTCATTTAATACATGTTTATTTATATTTATCATTATTTTTATTTAATAAAAATTACAAAAATACAAAATTTAGTGTAAATACAAAACTTAGTGTAAATAAAATTATGGATAAACGATAGACGAAAAAATAAAATAAAAAGATTTAAAAAGGGACTAAATGATTATAAATAGTCAGAACTAAATAAAAATAAATATTATAAGATTAAATTCAAAAGAAAATTAAGGATAATTAAGTTTTTCGGAAATTTCACTCCAAATTTGTTCTAAAAAATGAGAAATTAAGTCTAGAATATATATGTTTTTTCTTTGCTTACATATACCATAGATGAAAGTCGAGTATTTACATGTAAATTTCATTGGAACCATATAAGAAAAGCCTAATATTTTTTTACATAGCTTCAAATTTTAAAGTGTTATGATATTGTGTTTTTATATATATATATATATATATATATATATATATATATATATAATTTTCAAAACTAAAATAGAAAAAAAAATGGTTGAAAATGTTCAAACACTACCGCAACAAAATATACATGTAAAGAGTGATACAAGTTATTTTGTACCATATCGCGAGTGGAAATGCGATTCTACACCATACTTCAAGAGAAACACATGCTTGAGAATTCTTTCTTCGTATCAAATTCTAATAGTTTAATGGATTCGAAGAAACAAAATATTTAAAACATATATGCTATGTTTTGTGAAGAAAAAGTCGTGGATGAAATCCACAATTAAACATTTTTAATAAAAAAAATGGATTGCATGTCGTTGGTGTTGTTGTATGTACCAAATATTATGATGAATAACACTCCAACAATTTTTTCTTTTTAAAGTATCTGAGCGCACAAGGACATAAGATCATGCAATTTTTTAAAAAGACAATTTTTATCAAAAGAGAATAAAATCAAAACCTATATCGTACTATTTTGGTATTTAGTATGTTGAGTTAGTTCCAATTTCTTATTATCCATGTGTTATTAACGTGTAATTAATATAAACAAAGTAAAAAAAAAAGTGAAAATCAATTGTGGCACACAAAAATGTCGTCAAACAACGTTGACATCACATGCACAAAGAAAGACGGTACATTTACTGTCTTAGAAATGATGACAAGTCTAATGTATTTTTTAACCATAAATATAAGGAAAATAGTATGTAGGTTATGCCAAAAACAAGTATATAAAAACCTAGAAAAATAAAAATATTTAATTTATTTAATTAAATTATTAATGGCCAACCAAAATATCAAACGAGACCCAAAGCGTAAAAAGAAAAATAATTAAAATAAAATTTAAAAATAACAAATTAGAATTTGATATAATTTTAATTTCGTGCAACGCGCGGATCACTTATCTAGTTTATACAAATTCCACGCTATTTATTAATATCAATTTATTGGCTTGATATCCTCTGCGTGATTTTATATATTTCTTATCTTGTATATATTCATTACTCCTAATTGATTGTAATTAGAATATCATATATCTCTCCTTAATTTAGGATTCTAGATTGGCATTCTCTCCAAGAAATCACTTTGTATATATATCGGTTATGTTTGGCATGTGAACATATCATAACTTTAAACCAAGTTTCCTTGGTCCAGTGGTAAGAAATGTCTATATGGTTTCTTCCACCTGGGTTCGAGTCATCTTGGCCACAGTAGATTTAACATGGCTTCCTCTGACCTATGGAGATTAGTCGGATGTGTAGCAAACCCTGGATTACTCCACATGAAAAAAAAAACATATCGTAACTTTCTCAACATTCTCTGTTTGTACACACTACACACTTACGCAAGAGTTTTCCTTTAATTACGATTTTACTACCTATTTTTAATGCAAATATTATTCATAAATTATGTCATTTCATCAATGAAATCTTATAGTATTGTATTGCTATTGTCAAATATTTCGACAATATAGATTTAGCTTCAAGAAAACGGACAAATATAATACGTGTGGTCCCCTTAACAGTGTAGTGAGTGGTTGTGTTACATGTGTGTATAGAGCATATTTTTTCGTCTTGGTTATTTTCGTGAAAACAGACAAACAAAAAGTTGAATCATAAATACTTGTCCCGATATTCACTTCTACCCCTTTGTCCGTAAAGAGCTAGTTAACGTAAGAGATGCCGTGGTGGCGATTAGAGCATTATTATTGGTAGAAACCCAAATGAGATTTTTAAGTATTATTTTAATATAAATTTGAAATTAGGAAATTGTGTTAAAAAATTTCTGTTTTTACTGCTTTATTGGTAGAATCCTAATGAGGTTCTTAAAACAAAAAAATTAATTAAAATTTTTTTTTTTTAAATAGAATTTACTTTTTAACAAATGATGGTTTTCATAAATAAGATGTATACTCAAGACCGTTTGAAAAGAGATATATAATTAAACAATGTTTAACAAAGTCTGGATTTAAGAAGAACACAAAGAACAATGACAAGCAGAGAAACAACTTAAGAACAAACAATAAAAAAAGCACAAACAAACAATCAAGAAACCATAAATCCCAAATGTATCACACCTTTCAACGACTCTTGGACTCTACGAAATCGATTCTATATACACCCAATCGAAAGCAAGCAGAGATATAGAGAATTTGCCAAAATCGAGCAGATAACAATGGAGATTCGATGTAAATTTCAAGTAATTTTGATTTAATTCGTGACCAATTTTGCATAACCGAGGGAGAATCAGTACAAGACAAGCTTACCATCTTCTTCATTCGGCGAAAGTCGCTTGATTTGAACTCGTTCCTTGCCGATTTTTGGAGACGGAGCATGAACTCGTTCCGTCTCTCTTTTCGACATCATCACCACAAAGGGTTTACGAGAAGAAGAACGAGGAGAGTCGGAGAAGGAGAGAAATTTTTGATCGATCGAAGAAAGAAATTATTGATCCACATGTTTTTTTCCCCACAACCCTCAACCCAATCAAAACTTGCCACGTCTCCCCTAAGATCTTAAGAAATCCCAATAATCATGCTTTTATGAAGCAGACTAACTTACGCCTTTTTTGCACACAGTGACACGTGGCTTTAGAACACTGGTTAATTTCAGTCTCCTTATCCTTTCGTTACAGGCGAATAAAGAGTTTACGACCGGTGAAACTCACCGCGACCGGATTCGGAACGGCGAAACAAACGGTGAAGCATCAGCTCATCAGTCATCACACAGTAAGGATTAAAGTAATTATTTGTATATTACGATGTTTTTCTAATAATATGAAAACTAGTAACCAAGTTGTCTTGGCCTAGTGGTGAAGAATGTCTAAGTGGACTTCTTTCACTTGGGTTCGAATCACCTTGGCCACAGTGGATCTAACATGGCTTCCTCTGGCCTATGGGGATTAGTCGGATATGTAACAAGCCCCGAATTACCCCATATTAATCAAAAAAAAATATGAAAACTATTTCTAAACCCGCTAGCGCGGGGTTAAATTTTCTTTAAAAAATTTGTTTTGAAATGTAAGAAAAATGGTTTTGACTTTTTTTTTAAATTTTATAATATATCACTAATAAAAGTTGATGTTATAGCCGTCCACATAGGATTTTAAAAATCAATTAAAATACGTCAAATCAATATTTTAATTAAATATTAAATAATGTCAAGAATTCCAAAAATTGTGTCTTTTAAAATGGAAATAAAAATCAAATGAGTTAAATTAACAAAAAAATAGAAATAAATATCAAAAAAGCTAAATTAACAAAATGAAAAATTATTTAAAAACAAATTAACTTGATATCTATACTAACTCAATGGAAAATCAACAAAAAAGCTTAACAAAAAAAAGTAAATTTTTTTCATTTATCAAAAAAAAAAAAAAGTAAATTAGATGTCAAAATAAAATATTTTACAAATAAAAGTTGATACTATATGCATCTAAGAGGGTCCACATAATATTTTAAACGACCAATTAAAATATGTCAAATAAACATTTTAATTAAATATTAAGTAATGTCAAAGATTCCAAAAAACAATTGTGTTTTTAAAATGGAACTAAAATATCAAAAGAGCTAAATTAACAAAATAAAAAATTATTTAAAATAAAATTAATTTGATATCTATGATAATTCTATGGAGACGCATGATAAAAAAAACTTAACAAAAAACTAATTTTATGCCAAAACATTGTGTCTCTTAAAATAGAAATAAATATCAGAATAGCTAAATTATCAAAAGAAAAAATCAAAAATGGAATTAAATATCAAAAGAGCTAAATTAACAAAATAAAAAATCTTTTAAAAAGAATTTAACTTGATATTTATGCTAATTTTATGGAAATTCAACATAAAAAGCTTAACAAACAAAAAAAGAAGAAATTATATGTCAAAATAAAATTTATCATTACTAATAAAAGTTGATGCTATATGTTTCAAAGGACGTCCACATCAGCTTTTAAACAATCAATTTTATTGGTCCACATCAACATTCAAATTTTATAAAATTTCCAAATTCTAATATGATTAATAAAAAATATATAATATAAGTGAATTATGCATAAAATTTCTATTAACAACTAAAAACAAACATGATATTAAATTAAAAAAATTTCTTAATTTTAAATACTGGTCTCAATTATACAAATAACTAAGAATAAATATAATCGTAAAATCGTTTTACATGTGTGTATACACACACGTTTAGAGAGCACTTTGTTTTTATGATGGAAGAATTTTATCACCTTTATTATCTATAAAAAAGATATATGTTACTTATAAAAGTTAAAATTATTTGATTATGAGGCTTTCCACACAATCACATAAAATAGATAGTGCATACACTATCGAAAAATTATATTTTTATATTCGGATTGGGATTGCCATAGATCAATGTAGGAGTTAATTCTTTGTTTTGAGTTGTTCTATTTGTTATATATTCATTATTCTGAAATTGGATGTAAGTTGTATAGATTTTGCCTACTTAATTGTTTTCTTGATCAAAGCTATGCTCTGATGGAATATGATTTAAGTGGTTTTTCACACAGTCAATTAATAACTAAAGTGCACACTACTGCAATCATAACAGTATATCGATGTAGTACTTTATGATCGAATCCACAGAGACCAAATGCAACACTACGAGAATGCAGGATGAAAGTAAATTTAAGACGAGTGATGTTTGTTTGTGATTTGTAACTTCTAAAGTTAAGAATAACGAATAAAAGGATTTAAATTCAATAAGAGAAAACGCTAGGTCCGTAGGTAATTCGCAGGAAATACAAATTCATCAAACAGACTGTCAATTAGGGAGATAATTAAGACTCGTTCTTGAACTCAAACATGAATGTCTAGCTAACCCACTGTCGTGTACAAATTACTATGCCTATCAACCTAAAAATATAACATGTCGTTTGACCTTAAAATTCTAGGCAAGCATTAAAGTTTAGGTTTGATTAGTTCACAAATCGCCTTAGCATCAGCTTTCGTTGGCTAAGGACGATTTGCTCATCTATGTTCTATCAGGAAATCTAAAGCACTTTTGATGAATAGATTAATCCTAAAATCATAAACTAGGTGATCAATCTAGTCTAAGCCTTAATTCCAACAATAGATGAAGAACTCTATGTAATTCCCTAATCTAACAGATCCGTTTCAGTGATTCAGGGAGAATCCCTCGAAACCCTAAAAACCTAACAGGAAGATTACTCAGACATAATTGCAGAGAAAACACAGAGAGATGCAAAGAAATTCACAATCAAAATAAAAGAGAAATCCAAAAGGGTTCAGAAATTCTTCTCAAAAGATGATGAGTTAGAGATTCATTTCCCACAGCTTACAGAGCAAAAGCCAAAATTCTCTGATCAAAAATAAAGCCTCCTCTAAAAACAACCGCTCAAAAAAAAAATCTAAATAACCCTAAAACACGTTTTTTCTAAGTCTCAGGCGAAACCGGTCCAAAATAAGGAAAACCGAAATTTCCTTTTCTTCTTCGTTACTTAACCGACCGGTTTAGGAAAGGATCGATCGATCCAATAAGGGATCGATCGATCGAAAAGTCATATGCTCGATCTTCAGGAAAGGATCGATCGATACAATAAAGGATCGATCGATCGAAAAGCCTTCTGTTCAATCTCAGGGAAAGGTTCGATCGATCCAATAAAGGATCGATCGATCGAAAAGCCTTCTGATCGATCTTTGCAAAAAGGATCGATCGATCCATTGATGGGACCGATCGATCGTTCTTCTATTTGCTGATTTGGCTCGTTTTGCTTCCGATCCTCTCTCTTGATGCCTAAAACTCCATCCAAATGTGTTTTTACCTGAAAAGACTCGATAAAAACCAAAAAGACTCGAAAAACACTTAAAAACTTGGGTTAGAATGCGTTATAAATGCAACACATCAACTCCCCCAGATTTAGTATTTTGCTTGCCCTCAAGCAAACAGAAGACCAAGAATAAGAAAGAGGTTTGAAAACACGGAGATTCACTTTTTATCTAGAACTCTGCAATCACCATCATCATAGCGATCCACATGTTGCCTAACTAATTTCAAATCAAACCACCATGTACTTCTCCGCGGACATTGCAGCTTTCCCAGATTCACCGCATTATCTCACAGAATAACTCAAAGGCCATCATCGCTGGGTCTCATCGAAAGATCATGGTGCTAAAGACCTTCTAGACTCTTTCCCTTTCGATATCATGACAAGACAATTACACAACTTTGGTATCTTTCTCCCCCCAAACTTATTCTTTTCTAATCTCTTTTTTTTTTTCGCAGGGTTAATGGCTGATGGAACGCGAGTACTGATGGTTTTTGCCACCGAATCCCCGGTTCATTTTAATGCCACCCTTTCATTCTAAAGTGTAGGCGAATAATGGTATCATGGAAAATTTTCCTAACCTCGCTTCCAACCTTAGTGTGATCATCTCTTTCGAAGTAAAATAATGGGGTCGATGGAAATTTTCCTATCCCTTTACTCGAAAGAAAATCATTTCATCTTTTCTGCTTATCTAACAAATGAGGGGGATAATTACCATATTTTCACACTGATTGTCTTTTTCAGATACGAATGAGGAGTCAAGTCCTGAAGACACCAATTCCTAACGATGAGGTAAAAGGAAGAGCTCAGAAACTAGCTCAGTCCATTGAATTTCTGTAAAGACATGGATGCCTCTGATGAACAGGTCAGCCCTTGGATTTTTCATTAGTCCGGTCTGGAGCTAATTCTGCAACAATGGTCACTTAGATGAAAGTCAGAACAATAAATCCAAGAAAGTGATCATAATCTCCAACAAATTTTGACTTAATAAAACATAGAGTGACTCAAGAAAATATCAAAATGACTCAAGGGAAAACAAAAGAAAGAAAATGTCGTCAGTAAACGATAAGCACCATCCCCCAGACTTACTTCACACCGTCTCGGTGTGAGAATAAACCAGAGAGAAGGTGAAACAGACTCAAGGAAAGAAAAATAAAGCAAAAGAAAAATGGATAATACAATGGGTAGAAAATGTTACTCCTGCTCAATGGGGAGTGTCGGGGCTGACACTCCTGCTCTGTCTCGGACCTCTCCTGCGTCTAGCAAGGCGTGCTCCCGGGTCCGATAAACCTTCTGTATCATCGCCGTCCATGGTCCCGTGTCCAGCAACATCGGGCTCTTCGCTAGGAGCATCAGTCTGCTCGTCAGCGGCTTCTTTGGTCGCGGGAAGAGGAAGGAAGAAGAGAAAAAGAGTTTTTTTTTCCGACTTACCTTGGATATGGATCGATCGATCCTTTGGCCCTCTGCCCGATCGTCGAGATTTCGATCGATCGATCGAAATTAGGATCGATCGATCCTTTGGCCCTCTACCCGATCGTCGAGATTTCGATCGATCGATTGAAATTGGGATCGATCGATCCTTTTTGCTCTCGACCTAATCCCGATTTTTTTTTTTTTGAATTACCTGAAACAAAGAAAAACAAAACCACAAATCAACTGCAAAAGGACAAATAAAAGAGTAGTATGTGCACGTACCGATGGGTTGCCTCCCACTAAACGCTTGTTTTAAGTCGCGAGCTTGACTTTGGAGCCTCTTAGGCTAGAGGTGGATCACTAAGAGGAATGGAGTCGCCCTCAGTGAGTTCGGTGTCAGCAAGATATGGCTTTAGGCGTTGCCCATTTACCACAAACTCACCTCCTGTAGTGTCCAGCAACACAACAGTTCCATATGGCATTACTTCTTTGATGGTGAATGGTCAGACCATCGCGATCGCAGTTTGCCAGGAAAAAGCTTCAGCCTAGAGTTGAAGAGTAAAACCTTATCGTTGGCAGAGAAGTTCCTTGGAATGATCTTCTTGTCATGATAGGCTTTTGTTCGCTCCTTGTAGATCTTTGAATTTTCATACGTGTGGTGACGAATCTCATCCAATTCGTTCAGCTGAATCATCCTCCTCTCCGATGCAGGTTTGATGTCAAAATTCAACGACTTCAGAGCCCATGCTGCTTTGTACTAGAGCTCCACAGGAAGGTGACATGGTTTCCCATAGACAAGATGGAATGGGGTGGTACCAAGGGGTGTCTTGTACGCAGTCCTGTACGCCCAAAGAGCATAATCAAGTTTTACAGCCCAATCTTTCCTCGTAGTGTTCACAGTCTTTTGGAGGATACTCTTGATTTCTCTGTTTGAAATCTCGACCTGGCCACTCGTCTAAGGATGATAAGGGGTGGCGACCTTGTGTTTTACACTATTCTTCTTCAAGAGATTCTCAAAGACTTTGTTGATGAAATGAGATCCACCATCGTTTATTACCACTCTTGGCACTCCAAAACTTGGGAATATCACAGATTTGAACATCTTAAGAACCACCTTGGAGTCGTTCATAGGACTAGCCATTGCTTCGACCCACTTGGACACGTAGTCCACAGCAACAAGGATGTACTTATTCCCATAGGAAGATGGAAATGGACCCATGAAGTCGATTCCCCAGCAGTCAAACACCTCAACCTCTAGTATGAAATTCTAAGGCATCTCATTCCTCCTGCTAATGTTTCCTTGCCTTTGACAGACATCACACTTAGAAACAAAAGCGCGAGCATCCTGAAACATGGTTGGCCACCAAAAACCAGCCTGTAGCACCTTAAACACCGTTTTGAAGGTAGCAAAATGTCCTGCGTAGTTAGATCCATGGCAATGGAAAAAAATACCAGGAATCTCTTCTTCTGAAACACACCGTCTAAAGATACCATCGGAGCACTACTTGTAGAGGTAAGGCTCATCCCAGAAGCAGTGTCTGATATCGCACAGAAACTTCTTCTTGTTGTATCCGGTAAAACTATCTGGTTTCACCTCTGCAGCCAAGTAATTGGCAATTTCACCAAACCAAGGAAATTCTGCGTCTTGAGCAAGCATGACATTTATTGCATAAATGTTCTCCACAGGGAGGAAGTCATTGATAGGAATTCCCTCTTCTACGCGCATCTTGGACAAGTGATCTGCAACTCCATTTTCGATACCCTTCTTGTCCTTAAAATCGATGTCAAATTCCTGCAGCAAGAGCATCCATCATAACAATCTAGGCTTGGTATCTTTCTTAGAGAATATATACCTCAAGACAGCATGGTCGGTGTGGACGATGACCTTGGATCCCACAAGATAAGTTCCGAATTTCTCACAAGCGTAGACAACTGCAAGAAGCTCCTTCTCCGTAGTGGCATACTTGCATTGAGCATCATCAAGAGTTTTGCTAGCATAGTAAATGACATGCAGCCTCTTGTCCTTTCGCAGTCCCAAAACAGCTCCTACAGCATAGTCACTGGCATCACACATCACCTCGAAAGGCAATTCCCAGTATGGTGGTTGCACAATGGGTGCGCTCACAAGTGCTCCTTTGAGTGTATGGAAAGCTTCCAAGCACTCATTATCGAAGTCGAACTTCACATCTTTGCACAGCAGCCTTGTCAGAGGTCTAGCAATCTTTGAGAAGTCCTTGATGAACCTCCTGTAGAAACCAGCATGTCCAAGAAAACTTATGATTCCTTTGACAGAATTCGGTGGCTGCAGGCTTGTCATGACCTCGATCCTAGCTCTGTCAACTTCGATCCCGTTCTCTGAGATCCTGTGTCCCAAGACAATCCCATCTTTCACCATGAAATGGCATTTCTCCTAGTTCAGAACCAAATGCTTCTCCTCGCAGCGTCTAAATACCCTGCACAAATTAGAAAGAAAAACAGAAAAGGAGGATCCATAGACAGAAAAATCGTCCATGAAAACCTCCATTATCTCCTCGATCATGTTTGTGAAGATTGACATCATGCAGCGCTGGAACGTGGCTGGCGCATTGCACAAGCCAAATGGCATTCTGCGATAAGCAAAAGTGCCATAAGGACATGTGAATGTGGTCTTTTCCTAATCATCTAGATGAATCGGAATCTGAAAGAAAACAGAATAACCATATAGAAAACAGTAGTACGAGTGGTTAGCCAATCTTTCAAGCATTTGATAAATAAAAGGCAGAGGAAAATGATCTTTGCGAGTCGCAGCATTCAATTTCTTGTAATTTATGCACATCCTATGACCAGTGACAGTCCTAGTTGGGATCAACTCATTCCTATCGTTCTTAACTACTGTCACACCACCTTTCTTAGGTACTACATGCACAGGACTCACCCATGCACTATCAGAGATAGGGTATATGATACCAGCTTCTAGAAGTTTCATTATCTCTTTCTTTACAACATCTTTTAGATTCGGGTTTAACCGTCTCTGATGTTCTATAAAAGTCCTCGATTCATCTTCTAGATGTATCCTATGCATGCAAAGATTTGGTGAGATTCCAGTGATGTCATCTAGGGAATAGCCTAATGCTTTACGATATTTTCTCAGTTCGCACAAAAGCAAGGCAGTCTCAGCATTATTCAATTCAGCATTGATGATGACTGGATATGTTGAGTTAGGACCAAGAAACGCGTACCTTAGCCCAGTGGGAAGTGGTTTGAGCTCGAGTTTTGGAGCTTTCAGCTCGCTCCATGGGTTGCTGGTCTGTGCAGGTGGCTCGGCAATGGAAGATTGCTCTGCAGCTCCATCAAGTGCGACGAAAGCTACCATCTTCTCCACTCTAGCGCTGGAGTCAAGCATTTTGGCATAACCAGTTGTATCCTCGCTCAAGTACCCAAACTCATTCTCAGACTGAGTCAAAGCGATCTCCAGAGGATCGTCTACCAGCAACTCGTCTATCATTCCTTCAGTGGCCTCAGAAATGCAGTCAACCCAGAATGTCTACCCATCTATCGTCGGTTTCTTCAGCAACTTATCCACTATGAACTTCATTACCAAATCACCCAAATGAAGATCGATCTTGCCTTTCTGCACATCAATAATGGCTCCAGCTGTAGCCAAGAAAGGTCTTCCCAACATGAGAGGATCTTTTGGTTCTGCGTCTAACTCAAGTACTACAAAATCTGCAGGAATGTACCCATTACCAATCTTCACTGGCAAGTCCTCAAGAATACCCAGCGGGAGTTTCACAGAACGATCAGCAAACACCAAAGAGACTCTAGTTGGTTTGAATGTTGTGAGGCCAAGGCGCTTAGAAACAAAGTAAGGCGTAAGATTCACACTAGCCCCCAAATCACAGAGAGAGCGTTCAAAGGTCAGTGACCCAATCTGTACAGCGAGCACAAATCTTCCAGGATCGCCCAGTTTCTTAGGCATTCTACCTTGCAACAAGGCGCTGCACTCCTCTGTGATCATCATCGCACCTTCCTCGCTCATGATTTTGTTGGTAACCATGTCCTTCACATATTTCTTCAAAGCAGGGACCATCTGTACTGCGTCAACAAAAGGTAGTCTCACAGAAAGCTCATTAACAAGAGACTTACATTTTGCTTGCTCAAGATCTCTCTGCATCTTCTTAGGGCGCCTAGGATAAGGAACCTTGGGCACATAGGCACGCTCTGGCAGAGTTTCAGGTTCGTCAATGACTACCTGAGGTGTAGATGAAGTATTTGTCTTCTGTGCTGCACCATCACCTTCAACATCTATGATCTCAAGAGTCTTTTTGTTCTTTTCAGAATTAGTCACAGTTTCAATCTCTTTCCCACTTCTCAGCGTGATTGCTTGGTTAAACTCATTTCGTGGATTATGTTCACCTTTCCCTGGAAGAACTCCAGTAGGTCTCTTAATTGCCTCTGCTGTCTGGGCCACCTGAGTTTCAAGCTGCTTCACATGAGTCTGAATAGTCTCGATTTTGCTGTTGAGATCCTGATACATCTCTCCTACCTTGACGTTCATCTTATTAGCTGTTTTCTGCTGATTTATCATCAACTGCTGCATCATTGATTCAAATTTAGACTTCTGGGTGTTCTGAGGGTTAAGGGGTTGTTGTTTCTGCTGGAAATCACCTTGATTCTGAAAATTATTCTGCCACTGATTTTGCACGAACGTTTTCTTCTGGAAACCCTGTGCAAATGGCTTCTGTCCATGATTTTGCACGCTATTCTGCTGAAATCCCTTGGAGAAGATACTGACGCCCGGATTTTGCACGAACGTTTTCTGCTGAAAATTTTGCGCACCCTGATTTTGCACGCCTTGATTTTGCTGTGGATAAACCTGATCCTGAGGATTTTTAACATTTGTGCTCCTGTATGACAGGTTTGGATGATTCCTGTAGTTCTGGTTGAACCATTTGTTGAAAAATCCCTGATTTTGCACGTAGTTCACTTCATCCTCATTTTCTGGATCTACCTCATAAGCTTGCTGATTGTACTCATCATCTCCAGAATCCTCACAATAGTTAACACCTTTCTGATAGCTTTGGAGAAGCAATGTCAAGTTGTTAACCTTAGCAGTCAAATCAGCAATGGCGCCTGTCTCAACACTGTTGACACGTCGGGTCCTATCGTACTTAGGATTTCGATGACTCGAGCTCGAAGCAAGATTCTCAATCAGCTGGTATGCTTCCTCTTTGGTATTGGTCATGAAATCACCATTACTCGCAGCGTTAAGAGAGTTTTTAAAGTCCCAATCGACTCCATCGTAGAAAATATTCAGCACTTGCTCATCTGAATAACCATAGTGGGGGCACTCAAGAAGATATTCTCTGAATCGTTCCCAAGCCTCATTGAAAGATTCACCTCCATTCTGCTCGAACTGAGTGATCTTGATCCTGAGAGAAGCTGTCTTGGACTTAATGTAGAAGTGATCCAGGAATGCTGATCTAGTTGCTTCCCAAGTGGTCAAAGAACCAGGAGCGAGAGACTTAAGCCACCTCAGAGCTCTGTCACTCAAAGAGAATGAGAAGAGTTTGCACTTCATATAATCAGCAGGGACTCCATTAGCACTAGTCGTGCTGCAGATCTCCTCAAATGTCTCAATGTGGTCCATTGGATTTTCAGTAGCTTTCCCATAGAACAAGTTCTGCTTGACAAGAGAGATAATTTGAGGCTTTATCTCAAAATTCGGCCTATGGATGGGCGGTGGGCGAATAGCAGCCCTCTCTTGGTAGAAAGCATGAGGAGTGTCGATAGCACCAATTGCTTGGCGTGGAGGAGGTTGTCGAGCATTCCTCTGATTTGCAGCATTCCTCTGGTTTGCAGCAATCTGAGCTTGCAACAGTCTCTGCTGTGCTGCAGCGGCTTGCCTCTGCAGTTCCTCAGTCTGCCTTTGGGCAGCAGCAGCACCACCATCGTTAGGTTCGATGACATCGTCATAAGCATGGGCAAGAGGGTCAATGGGGTTCCCTTCCACGTCATACTCAATCCGATGGTCATCATCAACAAGTGGGTCTTGGAGATTACGGTTTCCTGGTAAGTTGGCCATTTCTCTCCTTCTCCTGTTGTTTTCTCGTTCTATTCTTGCGAGCTCCTCGTTGTTCACCTGAAGTAGTTTCTAGAACCCTCGCTTCTGGTCATACACCTGAGAACACACGCAGAGATAAAACTAGTAAGTAACTACAAAAAATAAATTCTTAGTCTGAACTTTCGTCCAAAACTCGTAGGCAACGTTTTTTTTGGTCCCCGGCAACGGCGCCAAATTGATTTAAGTGGTTTTTCACACAGTCAATTAATAACTAAAGTGCACACTACTGCAATCATAACAGTATATCGATGTAGTGCTTTAGGATCAAATCCACAGAGACCAAATGCAACACTACGAGAATGCAGGATGAAAGTAAATCTAAGGCGAGTGATGTTTGTTTGTGATTTGTAACTTCTAACGCTAAGAATAACGAATAAAAGGATGTAAATTCAATAAGAGAAAACGCTAGGTCCGTAGGTAATTCGCAGGAAATCCAGATTCACCAAACAGACTGTCAATTAGGGAGATAATTAAGACTCGTCCTAGAACTCAAACATGAATGTCTAGCTAACCCACTGTCGTGGTACTAACTACTATGCCTATCAACCTAAGAATCTAAACTGTCGTTTGACCTTAAAATTCTAGGCAAGCATTAAAGTTCAGGTTTGATTAGTTCACAAATCGCCTTAGCATCAGCTTTCGTTGGCTAAGGACGATTTGATCATCTATGTTCTATCAGGAAATCTAAAGCACTTTTGATGAATAGATTAATCCTAAAATCATAAACTAGGTGATCAATCTAGTCTAAGCCTTAATTCCAACAATAGATGAAGAACTCTATGTAATTCCCTAATCTAACAGATCCGTTTCAGTGATTCATGGAGAATCCCTTGAAACCCTAAAACCCTAACAGGAAGATTACTCAGACATAATTGCAGAGAAAACACATAAAGATGCAAAGAAATTCATAATCAAAATAAAAGAGAAATCCGAAAGGGTTCAGAGATTCTTCTCAAAAGATGATGAGTTAGAGATTCGTCTCCCACAGCTTACAGAGCAAAAGCCAAAATTCTCTGATCAAAAATAAAGCCTCCTCTAAAAACAACCGCTAAAAAAAAATCTAAATAACCCTAAAACACGTTTTTTCTAAGTCTCAGGCGAAACCATTCCAAAATAAGGAAAACCGAAATTTCTTTTTCTTCTTCGTTACTTAACCGACTGGTTTAGGAAAGGATCGATCGATCCAATAAGGGATCGATCAATCGAAAAGTCATCTTCTCGATCTTCAGGAAAGGATCGATCGATCGAAAAGCCTTCTGTTCAATCTCAGGGAAAGGTTCGATCGATCCAATAAAGGATCGATCGATCGAAAAGCCTTCTGATCGATCTTTGCAAAAAGGATCGATTGATCCTTTGATGGGACCGATCGATCGTTCTTCTATTTGCTGATTTGGCTCGTTTTGCTTCCGATCCTCTCTCTTGACGCCTAAAACACTATCCAAACGTGTTTTTACCTGAAAAGACTCGATAAAAACCAAAATGACTCGAAAAACAATTGAAAACTTGGGTTAGAATGCGTTATAAACGCAACACATCAGAATAAAAAAAAATAAAAGAGCGGCATGAGAAAGAATTCACCCATGGATTGAGAAAGACGGTTATAATGAAGGGAAAATGACTATGTGTAAACCAATCTTCTCAGATATAAAATAATGTTTGTTACTTCAATATTATTTGCAATGACCCCTAAGTATGAGAATTAAATCATCATCGCTTAGGTTTATGATCTCATCGAAGAACTATTGAAAAGTTACCACAACCAATATGTCACCAGAAAAAAATTTCGGCTTTTATCTCTCCAAGTTACCACAACCAATATGCAGAGTCGTGCCCAGAGATATGAAGCCCGTAAGCAGTGCTAAAAAAAGGCCCTAATTAACCAATTTTTTTTGACATCAAACATACTAATAAGCATCCAAAGACGCAGCACGCCGGAGTCGAACCCGGGTGGTAACACAGAGACCGCCTAAGCACAAACCGCTAGGCTATATATCCTGGTTGCCCTAATTAACCAATTATCATCCTATATTCATATAAAACAATCTAATTTATATAAAACAAATCATAATTACCATTGTTTCAAATTCACATAAATAATAACAATCATCATCGTAAAAAAAAAAAATTACAAATAAAACTAAATCTGATATCAGATGAAACAAAATTATAATTACAAAAAAAAAACTTAACAATTAGCAAATACCTTTTGATTATGTGGCTGTTGAGAAAGAAGAAAAAAGAGTATAAATTTTTAAATACTTTAAACAAGAAGTGGGGAGTTGAAAAGATAAAAAAAAACTTTTTTGTCTAATTATTTAGGTGGCTATGTATGTTGCCTTAATATTTTATTGTGTTATTAATTTATTTGCTAATTTTACTAAAGAAAAACATTTTTGTTTTCAAATTAAATATGGATCCTTAATTTTAATGACTAGTTATGTTAATAATTATTATTAAATTGGGCTCTCAATTTCTTTTAAAAAATTGGGCCCATAGGCCGATGTTTCTCTAATTTGTACATAGGCACGGGCCTGCCAATATGTCATTTACTTTGTTGATTTTTTGTTATTATAAATTTGTTTCAAAGTTCATATCATATTCATATATTGTTTTGGTTTCAAAATTGATTTTTTTATAGATATGAGAGCAAGAGTTGTGTTTATTACATTGTTTTTCGATTTGTAGATTAAATTAAAATTTTGTATTGATTTAAATAGTTAAGGATGGAAAGTAATTTTTGTTTTTTTTTTAATAGAAAACAGATATAACGAGAATGAAAATGAATATTATGAAAAAACTTATTCATTCTAATTAGAAGAAGTAATGTACAATCATTGAAAAATCATTTAAGAGTTACCACAACCAATATGCTACCAGACAAAAGTCCGGTTTTTACATCTTCAAGATAAAACTGACAAAAAATCGTTGATCTTTTGTGATTTTAAATTAGTTCCAAAACTCATTTCATATTCATCTATTGTCTTAGTTTCAAAATTAAAGTTGTCATGAATGTGAAAGTAAGAATTGTGTTTATTAGTTTTTTTTTTAATTTAGTAGATTAAATCAGAAATTTGTATTTATTAAATTAGCTAAGGAAAGAGAATAACTTTTATCTTTTTGTTGTTTTCATAGAAAACATATATAACGAAGACGAAACTGAAAATGATTTTAAAAACCTTATTTTTTTGATTTAAAGAAGTGATGTATAATATTTTATCTTCGTGTCGATATTATAGTTATTAAATAGCATTTTATTACTTTGTTACACTTTTAGTTGGTTTTGTTATACTAACTTATAAATGTTCGACCATATAATACGTTTTTCAAACGGGACATATATAGATTCAAAACAACACCGTTGAAACCTCACAAACTATATATAACTACTGAGATTAAAACTACAATATTTTTAATATATATGATTACAATTACCATCATACACAAAATAATATCTCAATAAATATAATTACTCGCATATGAATTTTTATCAAAATAGTATTAAAAACAATACTATGTAATTAACAAACATAGTTTTACTAGTTATCTATCTGCCACGACTCAAACAGAGATGATTCTGCATCTCCAGACAACGTGATGCTATAGGCTTCTAAGGGGATACTCAAACAGATGGTCCTTTTTGAAAAACCCGCAAAATTGGATCGATCGATCCAGACCCCTCTCTGCGCATGCTTCTTCTGCTCGCCAGACTGGACTGTCTTCACGAAAACCGGTATAACTTTTGATCTCACCGTTGGAATGGCCTCAAACCACTTTCAAATGAAAGCTAATCCATTTCTCTATTTTGTATTAAAATTTGAACTCGATCCATCGGTGTAAAGTCCTTCAAAGAATGACACACTTCTGACATCTCTGCATGACTCTGCATCTCCATATGCTCATTTTCACCCAAAACTGCTCATTTTTCCCCAAAGTGACCTAAAACCTGAAAAAACTGGATAAATGACGAAAATACTTTAAAAATATATTTTGACTCAATAAAAGATACAAAAACAAATGTTAGAAACCGGTAAAAACACAGTTTATCAGAAAATATCTAGATTGAAGATTAGCCTTGACAATTTTACTTCTTATCTAGCTGGGGTTACAAAGAGAAGTCGACAAGAATTGGAAACTCGTTTCCCCTTTGGTTTTGATTACTTACACGTTCGATATCTTGGACTTCTTTTGTTGACGAAGAGAATGACCTCGACAGACTACGCACCTCTATTAGAACGTGTGAAATCTAATATCATGTCTTGGACGGCTCGTTTCCTTTCTTTTGCAGGGAGATTGCAGCTCATCAGTTCAATTCTAATGAGCATAATGAACTTCTGGATTTCAGCATTTCGCCTTCCGCAAAGCTGTATCGATGAAATCAATAGTATTTGTTCTGCTTTTTTGTAGTCGGGCCCGGAGCTATCTACTAGAAAAGCTAAAATCTCTTAGAATGAAGTATGTAGGCCAAAAAGATAGGGAGGCCTCGGTTTAAAACTGTTGAAGGATGCAAACATTGTTTGTATTATGAAGCTCATATGGAGGATTCTCTCCGCCAAATCGTCCATCTGGGTCTCTTGGATTCATCGGTATATGGGTCTCTTATATCCGTCAAGGACCTTTCTGGTCAGTGAGGGAAGGTACCACATCGGGTTCTTGGAAATATAGAGAGATGGCAAAAGAGTTTCACAAGTTGGAGGTGAAAATTAGAGCATCAACGTACTTCTGTTTGATAATTGGATTATTCTTGGCTGTCTCTTTGACACGTTAGGCTCATGATCGTTTATATCGACCTTGGAATCTCGGTTCATGCCACAGTTGCTACGGTGCTGGCGAATCACAGAAGGCGCAGACATCGTGTGCAACTCCTAAATCAGATTGAGGATCTTATTGAGGATACTCGAGCAAATCAAAGGGTGAATGAAGATGATAAACATTCTTGGCGATCTAAAGAAGGGGTTTACAAACATAAGTTCTTCTCAAAATCTGCCTGAAATCAAATCAGATCTTCCCAACCTATGCTAGATTGGAGTCGCAGAGTGTGGATCTCATATTCTCATTCAGCTCATTTCGGATCCTCATCAAGATCGAATGATGTTGTTCGTCATAAGATACTTGTTTCAAGCAACTATCCACACAATTTAGCGAAAGAGAAATCAAAGAAAGCACGGGGAGCCTTCATCACAGCCGCAACGCTTGATCCAACTCCTCGACAAAACAGTGAGAAATCGCATAAGCTCAATCCAACGAAGCTGGGATCAACGCTTCAAGGATGGATTGATGTTTTGGTTGGCTACGAGAAAAACGGGTGGAATACATTACTTGATTCATTTCTAAGCAATTCAGCTTAATGAGAACATCCTCATGAGCCTGAATGAGCTTAATGAGATAATATGTACTTTTGTAGTTTTTATTAGTGTTTAATTTGAATTCAATTTAAAAAAAAAGATAATATGTATTTTTTAAGTTTTTAGTAGTGTTTAATTTGAATTCAATTTAAAAAAAAAGAAGATAATATGTACTTTTGTAGTTTTTGTTAGTGTTCAATTTGAATTTTATATCCGGTAATGTGTGTGCATCAGTTTATGTAAACGTCAAAAATTAATTAGGAGTGTTCAATTTGGCAAAACCAAACCGAATTGAAGTAGAACAATATGGTTTGGTTTCGGTTATATATATACAATATAAACTGAATGAATGTAACTTTTTGAAAACTGTAGGATACGGATATGGTTCGGATATTAACCGATTAAACCAGAAAAACCGTTTAGCTCTAAATTCTAATATAATAGTATATAATTTACACTATACACTATTGTTGTAAATACTCATATATAATATTAATCTTTATATATGTAATCCCAAAAATCTAATGTCTAAAGTCTAAACAAATCTTAGAGATTAACTTCATTTCAAAAACTAAGTATATAATTAACTTAATTTTAACAATAAAGAAACCCTAGTTTTAAAATAAAGCAATCTCCTCTTTTGTAGAGTTTCTTTGGTTTTACTAGGACATGGGCTTTCTCTTCTTTGATTTTATTCCTTTTGATGATTTCTTAATTATGATTTCTAATTTTCTATGCAGAATATTCGAAACTCACGTAATATAAAATTAAACCGAACATAGTTTTTGTTTTTGGTATAAAACCGAATAAACCGAAAACCGAGAATATCCAAATTGAACGATACCAAAGTAAATATGGATTTAATACGGTAATTATTTCTTGTAAAATGAAAAACCAAAAAAATCGAACCGAAACCGAACCGATATCCAGATTGAACACCCTTATTATTAATCACCTAACAAATGTATTACTACGTTTCATTGTTTAGTTTTTAGAATAAAATACTTGTTAGCAGTTAGAAAATAACGAAAAAACATTATGAAAATAGCGGTTTCAGTTTAGAGTGCTTTCTACTGTTCCGAGTTCAATTTTACCACTGCTCGTGATTTACCTGGTTACTTGGGCTTTAGTCCGAGTGCTTTACCCATGGTGAAGGTGAACGACAAATTCCTTATCAAAGAGTTATGCTCACTTTTTTAGCAAAAAAAGAAGAAAAAAAGAGTTATGTTCACTTCCGAAATTAGTCAGACCAAAATATAAATATTTGATACTAATTTCGTAATCTTTATTGAATGTATCAATAAGTTGCACTCACTTAGTTCAACTCATGTGACCACTACTACAGAATATTTTCATGACATATCATATGATCTCAACTCACGTTTCTCCACTATGCAATAAAGATATAACTGCCAAATTTACCATAATTTGATAATTTTGTGGTGATGCATCCCAAAGTTTATCACTTATTGTGTTTCGATTAAGATAAAATAGAACATACATAAGATTATGTTCACATTTAAAATGAGCCTAATGAATCATTTATAATGCGAATCCAAAGGATTGCAAAGACCAATTATAGTGAAATTTAATATCCATGTTATGGCATAGAACATGCAGTCTTGCATGTAGTAATAATATATACGTTAAAATATATTGAGTCATCAATCAGAGATGTATGTGCTAATAACAAGATTTGCAATCATTATGTTGATGAGAAAATTTTCCTTCAGAAAATTATTGAGTATTTTGTATCCTTGAACAAGTTAAAGTGAACTTGGAGTTCAAAAATTCAAAGAATCACTATTCAAAATATGATGCAAAATCAAATGCCATAAGCATTTATGAGAAACAAAAATTAACACTTGATGGATGAGATTCAGTGAAATGAATTATCATTATGGATCCTTATGAATATGAACTTGAAGTTCAACATATAATTCATTTAAGTGATAAAGAAAATCTCATAATAATTACAGCTGAAAATACTCCAATAAGAATAGATGTCCATGAAAGACGATCTATAGTGAGTCTATGACACGTAAGAAACGTGATAGACTACTTTGGTTCATATATAACATCCTCAAGAGAAAAAGAGCAAATAATATAGTTCTTAAAAAGAGGAATAATCTTATGAAGAGACCGTTGTCATGGTTAATAATAAATTCAGATACCTGAATGAAATTATTGATAATGATAAAGAGATCTCGATTAACCATGTTATTACGGGAAAATATGAAACCAAAGATAAAAATAACTGTCGACAGTATAAACAATATCGCGCGATATAAATAATACAAATGAGGATCATGAATCTACCTCTATGGATGAGTGTAGAAAGAAAATTTTGTGGCCAAAAAGTAAAAAGAGGCAATCAAGTCTATATTAAGCTCTTTTAAAGAAAGAGAACATTTTGGACCAGAAGTCCGAATATCAAAAGAGTATATATTTGTCCAAAAAGAGGAATGGACAAAATGACTTGTATTGCGACTCTATATGGAAAATCTTTGAAGGATTTAATCCATGATGGATTTAACCTCTAGAGGACTTAATCTTTGAAGGATTAATAATATCATAATTATGTTCCCGGGAACACTACTCGATCGAATTAAAGAATGATGATCATCAAAACTCTTGAAGAGTTATCGCGAGTAGTATAATACAAGGGGTTAAAGAGTTTGGAAATACATTTGTGAAAAGGTTTCAGAAGAAACCATATAAAGAAAAATGTCAAGAAGACATATATGAAAATGTTCAAAGAGAACAACATAAAAAGATTCATCCATAAGATGAACATGATACAAAAAATATATGAGATTTCCATTAATTATGCCCAAGACGAAAATTATGGGATATATATAAAATAGAAGATAATGATGGAATTTTCTCATTCTCTGTATCCAAAGAAATTGATCATGAAAATGATGATCAAAACCCAAAGTCAGTGTAAGAATTCCAAAAAAGGCCTGACTGGGAGAAATGGCAAATGGCCATGAGAAATGTAATGAAGTGCGTAGTTGCACTCTTTTTCCCTTGCTATGGTTTTTGTCCCACCAGGTTTTTCCATAACAAGTTTTTTTTTTAACAAGGCAGCAAGGAATACGCAAAAGATATAAATCTAAAGAGGAACACTTCTAGGAGGAGAAGTATGATAGTGTGCGTGGATGTACTCTTTTTCTCTTGCCATGGTTTTTGCCCCACTGGGTTTTTCCATGATAAAGTTTTTAACGAGACATCAAAGACCACGCAAAAAGATAGACATCCAAGAGACCAAAGGAGAGTGTTATAATTCCAATGATGTAAAGGTCAATACTCATTTATCCGAGAGAGAGTGTGTCATCTACGAAATTTATGAAGAGAATGTTATATCCATCATTTCAGGGGGAGATTGCGTCACTGTACTCTTTTTCCCTTGTCGTGGTTTTTATCCTATTAAATTTTTCCATGATAACGTTTTTAACGAGACAGTACATAATACATTAACATAATGGATAATTAAAGAGAAGTGTTAAAAGATAATTATCCGCCTCTTACCAACATCGTAAGTCGGTGACTAATATTAAATTCATTTCCATATAGTATATATATGTGTAATGGGTTAACGAAAGAATGTGACTTGACTGAGTGAATAATAATCACTTCTCTCTCTTTTCCTCTAGTCTCCTCTTTCACCTCATCTCTCTCTCTCAGCAAACATAATATAACATATACACACATATATATATATATATATATATATATATCAAAACACATCTAATTTATAACATTTTTTTGTTATTTTATTTTCATATTCTCCAACATGTTAGACCATGATTAACGGTGAGATTTTGACAGTATCAAGTGATAAAAATTAAATGAAAAAAAAAAAAAAATAGTAAAGTGTTATGATATGTATCAGTGGGTTGATCTTCTTGATACGTATCAAGAAGACACGCGACTGTTTTTGAGTGGACCGTGTATTTTTCTTTTCATCTCGTTTCATATTTTTTTTTTGTTTCTCCTCTCTCCCTTCTCTCCCTATGCGATTCATCTTCTTTCTCTCTCGACAAAATTTCGCTTCATCGATCGATTGAATCATGGTAAGTTCTTCTTCTCTTCATCGATTGAATCTTCATCTTCGATTGTTCGAGTTTTGAAAGTTGAAATTTGGTCCGCAATTGATTGAATCTTCATCCTTGATTCTTTGCGAATTCGTAAAAATCACTAAGAGATATGAAAGGCCACTGTTTATTTACACCTTCTCCTCCTCGCCTCTTCCCTCTTCGCTCTATATCGAGTGTTTCTCCTTCTGGTAATTGCAGAATCGGAGTCTCCGATGATGTTGCCGTCGAATGTCGGAATCTCTGTTTCTCCGCCACTACAAGACCGGGGATATCTGTCCCTATTCTCCGGGATTGTTCCTTTCGGATTCCTTCTGGACAATTATGGATGCTTCTTGGTCCCAATGGCTGTGGGAAATCTACACTTTTGAAGGTCTTTCTCCTCTCTCTTCCTTGGATATTGCATTCGTAGAGCAAAGACAATTTAAGTTCTCATTGCAAGTTTTTGCTATAGCTTTTGTTTAATGAAGCTTTCATTATCCTTAAATTAAGTCACTTTAGGATTGTTATTGCCACTTTGGGTCAGTTTCTGTGGGTTTTAGCGCTTATCATCCATCGAACAGTCTAAAGCAGTAGCTGATCTTTGGATACATAGCATGACTTAGGGAAAAGTCATATCTTTGGATGCTGTTTATATGTGTAGCTAAGACTGATTAGAAAGAAATGCCACATAAACAACTGCTTGGAACTCTGCAGATTTTAGCCGGTGTAGTGAATCCAACAAGCGGCACTGTCTTTGTGGAAAAGCCGAAGAATTTTGTATTTCAGAATCCCGATCATCAGGTTAAGTTTCTTGCTCTTACATTGTTAATAATAATCTATTTGCTTATACGTTAAAGAATCATACTTTTTTTTTACCTTATTGTGAAGTGTTCGTACTGAGCTGTATAGTTGTTTTAATGGTTGAGTTACCTTGTGGTTAAGCCTCTTTGTTAGTGTCTTCGTTTCCTTATAACCCTTAACTTGTGTTTGAGACAATTGAGGCATAAGATTTACCTTGAAGTTTATTTCTTATGATGTAGGTTGCTCTAGTTGCATTTTAATGATGATTGAGACATTTAGTTAATGGTTTTGGTTGTGGTTGAGAGTTAATTTTATTAACCTAACCCGAATTGATTAGGGAGTGAGTTATTACTCTTTATTGTGAGTTTGGCTTTATAACCAAACCAAATCAGTTCGTTTATATCTTAAAACGAAAAACTCAGAACCAAAATCTTTCACAACCAAGTAAATGGATTCCAATGATTTATTTATTGGATCTCAATCCTTTATTGATCTCTTGAACACACAACAAGAGATCAATACTCCACAAACTTATCCACAAATTCAAACACCTACATCTGAAAATAACTCACCTGAAAAAACCAGAGAGTCTAGAGTTAGATGGTCATTGCCGGAGGAGAAATTGCTTGTTTCTGCTTGGTTAAACACAAGCAAAGATCCCATAGTAGGGACTGAGCAGAAAGGAGGTGCTTTCTGGCAAAGGGTTGCAGCCTACTATGCCTCAAGTCCTGCTGTTAAAAACCTTCCAATCCGAGGGAGTAACACATGTAAACAGAAATGGGCAAAGCTAAAAGAATCAGTAAGCAAGTTTGCAGGATGTTATGACTTTGTGTCAAGGCAGCATCGGAGTGGAGAGACAGAGGATGATGTGCTGGAGCAGGCCTATAAGGTGTACTTTCAAGATCAGAAGACAAAGTTTAATCTTGAGCATGCTTGGAGGCTACTAAAGGCTGATCAAAAATGGTGTTCTCTGAATGCTTCAAAAACTAATCCATCATCCAAAAAAAGGAAGGTAAATGATGAGGGTGACTCTGTCTCCAGCTCTAATAAAGATTGTGGCTTGGAGGAGGATACAATGGAGAGGCCTATGGGTGTAAAGGCTGCCAAGGCAAAAGGGAAAAAAAAAGGTATAAAGACTGAAGATTCAGAGGGCAGTTGTTTGAAAGAACTTGAAGAGATGTGGGCTATTAAAGAGAAAGATAATGCTACCAAAGAAAGACTATCCAAACAGAAAATACTGGATAGTCTCCTTGCTAAATCCGAACCACTAAGTGACATTCAAATCACCCTTATGAACAAGCTAATTTATGAGATGTTGTGATTGGTAAGTGATTCTCTTATTGATAGGTTCTGTTTAGATTTTTTATAGAGAGGTTCTGTTGTGGGATTGCTTTTCACTTTACTTTGCACATTAACTAGACTTAATCACGAGCCAATCTGTGGGATTGATTTGTTATAGAGAGGTTCTGTTGTGTGATTGGTAAGTGATTCTCTTATTGATAGGTTCTGTTTAGACTTAATCACGAGCCAATCTTCTGATGTGGGATTGCTTTTCACTTTACTTTGCACATTAACTAGACTAGTAGAAGTTGATCTCACATAGGTTATGTTGTTTTACTTTAGGTGAAATGATTAAATTTTGTGTTTATGTGTCGATAGGTTATGGTGTTTTACTGAAGCTTTCACTGACTGTTCTCTCTGTTTCTATTTTGTATTTTTGCAGGCTTGGATGTATATGAAGTTGGTGACACAGTAATGGAATGTGGGAAATGTTTTTTTTGTAATATAGGATGCTCTAAGTAGGTGTACCAAATCAGTTCGGTTATGTTATATATATGTAGTTATGTATATTACTTCTGCTATGTATCAAATTAAATCTCCTTCTTTGTATCAAATCTCCTTCTTCTTTGGATGAAATCTCCTTCTTATTTGTATCCAATCTCCTTCTTCTTTGTATCAAATCTAATTCTTCTTAGTATAAAATCAACTTTTTCTATTTATTTTATTGGTTTATATGGCATCTCATCCACAAAATGTTGATGAAATCTTTGAAGAAAATATTGATGAACTCTTTGAAAGCGGTTTTCAAAATTGTTTAGAACGTTGTGTAAATCAAGAAGCGGCAAAAAAATCGAAGAAAAAACGAGCTTATATAGAAAGGGGACGCGAGGAAGGGCACATTCGACTATTGAATGATTATTTTAGCGACCAACCAATTTACCCTGATCGTTTATTTCGCCGACGCTTTAGAATGAACAAGCGATTGTTCTTGCATATTGTTCAACGTCTCTCTATCGAAGTACCATTCTTCCAACAAAAACAAGATGCTACCGGAAGGTCCCCCCTGTCTGCACTACAAAAATGTACAGCCGCTATTCGTCTTATGGCATATGGACTTGCAGCTGATGCGATTGATGAATACCTCAGGATGGGTGAATCCACTGCGAGGAGATGCTTAGAAAATTTTGTGGATGGAATTATACATTTATTCCAAGATGAGTACCTCAGAAGGCCTACACCGGAGGATCTCCAACGATTACTCAATATCGGAGAGTTGCGGGGATTTCCCGGGATGATAGGAAGCATTGATTGTATGCATTGGGAGTGGAAGAATTGTCCAACCGCTTGGAAAGGACAGTTTTCACGTGGACATGGAAAACCCACAATCGTTTTAGAGGCAGTGGCTTCCCAAGATCTATGGATTTGGCACGCATTTTTTGGAGCTCCAGGGACATGTAACGATCTAAATGTGCTTGACCGTTCACCAGTATTTGATGATATATTAGAAGGTCGAGCTCCAAAGGTCAGTTACTTTGTCAATGGAAGTCAATACCATATGGCTTACTATCTCACAGATGGTATATATCCGAAATGAGCCACTTTTATCCAATCAATTTCTCGTCCACAAGGTCCGAAAGCATCATTATTTGCAAATTGCCAAGAAGGTGTCAGAAAAGATGTCGAGCGTGCTTTTGGTGTCTTGCAAGCTCGGTTTGCTATTGTTCGAAACCCATCTCTGTGTTGGGATAAGGCAAAAATAGGCAAGATAATGAGAGCATGTATCATATTGCACAATATGATAGTCGACGACGAACGAGACCAATGCACTCAATATGATTTCTCAGAATTCATAGAAGGAGAAGGAAGCGAGACTTCACAAGTGGACTACACGTATTCTACCGAGACAGCTACAAATGTGAACAACATGATGGTCAATCGAACTCGTGTTCGTGAGGAAAGAATGCATCAAAAATTGAAAGCTGATTTGGTTGAGCATATTTGGCTAAAATTTCGCACAACTTAATAAATAAACCGAGTTTAATTCATTTTTCATCATGTTTTTACAAGTTTTTTCAAACAAAATTTTTTTCAAAATAAATTAATTTTTTTTAAATTTTATAGAATCCCTTATGAGTCTCACCATTGGACACATAAATATTAAGAGTTTCTTATCTAATCTCAACAAATTAATTAATATTAAATATATGATTAAAATATTCAAATGATACCCTGTTGGGTATCAAGGTTAATGATGCTCTTAATCTCTACTTCTTCTTCTTTTTTTTGTTTTTTTGGTATGCTATTCCGTTCCCTTCAATTTTGCGTTGGGCCAATTTTATTAGATTTTTAGTTTATATAACTAAAATAGTTGTAAAACATGAGTTTATAGATCAAAGACTATCAGTATTTACTAAATTTAGTTACTATCATATTAGTTGTTTTTTTGGGTTCCTATAAATAATTAAGGAAATAGTCGATACAGTGCAAGGTTGACAAATTAATAAGTTATTGGGTCAGTGGTTCTCGGAGTTTCCGGTGAGGATTAACCGGTTTATCCGGTTACGTAGGTTCGTAATCAGAACCCAGAGAAGCTAGCTCTTGAGTCTTCATCGACCCATATGTTATAAAGTTCATGACTTTGAAGAGCAAAGTTTTACATACATAGCTCGCCAACCAGAGAAATGAAATTGAATCAGAGAACCTCCATTGAAGGACAAACATACGCATTTAAGCTTCATATAGCTACAGATACAATCTCAGTATACAGACCATACGGGAAACATAAACACAGTGCTCATAAATAATAAGAGAAACACATCAAAGCATACTTTTTTAAGAGCACATTTCTCTGCTTACAAACACAGATAATAGAAACTTTCACACCACAAATATTGCAGAGAGATGGAAGAAGCTAAAGATCAACCCACGCTTTCGTTCTTTCGACCATATATAAAACCCTTTTTAACATGAGAGACACCTTGAACCAGACACAGACAGGAGGAAGGAAACATAGAGTGTACCTCAAAACAGAGTTTCGAGTTTCAGATTTTGTCAAGCTTCTCTGCCTTCACAACCGGGTTTGCTTTAGCTATAGCTTCTTGTGCAGCAGCATGGTAATTGAAGGAGCAGTTATGTATGACTGCATAGCGGTGCGCCCCGCAGAAGAGGTTACCACAGCGACATTTGAATCCAGTCAAGCCAACCCGTTTATTGCAAGTAGTACATCGGCTTGGTCCTTCCTTTGGTTTTGCAGCTTCTTCTGGTGCAACCACCTCTGCAACGGCTTGGACAGAGGATGACTGTACAGAGACAACCATCGGCTCAACGGATTTGGTTTCAACATCGACCAATGCAGCAGTAATGGTTTCCTTTATGATGTTGCTGGATGATGATGTTCCAGACACTGCAGATGCAAACTTAGCCCCCTGTTCCTGTTGAAACAACATAGCCTTGTGACACTTTGAACACATGTTCATTGTGGCAGCGCTTCCGAAGAAACCGCAGTTGTTGATACATAGCTTGGGACCTTCAGGTGGGCTTTGGCATCCTGTCTTGTCGTGGTCCATTTCTGTACTTAAAAACAGCCATCCTCAGTTCCAGTAACATAGAACAAAGCCAGAATTCTTGACAACAACTACGAATTCACTATGTTTTACTAACGTCTCAGAAACAAATAAACACAACCCATAAGCAAACGAACATATTGTTTTCAGTAAAGACTCTACCGACATACCTTATACATGATCTCATAACCTATTACCGAACTTCTTATGGAACCCTTCTAATGGTTTAAGATGACAAAGACGGAGGAAACCGAGTGAAACAAGCCTAGAACCACTTTTCTGCCAACACTAAAGCCTTAAAACACAAACAGATACTCCTAAAACCTGATTTTCCAACCAAAAGCTACCCAAACAGACTGTAATATCTAAGCTACCTCGCAGCTAATTCCAAAAAACCACACCTGATATTACACAAATAGAAGTGTAAATGAATCATTTATAAACAGCAGAGTAGATAAACTCATTTCTATCCAACACAAACTTTCTTCACAGAAATGAAATGTTAGAAATTAGCCTTTCATATCAGCATAAAAGCTAAGAACTTTCATCGCAAATCATTTCAAATTTCTAGAACATACAAAACCCATTTAGCTGATCTCATTTCCATCCAACACTCACTACCTTTCTTAACAGAAATGAAATGTTGGAAATTAGCCTTTTATATCGGCATAAAGCTAAGAATTTTCATAACATTTCAGATCATATTTTAAAAGCATACAAAACCCACATAGCTAATCTCACTTCCATCCGACACTACCTTTTTTCACAGAAATGAAATGTTCAAAATTAACCTTTTATATCAGAACAAAAGTTTAAAACTTTTCACATCAATTCAATTCAAATTTCAAAAACAAACAAAGCCCACATGCAAAAAATACCCAGCAATCAAATCATTAAACCGTTTTTAAAAATCGCCAGCTTATAATTGAACCCTAGATAAAAACTAGAAATCAACTACCAAAAAGCTATTTACCTGTTTGCCCGAGAAGCCTTGATCGATCGGGTCCCTGATCAATAAAAAGAGAGACAAAAACGCACCACATAAGTCGACAGAAAAACCTCCCAACACAAAGGGGAAATCGAAAATGGAAGCGAAATCGAGACCCAAAACCGATAAAAACGCATGAAATGAAAACAGAAATGAATGAGAAAACACTTACCCTACGAATCTCTCCGAACAAGATCGTCTGCTGGAGAGATCCAGCAGAAGCTGAGAGGTAGAGGAGAGAAAAAAGGTCGGCTTTTTAGGCTTTTCTGGTTTCTCTCCACGATTTTTTTTTTAACGATGTTTTATATTTTCATTCACACCGTTTGTGCTAGAGTCGGCTATGACGTGTACGTATCTGACTGGCTCCTTTTTTTGATTTTTTCTCTTTACTACTCATTTCAAATTTCATTTTTACTTTTTTGAAAAATGGTTTACTATGCTTACAAAATATTAACCTATGAAAGAACTTTAAAATCTGAAGTGAAGTTGAATTTATTTCTTATTCATAAAACGCTTAAAGCTTTGTGTTACATAATGTTCCTATTTATATAAGAACTAGATTTAGATACACAAAAACCCTAGTGAACACCTGTCACAATCTAAGCGGATCTTCAAGCATCTTCAATCATTGTGATAAGATGAGAGAGCATCAAATCTGTTATAAACCTTGACTGTATTTGTGACAGGTTGATTTTGAACCTTGACTGGATTCATGACTTGGTTCACCACTGTACGACCTTGGTTGAGCTCCTTTGTTGCTACCTCTGCTTTTGCTTTTACAGGATGTTTGTCGTCTTGTTTTGAAGGAGATGAACATTGCTGCGATGTGGGCTGTGTCGTTTTGGGTTTCAATATATTGAGGCCTGATGTCTGTTGATTTGTAAGTCCACTCGCAGGTCCAAATGTAGATACAGACGAAGTGACATCGTTTTGCTTTGTTTCGTTATTAGCCCCTCTCAAACTTGGAGGAGATGGATCATCGACACCAAGTTTGAACCTGAGAGAAGAGAAAGTTGCAGCAGACAGCGATTTTGTGAAAATGTCAGCTAGTTGCAGGTGCGATAGAACATGCTTCACGATTAAGGAGCCAAGGGCTACCCTTTCCCGAACGTAGTGATGATGAGTCTCAAAATGCTTAGTTCTCTTGTGATAGGCTGGATTCACCGTTAGGTAGACTGAGGAAAGATTATCACAGTAGAGCTCTGGTGTTGAGTGAAGTGGAATACCAAGCTCTCGCAGAATAGAACTGATCCAAGTAAGTTCTGAAGCTGTCTCAGAGAGGGAGCGATATTCAGCTTCAGTGGAGCTTTTGGCAACAGTCTGTTGCTTTTGTGAACTCCACGAGATGAGATTGCTGCCCAAAAAGGTACAAAAACCACCAGTTGATCTTCTAGTGATGGGACCTCCAGCCCAATCGCTGTCGATGTAGGCTCGTAGAGTAAAATTAGTGTCCTTGCTGAACGAGATTCCCATGGTAAATGTTCCTTTAATGTATCTCAAAACTCGTTTTAAGAGATGGAAGTCAGATTCTGTTGGATCATGCATCTTTTGACAGACAAAATTTACTGCAAACTGAATATCGGGTCTGGTAAGAGTTAGATACTGAAGCTTACCCGCCAAACTTCTGAAATATGTAGGATTAGCAAACGGTTTATTCTGATTTGGAACCTTGTGAGGCTGTAATGGCAGAGGTGTAGCCATTGGTGCACAGTCTGACATCCCTGCAATAGCCAGAAGATCCTCAGCATATTTTTGTTGGGAAAGAAAAAGCCCCTCTTGATGGAACTGTGCTTGAATTCCAAGAAAATAACTCATTTGGCCCATGTCTTTCATTCATAAGTGAAGATTTAAGTCATCAATAAGCTTCTTTTGTGTTTCAAAATTGTTGCCAGTGATCACCATATCATCCACGTATAAGAGAAGCATGATGATGTCTTTCCCGTGAGCATAAACAAAGAGCGATGGATCTTTAAGGCTGCATATAAATCCAAACTCAAGAAGATAAGTACTGAACTTATCAAACCAATCTCTCGGGGCTTGTTTTAAACCGTACAGAGCTTTTTGAAGCAAACACACATGATCAGGTCTTGTTTTATCAACAAATCCAGCTGGTTGCTTCATATAAACTGTTTCGGTGAGTTCTCCGTGCAAAATGCATTTTTAACATCCATTTGTTTAATATCCCACTGCATAACAGTTGCAGTGTGCAGAACAACACGAACAGTAGCTGGCCTTACGACAGGACTATACGTCTCAAGATAATCAATTCCTTCCTCTTGATTGAAACCTTGAGCCACAATTCGAGCTTTGAGCTTGTCTAATGATCCATCAGCATTCAATTTAGTTCTGAAAACCCACTTACTTCCCAGAACATGCATCTCAGGTGAATAAGGTACCAAAGACCACGTGTTAGTTATCGCACAATTGCCCATTTCTTCATTCATTGCGCCGTCCCAACCAGGATCTTTTAAAGCTGCGGAAACTGTTTTTGGCTCCGGATATGAAACCTTAGGAGCCAAGAGAGCATAACGAGGATTTGGTTTGTGGATTCCTGCCTTAGAGAGTGTAACCATTGAATGTTGCGAGACTGACGAAGTGACATCGTTTTGCTCATCAGATGCAGTGACTGTCCTGCTTGGTGAAGGGTGAACGCTGTCGCCTATAGGACCATGATTAGAGCATGCCGTACGCCCAGAACATTCACCTTCATCAGCAGTGGTCACCATCAAAGGAGCTGTAGAAGTTGATGAAGTCACAATTGTACCATTAAGAGGAGGAAAGTCAGATTCAGAGAATATGGAAGTGGAAACTGTGTCAGACAAAGCTGCAGGTGCGTATGATGTAGAAGCCACAGGTGGAGACAAAGAGACAGAAGAGGTGATACCGTGAATATCATTCTGATCTGAAGCTGATGTTGTAAGGGGAGCAGAATGACAAAGGGAAGAATGAAGACCTTTAAGCCAGGCACTATGCAAAGATGTACCATTTTGAGCTTGAAACGAGATGTAAGAATCTTGAAATGGAAACAACTCTTCATCGAAAAGAACATGTCTGTTGATATATACTCGTCCAGTAGGTGGATACAAGCATCTATAACCCTTATATCGAGCATTGTAACCAAGAAAAACACACTTCAAAGATCTCGGATCAAATTTATTTTCGGCTTAGTCTCTCAATGTAGGATAGCATGCACAGCCAAAAATCCTGAGTGCTGAATAATCAGGAGCGTGACCATATAATCGCTGATGAGGAGACTCACTAGAGTCTAGAGCTGAAGTAGGAAAAAGATTTACTAAATAGTTTGCTGTAAACAGAGCTTCCACCCAATATTTGTGTGGCATTTTGCTGTCAAACATCATTGATAAACCCAATTCAACTAAGTGTCTATGCTTCCTTTCCGCTAAACCATTTTGTTGGGGCGTATGAGGACATGAAACAAGTTGCTGAATACCACAATCTGACAGATGAGAAAGAAATCGTTTGCTTGTAAACTCACCACCACCATCACATTGAAAGATTTCGATCTTTGCTTTAAACTGATTTTCTACTAACTTCTGAAATGCAAGAAAGACTGTGAGGAAATCAGACTTAAGCTTCAACGGATAAAACCAGCAATATCTTGACCAATTATCAACAAGGATTACATAGTATTTGAACCCTTGAACCGACATAACCGGAGCAGGTCCCCAAAGGTCACAGTGAATCCTTTGAAGTGGCCTAGATGCAACAAAATCAGAAGCAGAAAAAGGTAGCCTAGTGCTTTTCCCAAGTCGACATGACTCACACACCAGACTGGTACTTTTATTGACAGAAATAGACTTTAATGAAACAAGTTGTTGAAGAACTTGATTATTTGGATGGCCAAGCCTCCTATGCCAGGTCACATCACTTGCAGCTTGTTGTCTTGATGAATAAAAAACTTTAGCCTTTGAATCTCCTGAATCATTCAACGTATAGAGACCCTCACTGTTTCTTCCCAGCATAATTTGTTTCTTGATGACCTTGTCCTTAACAACAGCCCCATCACAATCAAACTCAAATGAACAAGGATAGTCTTTTGTAACCTTAGAGACTGAAAGAAGAGACTTTGCAATATCAGGACAAACCAGAACATCAATTAAAGGCAACATACCTGAAGCTGATCCGATCACTGCAGATCCGGTATGAGTAATTGGTAGAAAGGAACCATCTGCAACCATTACTGTGTCAGAACCAATATAAGGTCGAGCCTGATGAAGATTCTGAGTTGTATTGGTGATGTGAGCACTGGCACCCGTATCAGGAAACCACTCTTGACCCGACAGATCAGTGACATCAGTAATCCGGAGAGCAGCCATGGCAGAAGGCATGTTTTCAAGTTGATAAGAATTGTCAAATCGGTGCCAGCAAATGAGTGCTGGATGACCTTTCTTCCCGCATATCTGACATATTGGCCTATTATCAACATCAGAGGAAGCAGAAGACCCTGAGTAAGAAGAGATCTGCTGATGAAAACCTCGACCACGAGTTGAGAAGTTTCCTCTGCCACGACCACCACGAAAAGAGCCTCTATTATACTGACCACGTCCACCTCGATTGTTGTAGTAACATGATGAAGATTGGACAGTATTGAAAGCAAGATGAGGAGATATATCTGTGGAGACCTGATAACTCTGAAGGCGATCATCATAAGCAGCGAGGCGAGGAGCGATATCATCAAAGGTAGGAGAAGGCTCAATATCCATTGAACCTTCAATGCTTGTCTTAATAGGTTCATAATCACGCCCTAGACCATGAAGCACTGCAAAGACCTTCATTTTCTCTGGAACAGGACTCCCAATAGATGACAGCTGATCACATATACCCTTTATTTCCTTGAGATAATCAGTCATTGTTTTTCCCATCTTGGAAACTGTCTGTAACTTGCGTTGAAGCTCAAAAAGTCTAGAGGATGTTACCCGATTGTAGTATTGAGCTAGAGTTAGCCAGATGTCTCTAGAAGTGCTGCAGTTAACCACTAGACTCAGGAGATCTTCTGAGAAAGAACCAAGAAGCCAGGATCTCACTATTTGATCCGAAAGACACCATTTTGCAACATCTAGATTCCGAGCCTGAGTGTTAACACCATTGATACCAGGAACATTGATGAAATCAGGCGGTTTTGGTGTAGTTCCTGTGACAAAACCAAGAAGCCTTTGGCCGGAGAGAAAAGCTTCAAACTGCGACTTCCAAAGGATGTAGTTGCTCTGCGTAAGAGTGACTGTGACACAGTTAGAAATATTTAAAGAAGGAGAAGCGTACAGATCCATGGCACCATCGTCCATGGCTCTGATACCATGAAAGAACTTTAAAATCTGAAGTGAAGCTGAATTTATTTCTTATTCATAAAACGCTTAAAGCTTTGTGTTACATAATGTTCCTATTTATATAAGAACTAGATTTAGATACACAAAAACCCTAGTGAACACCTGTCACAATCTGAGCGGATCTTCAAGCATCTTCAATCATTGTGATAAGATGAGAGAGCATCAAATATGTTATAAACCTTGACTGTATTTGTGACAGGTTGATTTTGAACCTTGACTGGATTCATGACTTGGTTCACCACTGTACGACCTTGGTTGAGCTCCTTTGTTGCTACCTCTGCTTTTGCTTTTACAGGATGTTTGTCGTCTTGTTTTGAAGGAGATGAACATTGCTGCGATGTGGGCTGTGTCGTTTTGGGTTTCAATATATTGAGGCCTGATGTCTGTTGATTTGTAAGTCCACTCGCAGGTCCAAATGTAGATACAGACGAAGTGACATCGTTTTGCTTTGTTTCGTTATTAACCTACTCTTCTTGAAATGGAACTAGACAGTACGTTTTTCAAAAAAAACTACCTAAAATTTGAAAATGACATAGATCTTTGGTTAATATCTAGAATATAATATATATATTTATATATATGTTATTTAAAAATAATTTTTTATATTCGAAAGTTAATATATAAATGAAAATGTTAGATACCATTTTTAACGTATATTCGTAGTAAATTACTTAATTTTTTCTTTTTAAAATAATAATGAGAAATTATACATAAATATATAAATGAAACTATACATTTCTGCTTTATGTTTTTTTTTTTTTTTGATATAGCATATCTCGGTTGATCTGGTCAGCTCCGTTAGAAACGCACCGAGATGCTACAGAGTGGACTACTCACAGGTTCAACGGTTCAACGGATACTATGAGTTCCGAGTTAGACTCGGATCAACAGGCCATGAGATCCATGAGATCCAATGGAACACCACTCCGCCTATTCCGAATTTTGAATGCCTCCCAACTAGTGTCATGGGTAGCCGGATCGCATGTTACTGGACTACTAGGTAAATTGTGTAGGCCTTTGGCCTATATCCAGACTTTCCAACACGAATGTGTTTTTGTTTTGAGGGAAATTCAAACCCGAAGGTTTATGTTTTTTTAATATTCGTAGTAAATTACCGAATCGACTAGTGCTTTATGATTTTTTTTTCTTTTTAATGATTGCGAGTTAGTTAGCTCGATCATACTATTTTCTCTTGTGCGAAAGAGATAATATCACTTCAAACTCAAAATGTAGAGGATTTACACATGAAAATGTGTGAAATCTTAAAACGTGAAATATCATCCTCTTAGTAATACTCTAGAAGTCTTAAGAATGAGAATGATGATCTAAGGTTCAAAAAAAAAAATGAGAATGATCTTTTACATGATCTGAATATTAATCAGAGACCGAACAACTGGCTAGAAAGAGCCAGATAACTTTATGGCCATCTAACAACTCCACCGCAAGCGCTCCTTGTACCGGTGGGGGTAACCAAACTGCGTAGAGCTAAATATCGCCCTAGAGGAAATAGCATGTGCCAGAGAGCTTCTTAGTGCAAATAGACATCTTTAGGTACCTAATGGTGATCATAGTGTCAAAAGTTATGCGCAAAATTGTTTCTATATGTTTAATTTATTAAGGTCTAAGACATGCAACAAAGAAATAGTCTTGTCCATATTGATAGTCAAACCTTAAGCAGTTTAAAACTCGTTGGAAACCTGCTGGATACCCTTCCAAGAGTCAAACTACCCATCACAAAAAAATGTGCAAGTCGTCAACAAAGAAAATACGAATAATTTACTTTCATAACACTGATCATGATAGCCAAACAATTCTTCCTCTACAGCTTCGTTCAAAATATGTGTTAAGTAAGTTCATTGCAATGACAAAAGTATAAGGAGAAAGGAAATCATCTTGTTTCAAACCCCTACAACCCTTAAACTACTGAACCATTGTCCGAAATGAATAAGTAGAAAGTGCTATCATGCGTCGATCCAAGCAATGAATTGGGTTGGAAGATTAAATGGGTGAGAAGCCATTCATAACAAAATCACAACAAAACGAACAAGTCAAAAACTTTTGTAAAGTCTATTTTGATGGCAATGCGACCAAATACTCTGTTTTGTGATAGTCTTGAACTAGTTTCGCAGCAAGGAGACAACTTTTGATAACAAGCCGACATTTGATAAATTGAATTGTTTGGTTTGGAAGAATAAGATATAAAATAACTAACTTCAGTCGAGAAACCAAGATTTTGGAAACCAACTTGTATATAGTAAACAATGATCCGTCTGAAATATTTGAGGCTAGTTGAGGGTCTGTCCTGGGTCATGCGTGATGAAGCATTGGCTTCTGACCCCCATTATTTTTTTTATTTTTTTGACCCCAATTTTTTTTTTCCATGTTTTGGTCTCCAAATTTTTTTAAAAAAATTTTTGACCCCCAAAAAATAAAAAACTTTATATTAATTTTGAACCCCCAAAATTTCAGAGCCGGCCCTGAGCTAGTAACATCTGGTCTGACCCGAGAAGAACAAGTTTTGAAAATCCAAATTAAAAGAACATTAAACAAACACAGACTAAACATCTTTGAAAAAAGACTTATTTGCAAAAATACCCTACAATTTGAAGTCAAAACTAAAAATGCCCCCTTCCTCTCCTCTTTTTCAAAATCCCACGAATTACCCTTTAAAAATCTGGGTATTCATGCAAATGTCATTCCTCAGACTGCTGTTAGAGTTAGAGTCTAACGTTTTTTCAAAAGACCAAAAAAAATTCAAATCTAATGTAATTACGGAAATACCATTGCCATCAATTCTCAACCTCCACGACAACCACCATCGTCGACGAGTTAATGCAGTAACTAACCCATTTTTTCGCCATTAAAGCCCAAGAATAGAGCTCGGGCTTCCTTTTCGCGAGGTCTCCTCTCCGATTTCTCCCATTTTCCCTCGATTTTCCGATTCAAACTTACCGAAATTATTTTTTATGGCATAAAAACGGCAAAACACGACTGGGCTTGCGGGATTTCGGTGATATTAGACGTTCTGGGGGCTCGACGAGGGTGAAAACAAACTCTAAATGGATATAGGTACGAATTTTTGCATATCGTCGATTTTCGGATCTGAGTTGTATACTCATACTGCTTTAGAAGTCTGATGAAACCCACATGGTCAATGAGAGAATAGTTTTGCAATTGACTTTTAAATACTCAGACTGCCATTGAAGTCTGGTAATTTCCTTTGAAAACAAAAAAATCAAGAAAAATCCTCTAATCGAGGCATAGGGTAGTTTTGCAATTGACCGAAAACTTGACTTTTTATTCAGACTTCATATCCAGTATTTTGGAAAAATGAGCGACTTTGACCAGAAGTTGACTTCTTTTTTCAGACGGAATCAGAAGTCTGAAAAAAAAACAGGGTACTAGTAGTAATTGACCGAAATTTTTCAAAAGTTGACCAAAATAGGGGAAAAAGTATCAGACTTCTTTGGCAGTCTGAATAGGAGGAAAAAAATTTCAGATTCTATGGCATTCTGAAAATGGTGAAATCTTTCATACTGCTAAAGAAGTCTGATATCGAAGATTTTGGTCAACGCAAAAAATACACCAATTTCTGTCAGACTTCTATCGCAGTCTGAAGGATTTCTTCAGACTGCCCTGGAAGTCTGGGAGCGAAAGTCAAACTTCGGTCAATTGCAAAACTACCCCATATTTTTTTCAGACTGCAAGAGAAGTCTGAAAAAAGTCTGCTTTGATAACTTTTCAGACTGCGATAAAAGTCTGCTTTGATAACTTTTCGTCAGACGGCATCCGCAGTCTGCTTTGTAACATTCTAATTGCAAAAATACCCTATTTTTCATACTGCCATAGAGGTCTGACGTACTGTTTGTTAGACTTCTGTGGCAGTCTGGATTGACAAATTTTTTAAAACCGTTTTTTTGTATATTAATTTGTGATGAATTTCGTTGATTTAAAATTTTTTATATGTGTGTTAGTTGTATATGTTCCTCCTGCGTTAGTTTTACATGCTTATGTTCGGTAATTATTTTAAAATAATTTTTTTAATAATTCTGGCAATGTAGCTAATAGAATCAGACTTCGCGAAGAAGTCTGATATTTCCATTAAGATCGCTAATGTTGTTTTTTCATGATTGTTTTTACAGATAATGGTGCATCTACCTGTTAATTTTGGTGAATGGGTTGTGAGAGGCCAGATTTGGCATTTTGTGGTGGATACTCTCAAAGGAGGGCGGTTTATCACTTTTGGCGATCGTTCTACATATTGTGAACTTGTTGAGATGGTACAAGATGATTATATGTTGGACAAGAAAACCGAGTTGGTGAAGTTATCATAACCGTTATCGGAACCACTCTTGCAACAGATCGGTCCGGATAGCCCTCCTATTTATGTCACAAATGATAGGCAAGTAAGGAGCATGGTCGAGTTAGCTAGTGCGCATTTAATCCGTCTTTGTATCTCGAGCCGATCCGGTTTGGCATATCAAGATGCGGGGAATCACGATGTAAAAGATGAAGATGAAGATGAAGATGAAGATGACGAAGACAAAGACTGGGAAGGCGAAGATGTGGGCTCAGTATCAGATGATTCTATATGTGGTGGTGGTGATGATGGTGGTGTTGGTGGTGGTGGTGATGGGTCAGAGCAAGTTTTCAAGAAACACGCTGAGTCTTATTATGATGGTGTATATTATAGCATGTATGAGAAAGTGGGAGATGAAGATGAAGATGATAAAGAAGATGAAGATAATAAGACTTACGAGTTGCAGGGTGTGGCTGAACGATTTGCTGGTCGAGGAAAAAATTGGTCCGACGGCATCTTTTTCGGAAAGTGTTTTGATAGCAAGCAAGATCTTATATCAGAGCTGCGTTTGACGGCGATAATGAAGAAATACGCATTTACAGTAGATAAGTCTGACAAGAGCCTGTTTGTCGCTAAATGTCTTGTGAAAGGATGCAACTGGAAGCTTCGAACGGTTGTCAAGAACGAACCAAACAAGTTTTGGGTGATGATCTACAATAGAGTCCACACATGTTCAACGCTGGACCGGAAGGCTAAGAAAAAACGTCATACTCCGCGTTATATTGGTTGGTTGTTTCTAGAATGCTTTGGAATAATTGAGAAAATTACACCAAAGCATGTCTTAGTATCAATGAACAAGCAGTATGGGATTAAGATGAGCTACACAAGCGCATACAGAGCGTTGTTACATGCTCAAAAGTTGGTGAGAGGATCAGCGGAAGATGGCTATGAGAGACTGTCTGCTTTATTGCATGGAATCGAGCAAACCAACCCGGGAACGCAGACTGCTCTAGAACTAGATGAGGAGAATAGATTTAAATATCTATTTCTAGCATTTGGAGCTTCCATAGAGGGATTTAAGTTTCTTAGAAGAGTCATTGTGGTAGATGGTACGCATCTTACGGGGCCGTATGGAGGTGTTATGCTAGTGGCGGCCTCACAAGACGCCAATTTTCAAATATTTCCGTTGGATTTTGGCATTGTAGACTCCGAGAATGATGCCTCGTGGGAGTGATTTTTCACAAAGCTTAGATACTGCATTTCAGACCAATATCCTCTGGTCATAGTCTCAGATAGGCACACATCCATCAAGAATGCTATTGAAAAGGTTCTTCCTTGGGCAAAGCGAGGGATTTGTTATTACCATCAACAAAATAACGTAGTCACAAAGTTCAGGGGAAAACATCTTTTGTACTTGGTGAAAAACGCGGCGTACGCATATACGATGTACGATTTTAACCGATACATAGCCTCCTTACGAGCGGTAAGTCCTGACCTTGCTAGATACTTGGAGGAGGCCGATCCGAGTCTATGGTCCCGCGTTCATTTCTATGGAGACATGTATAATCTGAAAATGCATTTTTCTTATCAGACTTCTTGTGCAGTCTGATTTGTCTTTACCAGACTTCTATTGCAGTCTTGTTTTCACTTGCATTAACCGCGTTCACTTTATTGGAGAAAGGTACAACATAAAGACGAGCAACATTGCCAAAACTATAAACTCCGTAGTCAAGAAGGCAAAAAGATATCATATCTCTTTCCTTTTGGAGTTCATACAAGAGAAGCTAGGGACGTGGTTTTGTAAAAGGCGGTTAGATGCATTGAGTTTCACAACAAAATTTAGCCGAGGAGTTGAATATTTGATGGCTATTCGTGAATATTATGCGGACTTCATGACGGCGGAACGCGTTGATGGGTATCGATTCATTGTTAAGGGAGGACATAGGGATTGTGTGGTCGACTTGCACAACCGAACGTGTGAATGTGGTGTGTGGGATTACGAAAAGATACCTTGCTCACATGCAATCTGCGCTGCACCAGAACTTGAGCTACACCCATATACGCTGCCATGCCCATCATACGGTAGGGACTATCTGTTTCAGGCATACGCAATGAACATCCTTCCGGAGAACTGTACTATGAAAGCTCCTGACACCGTACGTGTCCTTCCCCCGCATAATCCTCGTCCTCCTGGAAGACCTCAGAAGTCGAGGTGGCAAACTTGGCTAGAAATTGCCAAGACAAAGGGCAATAAACCACGGAAGCTTCCCAAGTAATATACTTGTTCTAATTGCAAACAACCAGGCCACAAAAAACTAAATTGTGTAAGCTAAATCACCTTACACTCACATGTTTTATAGTTGTTTTCATCTATCTACTGTATATGAGAAGCTGCTGTCTTTTTTGGTGGAGACATGTAACTAAACCTGAGAAGGATTAGATCTGGTAGAAGTCTGATGTACTGACGAATGCAATTTAGAAGTCTGATAGAGAAGTCTGAAGAAAGTCTGAGAGGAGTCTGTTGGTGTATTTCCAGTACAATATTTGGTTTCCAAGTCGGTTTTTAAGTTGTCTAAGTCTAAGAACTTGTTGTGTTAATCGTTGGTTATTGTTGTTGGCTTAAACTTAATTTGTAGTACTTATGTGTTTGCTGCATCTCGTCAAGTCTAAATAAGTCTTAAGAAAATCACACCCTTTCCAAACTGCAATATAAGTCTAATAACAAGAATTCATTACAAAAGACAGAAATAGAAGTCTGACACCAGACTTCTATAGAAGTCTTAAACCAATTACCCTAGAAATACCCTACCTATGCCCAACACGCTTTTGACATCACAATTGGCATGGCACAAAAAAATTCCCGCAGAAAGTAAGCCAAAAGATGGACGAGTTTTTCTTACATCTACAAAAGATAAATTTATGCAAGAATCCATTATTCTCGGGAATCCAAAAGTTAAAGAGGAACTCTACTTCGCCTATTCGTAGACGTCTAGCAATTCATTCTCGGTGTCGGTACGAGCCTCTTCACCTGTTCGGCAGAGCTTAGTTAATATCTCATACGCAAGCTTCTCTCTACAAGTCTTCATGTTCTTATCACACAACCACTTCGGAAACGGCATCCCAAGAGAATGGAACTCAATAAACTTCAAACAAAACACCCCACAATCACATGTCTGGATGTTTTGGGGAAGTTCCGGGCTCCTTACGATCGTGTAGCTCTTCATAAAATCATCATAATGTTTCTTCCACAAATTACCCAGCAGTGTGTCAATGAAGGTCAGCCTCTCGGACCAAAACCATTCCGGGTGTTCGTGTTGTCGAAGCCTCATCAGATCAATCCCAACATATATTTGCTGCATTCAGTCAACATTGTGCAAAAAATGTCAAACTTAAACAGAAGTCTAAAAAAACTCTAAAAGAGAGAACACCAATGTCATACTGCAAAACAAGTCTGAGAAAATAAATTCTTTCACCGGACTTTAAAAGAAGTCTGACACCAGACCTCTAAAGAAGTCTGAAGGAAGTCTAAAAGAGATAAAAACAATGTCAAACTGCAAATCAAGTCTGAGAACATAAAATCATTAAAATCGACCAAATTAAACTTCGACTACTTCTCCTTTCTTGAACATTTTTTGGTAGAGTGTTTGGGACACTAACCCCAACATCCACCACAGTCTGAATCTTGGCCTCAGACGGTTGGGCAGGGTTGTCTTCAGCCAGGGCTTCCTTTGCATCATCTACCGCTGAAGCTTCTTTTCCAGGTCCTTTTTGGTCTGCAGCTTCAACAACCGCGGCAGGCTTAGGAGGCTTCACAACAATTTTTTTGGGTGTAATATTCTTCCGCGGAGCCTTTTTGCGTTTCCCCGCCCCAGCCTCACCACCATCATCAACCTTACCACCATCATCAGACTTCTTCTCAACACCACCATCAGACTTCTTCTCAGCACCACCATCAGACTTCTCAACACCAGATTTCCTCCTCTTTTCTCCCCTTAACAACCTAACTTCCTTCTCAAGTTCAATCATCTTCTCATTCACCTGCTCAAAACCTTCTTTAACAAGACTAAAAAGTTCATTCATCTTCTCACCCACCGACTTGATCAAGTAAACAACCTCACCACCATCATCACCGCCTGATTTTGCTTGCTTCTTATCATCATCAACATCCTCACCATCATCATCAACAAACTAGCAGTAATCCCATCAGATCCAAGACTCTTGCAACGGTAAAGGATAATAATTTGGATATACTCAAGAGGCCAAGGAAAACATGCATGTGAAATAACCAAAATCTATTTGAAGTATCAATATTCAGCTTGTGGATTTTGAAATTAGTGATTAAGACTCTGCTTACATCATTGAGTGTGACAATAACAGTATACGCTTGGCGACAAATGCATCATCTATGAAAAAAACTTCGGTTTTGTTCTTCTTTTATAAGTCATTAGATACACCATTTATGTATGGAGAACCTCTCCTCAATGAGTCTTAAATAGTCAAGTTTCTGTTTGCTAGGAATCCCACACCAACAAACACTTGTGATGGACCGATGTAATATATACTAGTATCATCGTCTAATAAAGATTTGTTCTCACTGTGTGATTAGGGGTGTCAAAATGGGTCATGGGTCATGGGTTGATCCAATTTGACCATGACCCTAATGGGTCAATTTTTTTGACCCTAATGGATTGATGGGTTAAATGGGTCATGAGTCAAATGGGTCATGGATCAAATGGATCATGGGTCAAATGGGTCATGGATCAAATGGGCCATGGGTCATATAGGTCAATTTGTAATGGGTCATGGGTCAAATGGGTGACCCGTTTGACCCATCATCATACATAATTATGACATCATCACACATTATTATGACACCATCAAGACATTATTATGACATCATCAAGACATTATTATGACATCATAACAATATTACCTATAATACCATCATTTTTTCTCAAAAAGCAATAATCCATCATTTTCTCGCAAAAAGCAATAATCCATCATTTTCTCGCCAAAAACATGATTTCACATTTTCCCGCCAAATACGTGATTTCACATTTTCCCGCCAAAAACGTGATTTCACATTTTCCCGCCAAAAAACGTGATTTCACATTTTCCCGCCAAAAACGCGATTTCACATTTTTCTGCGAAAAAACGTGATTCCGCGTTTTCCCGCCAATAACGTGATTCCGCGTTTTCCCGCCAAAAACGTTATTCCGCGTTTTCCCGCCAAAACGTGATTCCGAGATTTCCCGCCAAAAACGTGAATCCGCGTTTTTCCGTCAAAACCCGCGATTCCGCGTTTTCCCGCCAAAAACGCGATTTCGTGTTTTCCGCCAAAAATGCGATTTCGTGTTTTCTGCCAAAAACGTGATTCCGCGTTTTTCCGCCAAAAACGCGATTCCGCGTTTTTCCGCCAAAAACGCGATTCCGCGTTTTTCCGCCAAAAATGTGATTCCGCGTTTTTCCATCAAAAATGTGATTCCGCGTTTTCCCCCCAAAAATATGATTCCGTGTTTTCCTGCCAAAAATGCGATTCCGTGTTTTCGCGCAAAAAAATAGTTCCACGAATTCATTAACAATTTGTCAATTCATAATATAAATATATTATAATATTATTTATTATTTTTAAATGATTCATTTTTAAAAATTATTAATAATATTTATTTAAATAAATATTTGTTTTTCGTAGGTCATCCATTTGACCTATAACCCATCTAATTACATGGGTCATCCATTCAACCCATTTTGACACCCCTATGTGTGATATTTTAAATGTCTCATTTACTCTGATTCAGAGTTTTGGCCCCCAATTAATGTAGTCCTTCCGAGTTCAGTGTAATATTCTCATTTAACTCGGTCGTAATTTTATGAGAAAAATAAATATTTATCATCATCTATGTAATTGTCAAAAGATTTTCTTTGGGCCACATGTATCCAAAGGACTTGTTAGGCCATGATCAATGCAGAGCTGCTCGGGTCTTAACAATGGTTTTAAAGATTTTAAAATAATAAAAACAAGAATAAAAGGGTCTTAAGTTTAGAAAAGTGTCTTAAATAAGATCTTTTTCAGTTATAAGAACAGACAGGTGGCGTTATATTACTGGTTGCGGAAAAATAAAAACGGGAAAAGGAAAAAAAAATTGTTTGAGTTCGTCTCCCTTCCTTTCTCTCTTTCTTCGGTTTCTCCGGAGGTGATTTTACGATTTCAAATCCAATCGGAGTCAATCTTCCGATTTGAGGGAAGAAATCAATCGGAAATCGGAAGAATCGATATCATGCTCAGAATCGGCGAGATTGGGTTAGTGTTTCTTTCATCTCTCCTTTCATCTCGTCTTTATTGTATTGCATTTCTTCTCTGCTTCCTTTTTGAACCTCTATGTCCATGTTCTTAGGTAGATCGTGTTTTAATAATTGATGAGATTGGGTTAGTGTTGTTTGCAATCGGTTTTGAGATAATTGAATTTAGGATTCTGAGGTTAAGATTAGGGTTCTTCACATTCTAGGTTTCATGTAATTGATTTTAGGATTTTTTACAACTTTTTGTCTTTCCGTTGAAAATTTCGTGGTTTAGTTTGATTTCTGGGCTGCGTAATTCTACATTTTCCCCTTCTGATTCCGAATCGTGGTATACTTTTGATTTCATCTCTGTATTTCCTATGTTATGGATTCGAAGAACTATTTATTTTCTTCCCTATTGATGCTACTTTGATAGGGTTTAGACTTATTTACCCAGGATTTTTTTGATGAAGTTGTTGAGATTCTAGACTCTTCTCTTTCGTTCTACGGACTTTATTTGATGTTTTGCTTCTATTCAAATTCTCGTGTTCAGTAAAAATGTGTAGATTCTGAACAAAATATGTTTGTGATTATGGGCAGTAACTGTATCAAATCAAGCTCGCTGAATTAGCCGTTGGATTATCCTCTGTCTTCTTCTTCTGCTCGCGGTTTCATCTGTAAATGGGCTGCTTCCACTCAAAGGTAGCAAGAGATTTTCGAGGACACGAAGACCCTATAAAGCTTGCCTCCGAGACAGCCTGTAAGTTACTTTCGCAATAGATTCTAGAGAATCATCAGCTAGATTATATTTCAGTTTATGTACTGATTAGTTTCCACTTTGATGTATTAATGTTTCAAGTTTATGAACTTCTTCACATTGTAGTTTATGTATTTCTATTTCAAATGAAGTGATTTAAGAACTCTATTGATAATGTCTCTGCTTAGAAGTTAGTAATGTGATTTAAGTGGCCTAAGTCATGCATTTTAATGTTTTTGTGTTTTGGTTTTTCAGGTTAATGAATCATGAAAGAAGCAAGGAAGCATTAGATGTTCAACCGTAAATGAAGGTAATAATTTCTATTGAGTGTATTGCTGGTAATAGGTAGATGTAGATGGAAATTAGGTGTAATTGATGATGTAATTCATTGCTTAAGATATGGTAATAAATTCAGTAGATGTGTGTCTACATCAAAGTAAATGTGTGTATGTGTGATAATAGCTTGAACTTTAGATGTGATGATTGTTTAGTTAGACCATATGCAACTGAAACTGGTTTATGCTTTGTTTTTATTGCATAGTTATTGAAACTGAAAATGTCTAACTGTAACTTGGTTTCTCTGCGTGAACATTTTTTGGTTTGGTCATGAGATCTAACCGTAGATTAGGTAAAGATTAGACAATTTATTAAATGCATAATAAATAACACAAACACAACTTGATCTCTGACTGAACACATAAAAAAAACATAAACCTTTTGCTATATAATGAACACCACGAAACCTAAATGAACACAAAGCAGATTAAGATCTTTCTTAATCTTTCAAACCCTAGCTTCTTCCCTTCCATACACTGTTTTTCTTCTGTTTCCTCTTCTCTTTCATAATCTTTTTGTTTCATACCTCTTTCACAAACCCCTTTTCATTTATGGATCCTCCAAATCCATATTGTCAGAGGTCAAACTTCATGGGCCTTTTAAGTAGTCAAGAGGAAACCCCATTCCCTCAAAACATTCCCTATGGCAGTTTTTCCCAAACTATGGGCATTGGTTCATCTGACATTCAAATCTTCAGTACTCAGTGGTCTGATGATGAAGACAGTGGTGAGGAAAAGGGTAAAAAAGGGGGTAGAAGGAGATGGAAACTGAGCAGAAATGGTGCTCACTTATCGATCCTATGTCAGAAGATAATGGTGAAGGAAGTTGTAAAAGAAGGAAGTCTGAGTCTGCTCCTGCACAGTCTGACACCTCTCAGTCAGTTACAAATGAAGGAGATGAAATCATGGTAAGACCTGCTGGTATTAAAGCTTCAAAGGCGAAGCTTAAGAAGACTGTGACCAAGACATCAACTGAGGAAGATGAGAAAACCCACAATCGTTTTGGAGGTTGTAGCTTCATATGATCTTTGGATATGGCACGCATTTTTTGGCGGTCCAGGTACCTTAAACGATATAAATATTCTTGACCAATCGCCGGTTTTTGGTGATATACTAGAAGGTAAAGCCCCAAAGGTGAGTTTCTCTGTGAACGGACACCAGTATAAATTGGCTTATTACCTCGCAGATGGTATTTATCCCAAATGGGCTACTTTTATCCAATCCATTTCTCTTCCACAAGGTCCAAAAGCATGTCTATTTGCAGAACGTCAAGAATCCGTCCGAAAAGATGTCGAGCGTGCTTTTGGAGTCTTGCAAGCTCGGTTTGCGATTGTTAAAAACCCAGCTCTGATTTGGGATAAGGCAAAAGTCGGAAGAATTATGAGAGCATGTATCATACTCCACAATATGATAGTAGAAGACGAACGCGCTGGTTACACTCAATATGATGTAGCAGAGTTCGTACATGGTGAACGAAGTTCACATGTCGATATGACGTTTTCTAGAAATATGCAAACAAATATCCCGGAAATGCATGCCGTTCGAACTCAACTTCGTGATAGAAAGAATCATCAACAATTAAAAGATGATTTGGTTGAGAATATATGGAGACGATTTGGTGCAGATTACAATTAACCGTTCTTTTTCCATTTATGATTTCAAAAATTATGTTTTCAATGTTTTCATATCATGTATGTTTCTAATTTCTTTAAATGTTAACAATGTTTGATATGTTTTCATATTTAGTTAAATGTTAAAAATTGCTTTCTCTTCTTTTACAAAAGCCAGATCTCTTTGTATCAAATAATTATTTGTAACTTCAAATTGCTTTCTCTTCTTTTACAAAGGCCAAATCTCTTTTAATAAATTGCTTTTAATAAATTGCCAAATCTCTTTTAATAAATTGCTTTTAATAAATTGCTTTTAATAAATCTCTTCAAATTGCTTTTAATAAATTTTCTAATAAAATAAAATAATTTTTTTTAGACACCCAACTTGGGTGTCTGCAATGTACATGATCTAACTGAAAGTGTCTTAAAACACAAAACTCAATTAAATAATACTTTAGACACCCAATTTTTAGACCCCTCCGAATCTGCATTGAACATGCCCTTAAAGCCCATTATAAGTAATGGTTCTTTGTTTGTTGATTCGGTAATTCCTAAATGTACATGTTTTATCAATCAAACTTTGGTGAATTTGAAGATCGGCAACATTCCAAGTCCACCATTTTTATGGTAACACTTTGCCATAATCGTAGAAGGTACAAACAAGAACAATATGAGTTAAATCTGTAAAAATATACATGAACAAAACAACAACCATTGAGGCTAGAAGTAAGAAAAAACATTGTGCACAAAATTTGACGAATAGATTTTAAACTAATTTTTACATTAAGCCATCTAAAATTTGTTATATCTTTCTAGGTTAGTGATAGATGTGTACTCCAAGCATGATCTTGAGAAGGCAGATATGTATTCGTTTGTGTGATTTAATCAAACTCCAATATTTCCTATGGCAACCTTCTTTGCAGTTGTAGACACGTATTGATTGTAAAAGCAAGCAAGGTCATGGATCAAATGGATCATGGGTCATGGGTCATGGATCAAATGGATTATGAATCATGGGTCAAATGGGTCATGGATCAAATGGGCCATGGATCATGGATCAAATGGGCCATGAGTCATGGATCAAATGGGCCATGGGTCAAATAGGTCAATTTGTAATGGGTCATGGGTCAAATGGGTGACCCGTTTGACCCATCATCATACATAATTATGACATCATCACACATTATTATGACATTATTATGACATCATCAAGACAATATTATGACATCATAACAATATTACCTATAATACCATCATTTTTTCTCAAAAAGCAATAATCCATCATTTTTCCGCCAAAAACATGATTTCACATTTTCCCGCCAAAAACGTGATTTCACATTTTCCCGCCAAAAATGTTGATTTCACATTTTCCCGCCAAAAACGCGATTTCACATTTTCTGCCAAAAACGTGATTCCGCGTTTTTCCGCCAAAAACGTTATTCCGCGTTTTCCCGCCAAAACGTGATTCCGAGATTTCCCGCCAAAAACGTGATTACGCGTTTTTCCGTCAAAAACCGCGATTCCGCGTTTTTCCGCCAAAAACGCGATTCCGCGTTTTCTCGCCAAAAACGAGATTTCGCGTTTTCCCCCAAAAAACGTGATTCTGCGTTTTCCTGCCAAAAACGCGATTCCGCGTTTTCCCGCCAAAAACGCGATTCCGCGTTTTCCCGCCAAAAATGTGATTCCGCGTTTTTCCATCAAAAATGTGATTCCGCGTTTTCCCCTCAAAAATATGATTCCGTGTTTTCCTGCAAAAAATGCAATTCCGTGTTCCACGAATTCATTAACAATTTGTCAATTCATAATATAAATATATTATAATATTATTTATTATTTTTAATTGACTAATTTTTAAAAATTATTAATAATATTTATTTAAATAAATATTTGTTTTTCGTAGGTCATCCATTTGACCTATAATCCATCTAATTACATGGGTCATCCATTCAACCCATTTTGACACCCCTATTTGTGATATTATAAATGTCTCATTTACTCTGATTCAGAGTTTTGGCCCCCAATTAATGTAGTCCTTCCGAGTTCAGTGTAATATTCTCATTTAACTCGGTCGTAATTTTATGATAAAAATAAATATTTATCATCATCTATGTAATTGTCAAAAGATTTTCTTTGGGCCACATGTATCCAAAGGACTTGTTAAAGCCCATTATAAGTAATGGTTCTTTGTTTGTTGATTCGGTAATTCCTAAATGTACATGTTTTATCAATCAAACTTTGGTGAATTTGAAGATCGGCAACATTCCAATTCCACCATTTTTATGGTAACACTTTGCCATAATCGTAGAAGGTACAAACAAGAACAATATGAGTTAAATCTGTAAAAATATACATGAACAAAACAACAACCATTGAGGCTATAAGTAAGAAAAAACATTGTGCACAAAATTTGACGAATAGATTTTAAACTAATTTTTACATTAAGCCATCTAAAATTTGTTATATCTTTCTAGGTTAGTGATAGATGTGTACTCCAAGCATGATCTTGAGAAGGCAGATATGTATTCGTTTGTGTGATTTAATCAAACTCCAATATTTCCTATGGCAACCTTCTTTGCAGTTGTAGACACGTATTGATTGTAAAAGCAAGCAAGGTCATGGGAAAATTTGGGTACAGGTGAAAATCAATAGCATGATCCGCTAAAAAAAAAAGAAAGATAAAAAAAGGCGTGAATACTATGAACCGAAGAGAATGAGCTTTGTTATTATTACTTATTTCCATGGAATTTAGCTCCAAGTACGTTCTCCAGCTTAGAGATGATGATACCCGGCTTCGGAATTTCTTTCCCAAACTCGTAATCCCTCACATTTTTTTCCTTCACGGCGATCCGCTACCGAACCAAAACATATAATTAGGAATCCACAGTTACGTACAAGGTAGAGAAAGAGAGACATAGTGAAGAGAGAGTATCATAGCGAGTTCAGACTGTGACAAATTCTTCTTTAATCGCGCTTGAACAATGGACTGGGGCATATTGTTCTCCACTCGCGCTTGAGTAATGGCTTTCTTCAAGTAAGCTTGTTGGTTACAACCAGTGGGGTCGGGGCTTGAAGCCACCTTGGTTAAAGCATTGACTAAATGCACTAAACACATCACATTTATCAATTTTCAATTAGTCAATAATGGTCAGTTTGGATAGATAACTATCCCAAAATCCCAAAATCGGATACAACACCAAAATAGACAACTATGAACAAGGAACCTAACCTGGATGGAACGGTATTGTGTTTCCCTTTAGCATTTTTTACCATGCAGCAACCAACCTTTGCACTCCAAGCATGATCTTGAGAATGCAGAGAGATTATTATTTGTGATGATCAACACAACAATGGTTCGTCCCAATGTTGACACATACATGGCTTTATTAGAGGCATGGAGTATTGCATATAAACTATCTTTTGTTTGGTTTATTTTTGTCAGATAATTTCATAACAGTGAAACTATCTTTAGTTTGCAAAGCTCCTTTGAATATCCGCCTACATCATCACAATCAACTTGATCGGAATGAATGAGCATCCATATTATTCCAATTCTCTTTGATATTTCAGACGATCCTCAAAATCAACAGTTGGTACCATTAAAAAGGAAACCAAACAATTATATGAAAGTTGAAAACTAATAATCTTTTTCACAAACAAAATCTAAATAATTTTTTTATAATGAATGAAACTTTACGTACATGATTTAGGGCTAAGGGAGCTGACATTGTCTAGTTTCTATGTCTGTTTCATTTGACATATCATTCACAATATTTAATTAGTTTTGCACAACTTTAGTGCACTATCATCTAGTTTGCAAAAAAAGGCTTCGGTCGGGTTTTTTTTTTGCATCATTTTTGTTTTTGGGATAAAAATCTAAACGAAAAACAAAACCATACATTTTTTAGAATTGGATATTTTTCTAAAAGATGTTGACCGTGGATAAATTGTATGGGTTATGGGCGTATGCCCCTCTCGCCTACCCCTAGAGCCGGGTTTGAATATATAACGGACATGGACCAATTTGATTATTGTCAATTGGTTTTGAGCTGAAAACCCATAAAACTTAACATAGTATCAAAGTTTAATTAGTATGTTAACCTAATAAGTAGGATGATCCAAAAAAAAATTATTAGTTCAAAATGGGATGGAAGAGTCATCATCTCGACGGACCGTGTTATGAATTCCACATCAAAAATTGTGTTGAGACATAAGTAATATATAAAGATGCAAGTTGTTAGTTAAAAAAAATTCTTCTCCCTTTTTGAAATTGCCTCTTTATTTTGGAATTTTAGGAGATTTTTTTAGCGCTTTTAATTTATCTTGGAAAAAAATAAAACCAAGAGAGAGTCAATCCGAACTCTAGCGAGTACTAGGCTGTTTTTGTTTCACAAGATGGTTAAAGTATTTGGAAGGTTTTAACCCAAGAGATTGTCTTATAGGTAAAGAAAAGTGATGCGTGGAGTTTCAGCTATTTGGGAAATTAGTATTCTAATATTGATTAACAAGAGCTCTATCTAGGTTCTTTAAAACTAGTGTGGCCGGCTGGGGCTTAGATCAAGTAAACGGAGCCTAAGGCTGTATGTAAATGAGACTGTCTGTATGTGGAGAGGAGTGCTCTCGAGGGCAAATGATTTTGTTAAAATAGATCGTTCCCTTGGGCTACAAGCCTAAGGCTGGCTGAGACATATAGCTTTCTTTATCTTAATTTGCAATATCGGTAGCATATCTATTGGTAGCTATATAGTGAAAACCCTAGTTTCCAGTGAAGGTTATAAACCGATTTTAATTTGACTTGACCTATCTGATGAATTTAGTTTAGCAAATAAAGGAAATAATGAAATACATATGTACCTAAATATCACAACTTTAGAGAAAATGGTAACAATTTACCAAATAAAGAATTATATACATATGTACCTAAATATTACAGTAGATCTAACAAAGTACTGTAGAATATAAAATTTCCTATTTTTCTACTTAATGTTCCTTAATTAGTAAAATGTACATTTTTCATTTTTTTCCTAGGTAGTTAATATTCATTAATGACAAAAATGTACATATTCCAAATTTCTCCGATTTACTGACAGACGAAAATGTAAACTTATGTGTTGTATATATAGAGATGGTAGTTTGTAATCGAGAAGACACGAAACAAAGTTAGAAAAAGAAGAATTTTTAGTGCGGTGATGAAGAATACTGGCGCAACGTACGAACTAGATAATCAGCTCAATTTAGGAATTTGATGAATCTCTAGAGAACCGCTTCGCTCAATCAAGGAATTCGAAGAATCGTTTGAGACCGACTTCTTATTTTGATGAATTTAATCGAATCAAGAACAAAGTATAAAGAGAAATCTCTTGTTTATTAATTATCAAAAGCTGCTCACAATATAGCCTAACGATGTGTTTAAATATAAGACGACAAACCGAAAACCCTAATCTAAAGTATGAATAAAGCGGACATAACATAGTTAAAAGCCCAAAGGAAGCAAAGCCCAAAAGATATAAAGTCCAAACGAGAAGTAACTCAAACGCTAACACGTTGAAGACGTGACGCAAGTGTTAATGCCCTCCTGGTAAAGAAGATTCGTCTCTGAATCTGGATCGTCGTTAATGCTGAATAAGCGGAATCAAAAACAGGGAAAATACGGTGAAGCATGATCACGCAACAACTGAAAATTGAGACGCTTCCCGACCCACAACAGATTAGTTGCGCTTGAACAAACATAGTTACACTCATTGTGTTGCAGCCAAGTACACGGTAAGGCCTTGCAAACCATTGCATTTGATAACTCGATCCCCTTAAGACATACCGTCATTGTGTAGGAGAACCCCCATTGTGAGATATGCATAGTTCCCTTTCTCTCCGTGGAAACTCCAAATGATAGCTCATAATGTAACCGAATGAAAAGACAGAGCACCAACTCATGTAAGGTTCCCAAAATGAATACGGCATCGGAGAAATCCATCACGACTTTCAAACCAAGCCAAAGAATGAAAAGATATGGTTGCACCCACAAATTAAGCCACTCCGTATGTCGTATGTTCCAACAAGCAGCAAGGTCGTCCAACTTTTTATTTTTTTTTTTTGTCTCTATATGAGCCAAAGTACAAAAAAATGAGGACATCCCATTGATTCCACCAGTTTCGTTGAAACTGTCGTTAATCTTGTTGATTGCCCACCATAAGTCACTCGTGAAGAAAAATATATCTACTCCACTCGTTGTGAGAGAGACGTCTTTCTTCCTTATCTCCTTTATGAATTTCTCTACGTATTCTCTCCTCATTAACTTCCAAAGAAATATGGCAATGAGGACGTGTTCTGACCGTAAATGCGATGAAACTTGAACATAATTCACATTATGGTTTATGCACTCCACGATGGTATCTAGTCTGACTGTACACGAAGACACACTGTTGCAATCAAATTTTGGCAGCTTGTCTACAGTTAAAAGAGGACAAATCAGATTGCTTGACTTGAAAGCAACTTCACCCCAACGAATAGTTGACATGAATAAGCAAATGTGGATTACGTACAACTCCGAATTCCCCCTTAGAAGCTCCACAATGTAATTCACTTGTTAACGTACAGGAAGCATACACAAACACCACGATCCAGAATGAGTGAAGAAAAATCAGGAAGACATGATCACGAGCCCCTGATGGAGATGAAAACTTTGGTTCCTCTTTTTCGCCGAAGGGAAAGGCCACGAGGGAATCACAATGAAACATTAAACTCCCAACCAACACGATAAAATGGAAACGATGTTCTTTCGTCGAAAGCCCCACACTAACGATACCACAAAACTCAAGAACAATACGTGGCCGACGTCAAACTCGAACAATACCTTGACCGTGAAGACAATGACCACGAAAGAGCCAAAAGTATGTATTACACGCCGATAAAAAAACATGAAATCAAGAAAACTGCGTACTCCCCCGGGCTCCACGTTGAACAAATCCATTGAAAGGCCAACATGAGAAACCACACCATTGAACATCAAGTCCCAAACAAAGCAAAAATGGAAGAAGAAGAAGAGACGGTCTCGCCCGCCAACTTAACCACTCACTAATATCTTTCATCTTCCCGCTTTGTGCGTTGTGAGAAAAATCAGCGTTTTCCATCATTACCCACTTAACAAAAGATAACCAAGATAGTGACGGAGGCGTAAAACCAGAGGCGTGACAAAACGATAACGCCACACACATACAATGAGAATCACGAAGGACGGTAGAGCGATACCAGAACATCAATGACCTATGCACGCCAAGACTCACAATCGCTGAACGCAAATCCACAATGGACACTGACCGTGGCGGTAGCAGTATCTTTGAATCCTCGATCCGTGTCGGAGGACCACACAGACGTTGCAACACAAGTAACAGACCCGTGTTTCCATCATGTTGTCCGATCACAACGAGATTCACTTTCCATTCAAACATCACGTCATAATACATGTTGACGTTATCACTCTTACCACGAAGTCGAACCTTAACACTCTCCCGTACATCAAAATTCACAGTAATAGTGGTTAGTGCTTGCGAAAATTGGAGGAGGAGACACAAATAATTTGATTCCCTTAGCAATACGTTGATATGCATATGTGATAATAACAATTTAATTGTGTTATTTTTATCACACAAATCTGCCATAATCCCACTCGTAATGAGAGCTTCCTGGATAAAGATAAAATGAAGGCAATCACCTTGAAAATAAGATGAAATTCTTATTGCATCTTTTTCTTCAAAAGAGCTATTCGTGAAGTTTGTTTTTGAAATGCCCACGGAGATGTCTTCCTTTTTCTGATTTGTGTTGTAGCTCACATGGAAATTCTCTTTTGTTGCTCCATATTGGCGAAGAACTAGAAGTGGTTTTACATTCTCAATCAATGCAATTAACCCACGGTCTTCTCCTTCATGTGCATCATGACTTCGATCTTTAGCAAAATAAATATTAAAAACCGGATCACCACATTTTTTTCTATTGAGATTTTCTGCACCACAAAGAAAAAGATTAACTCTTCGATCACCACGATCTGGTGGCTCCCTATTGATATGCCAAAATGGAAATCGTTGTGGATCTTCCTTCCCAAGGGCCCAATTCACAAACTCTGCGTCATGAATGCTCATATGGATATCTTCTTCTTTTCGTTTTGCCTTGTAGCTCTCATAAAAAAATTCTCTTGATGCTTTATGTTGACAAACAATTGCAAGCGGTTGTGTGTCCTCAATCATACCAACTTCACGTAAACCTTTTGCTGCATATGCATCAGCATAACGTATCCCATAAGCTCCATGGGAAAATACGATATCCAACTTCGGTGAAAGCGTTGATATGTCTTCATCATATATAGGATCAACGTGGATTACTCTCATATCAGCAACCCTTTCAACCTCTTTGCACAGGCTTTCTTCACTTTGAAGAAACTCGTGAAGAACACTCGCAAAGTCTGAGGAGACATTGGCTGAAAATGACTGCGTGTGTGGCACGGCTGCTAGCGTGTGTAACACATGAGTTGTCGCCTCGACTAAGTCAATGTCTTCTTCGTCATACACGTCATAAACATGGTCACCGATATGATACGCAAAGAAGTCCTCGTCGACTTCCGTGTCAAAACCCTCATCAGTGGCGTCGTCCACATCAACATCAGCGTCATACATATCTTCGTCAGTATGGGGTTCAACAATGTGTATTGGATAAGGTTGCGCCCGCAGAAAAAAAAATCTTGCACCGTCGTGCTGAGTTGTTGCATCTGTTCTTTAAGATCGGCTAGGGCTTGCCGCACGATCTCTTTTTCCTTAATAACTCGTTTTTGTCTGTCAATCGGCCATTCGTTGGTTTGCCATCAAGAAGGAACGTGGCTCGGCTCTGATACCAACTGGCGCAGCGTACGAACTAGATAATCAGTTTAATCTAGGGATTTGATGAATCTCTAGGGAACCGCTTCGCTCAATCAAGGTATTCGAAGAATAGCTTGAGGCCGACTTCTTATTTTGATGAATTTAATCGAATCAAGAACAAGGTATAAAGAGAAATCTCTTGTTTATTAATTATCAAAAGCTGCTTACAATATAGTCTAACGATGTATTTAAATATAAGACGACAAACCAAAGACCCTAATCTAAAGTATGAATAAAGCCGACATAACATAGTTAAAAGCCCAAAGGAAGCAAAGCCCAAAAGATATAAAGTCCAAACGAGAAGTAACTCAAACGCTAACACGTTGAAGACGTGACGCAAGTGTCGATGCGCTGCATCAAATACGAAGATGGACTATTACGCACCGATAGGCGTTGTATTGGGTGTCCTCATCTTGTGTTTGGCCTCGTACATGTATTGCACCAAATGTGTCAATTGGTGTTGTAATAAGGGGGAGGCTTCCGATTCTCCTCCTGCTTAACTATTATCATGTTACTGCTTTTTTAGTCAACTATGTTTTATGTTTTATGTTTTTTGTTTTTTCTGTAGCATTACCGAATGCTACTCTCCAATTTAATAATTAAGTTTTTTGCTTAATGATATTGTAGCTCTATTTTACATGTTTAATTGATATTTTCAATGGTTTTGTCATACGATTGTTACTAGTTAATGTTTAGTTGTATAACATGTTACTAGTTAATGTTAAAAAAAAAAAAAAAGATGATAATTTAAAGGAAAAGAAAAATCAATTACAAATAATCACCAAACAATTGAGGTTACCCCCAAACCTTTATTCGCGAGATCTCTCTCATTCGATTGCAAACCCTAATCCGACGAACTCTCCATCGGTGGTTAGATTCTCTCTCACTCGTCTCATGTCTCGATGCCCATATAGTGTTTGGTTCATTATTGGTTTGTAATTTATTTTGGAAACTCACAAGTTTACAACTCTAAAGGGTTGTCACAACCGTTAAATGCTTTCAGTTTTTTTTGGCCTTTGTGCTATTCATATTGAACAGTATTGAAAAAGTGTAAGACCTGTCTGTAATAAACACTCTTTTTGTTCTTTTTTAGAGGTCAACAATATTTGATGGGAAACAGAGACTCGCCTAAAGTTTGTGAAGTCTACAAAAATTATACGAGCATTTGGTAAAAGACTTTTGATATGAGGTATAAGACCGTATGACGAAAACTAGTGAATCAAATATAGGTGATAATACTTGTTATACCTTCACAAGGACTAATACACACTAGAAGAAGGAAAACTGTTCACTCTCTCTCCGAAACTGAGATCCCTTTCTTTTTCCCAACACCTTCGCAGATCTCGGCGTGGGTTCCCTCCGGCCATCATGGCTAAAACGAAACCTCCGAAGAATCATCTCAATGGTCACTCCCCCTCTAGATCGGCCATCGCAGGGATATCTCTGTCTCAAAAATGGATGGTCACGCCTGCCCCCCAATGCTCGCAGACGCATCTTAAGCCAAAGCTTGTGGCAAGTGGATAGACAAACAATGTTTGTTGCGAAATGGTCTCCAGGTGTTCAACAAGAGAAACTAGAACTCTCTATGGTTCCTGTCTGGTTAGAATTCACGGGAGTTCCTCTTCAGTTCTTTAATCGTGAAGGATTACAAGAAATTGCTGGGATGGTAGGGCACCCTGTCTGTCTTCATCCAGCTACAGAGAACTTAACAAATATCGAGGTAGCCAAGGTCTATACTGTCATCGACCCTCGGAAGTCTCTTCCAGATCTGGCGAAATTCGAAGGATAAAAGTCTCAAGCCCTTGGCTTCCCTCTCTTTGTGGTTTCTGCAAGAAGGTTGGTCATACAATTTCTCGTTGCACTGCAGCTCCTCCGACCTGCACAATATGCAAATCAGTAAAGCACATTACTGAAAACTGTCAGCGAAACAGAAAAGAGATTTCAAAGGGAAAGGAGCCAATCAAAAGCTTGCTGCCAATCGTTCCTCAACCTCGTTCTGTGTATCGAGCTGTGGTCAACGGTTCTTCAAAGCAAAACAACTCAGAATCGCCTAAACATAAAGATGTTTCTACAACATCTCATCAGGAGATCATTCCTGAACCCTTTCTGGAAAGAAAATCTTCCTCTGGTGATCTAATCGCATCTGATGCAACTACAACAAAAAAGGTCAACTCGCATGACTTATCTGAGGCTTCTTCTCTTGATTTATCTAAGGGAGTTCTCTGCGTTGACTTAAGAGGAAATACTTACTCTACATCCTCTCACTCAATCTCTTCAAGTTCTAATGGAGAGTCTGATGAGAAATCTGGAAATGTATCAGATGATGATGATAAGCCAGATGGTGGTGATAAGTTCATCGAGGTAATCACTAAACGATCGTTAAAAAAGGCTAAGTCTATTCAGCGGAATAGGGCTAGAGGCCCTTTAATCCTCTAAACCCTCTACCTTTTATGGATATTTTTTGCTGGAATATAAGAGGTATAAATGATTCTGTAAAGCGGCGCAGTTTTAGAAAATGGCTGAAGCTTTTCAAGCCAATTTTTGGTTGTCTCGTTGAGACACATGTTTGCCCTGCTAAGGCCTCGTCTGTAACGTCTCCGTTCCGCAATAGAATCACCAGGACGGATCATGGCTAAGAGTTGAGCTGAATAGCTAGAATAAGTTAAACGGAAACTATGCCATGGTCCGAAAGTGTCAGCTAAGTCTTATGGTCTAAGGATTTAGCCGGAGAAAAGGTGAAAAGACCAAGGAGATGAGGAAAGGAGCTCATATCATTCTAGATGAGCTAAAACGAGCTGGATGGCGGAGCTAGCTCAGCTGGATCAGTTCATGGGAAGCTCGGTTCAGCTAAGCTAAGTGTTCGACAGTTGGGACCAGTTGACCAGCTGGTAAGCTAGCTAGTTGGCTGAAACAATATATGGGTGAAGGTAGCTCACTAGTCTCGGCTAAAAAGGGACCGCATGTGTCGAGCATGTGCGGGGGCGGTTAAAAGTGGTTTTAGCCGAAGGGTTGCAACCCGTTCGGCTAAAAGTTGCATCGTTTCGTTTGGGTCGGCGGTTTTTGAGGATTTTCGACCAATGGCTTATAAATAAGACCCTTAGTCATTTCTTCTCGACACACGCAACCTGGAGGAGTTTTTAGCCGACAGAACTAAGAATCCTCGAAACAGACAGAAAGTTAGCCGAGAGAGAGAGAGTTCCGATCGATAAGAAAGAAAGTTAGCCGAGAGAATTTGTAATCCGATCGGCAAAGAAGCCGAGGGACTTACAATCGGAAGGAAGAGAAAGGAAGTAGCCGGAAGGGCTAAGGATCCCAGGGCGATCGCGGAGATCGTGTCGAGGGGAATCAAATCGCGGGATTGAGGGACTGGCGGACAAGTGCCAATCCGATCACGCGGCAAAGGTGAGTGCATTACCGGCGGCATAGTTCGGGTCTAGACTACCGGGTTCCCCGGGGAAGTCGTATGATCGTTCTGTATGTCCGCGGGATCTAATTATAATCGCACACTTGATATTGCTATTCATGAATTTGTATACGGCCGGGATTACATAATCCTAGCCGATGGTACATTATAAGTTCATGCGGATTGATATTTAGCCGAATGGGGATCTATTTAGCCGAAGGGAGAATTCCACCGTGGGTCGTAGGTGAGTGACTTGGGGATCGGGAGAATCCGCCAAGGCTCGGCTAGACTTAAACGGCGAGATTCGGGTCGGCTAAGATATCTTTCCCGGGGAGATTTCTGTCTCGGCTAAGTTGACTTACCGAGGGAAATTCGGTTCGGCTAAAATCACTAAGCGTGGGGAAAAACATGAATTCGGGAAACTATGCATGAATTAGCCGAGCGACATGCATCATATTATTTAATCGCATTCACTAAGTAATTATCGAGTTACTTATGCCTCTTTGGCTTTCAGGTAACGATAAGACTTCCGAGAAGAAGTGGGCATAGGCGCGCGATACGCTTTAGCCGGGGAAGATGGGTGGTGTTGGTCTGGTTTGTTAGGATCGATTAACATTGTAATAGCTTATATGCAGACTCTAAAATGTATCGAATCCTTATCGTATTAATAAAATAGCCAGGCCGTTTCTTTTACTAAGCGTTTAGACTCTAATATATATGAATCTCAGAATACATAATATCGAATTTGAATATCGTTAAGGAATGGGCCCTAAAATGGATTGATTGGCTCGGATGCACTTAGTGATCCGAACGGGAACAACCTCCGCGGACTTAGAGTCCGGGATGGGGTGTTTCAAGTTAGTATCAGAGCATGCTTGCTCCTAGGACGGTTAGATGCAGGTTTTGGGAAACACCACTCATCGGCTAAAGGGTCTCGCGCTAGGATTGTTTCTTAAACTTGTTTGAAAATCGCGGTTAAGTATCGTATACTAACGTGGTTGATTTTTTCAGATGGGTAAAAGCACCAAGACGGGAAAAAGTAAGAAAGACAAGGGACCGGCCGAGGGAAGTCAAGTCGATGCTGAATTGGGGAACCAAACGTTCCTTGACCCAACCGGACGTGTGGATGGGGACAAGGAGACGGGTAATGAGATCCTGGATATGCATGGCAAGACTACGGTCGTTAGACCGGAGGATAAGGACCCGGCCGTGAATCCCGAGGATATTGCGGAATCATCTACCGCAGCGCGTCCCTCGGTATTGAGGGATGGCGTGGGTGGTAGTAAGGCGGCAGAAAAAGGAAAGCAAGTGGCTATTCCAACGGCCGCAGAGATGTGGGAAACAATGAAGACCGTGCTGGCACAGTTGGCGATCCTAACACAAACTGTCGCACCGGCGGAAAATCCGACCGTTGGACAATCAACAAGGATCCGCACGGCCGTTCCATTAGCGGGAGAAAACGTGGGAGCAATTCCGGATGTTGTGGAATTAGATTCCCCACCGGCGAGAACAGCCCGGAAAGTGGATTATCTAAGCATCCTGGAACACGTATCCCGGCTGGGAACAAGACATTTCAAAGGCAGTCCTGATCCGATAGAGGCGGATGAATGGAGAAGTCGCCTTGTGAGGAACTTTCAATCCACGCGTTGTCCGGAGGATTACAAGAAAGATATCGCGGTCCACTTCCTGGAGGGATTGCAGTTGAAAAACGTGCGGGGGGTATTGATACCTTTGCGGAGTTTGAAACCGAATTCAACCAGAAATATTTTCCTTCGGAAATGTGGGATATACTCGAGAAAAAGTTCCTGGAACTTGTCCAAGGGGATCGGACAGTCCGCCAATACGAGGAGGAGTATAATCGCCTTCGGCGATACGTGGGAAGAGAACTTTTGGAGGAACAGTTGCAGGTTCGCCGGTTTCTCCGGGGACTAAGGGGGGAGCTCCGAACGCACTGCTCCGTCCGAACGTTTGACTCTGTTGCTGAAGTTGTGGAAAGGGCCTTGATGGTGGAATCCAGCATTGAAGAGGAACTCCGTGGGAAGGCACCACATCGTCCGACCTTGGCAAGTAAGATCGTTGATAACCGGAAGAGGAAATTCGATCAGGTGGGGGAGGGGGGGAACAACCCGTCCTCGGCCAAGCGAGGGGAATGTGCTACGTGCGGAAAGATACACGGGGGCGTGTGCTGGAAAGAATCCAGAACATGCGCTAAGTGCGGAAGTAAGGATCACAGAATCCAAAACTGTCTGCGGAATGATCAAGGATCGTTCAAGGTGAATAGCGAAGGAAAGTCATGCTTCTACTGCGGAAAGGCTGGGCATTTCAGGAGTAAATGTCCCAAGCTGCAGGTAGAGATGGAGATGGACCAAAGAGAGAATCGCGGGAGGATGGACTCGCAGCAAGCCAAAAGGCAGACTGTGGCACCTCGGGTTTTCGAACTTTCAAAGGAAGATGGCGCGACAGGAAGTTTCAGTGCGATCACTGGTACGTTTCTAGTCCAAGCTATTTAAATACGAGCATTTGCATTGCATTGCATCGGAAAAAGGGAGGTACTTAGCATTCGGGGATGAATGTGTAGGGACCTTGGAAATTGGTGGTATAGCCACGCACGCCTTATTTGATTCCGGGGCTACACATAGTTTTGTTAGCCCGGAAATGCTGGGAAAAGGCAGGTTCCGAAGAGAACCGGGAAAAGACTATGGGATAGTCAATGCTGCGGGCGGTCAGGTCATGTTCTCGTTAGGAACAGTCCGTGACGTCCCAGTGATGATTGGAGGAATAAGCCTACCAATCGATTTAGTCATAGTTCAACTCAAGAATCATGAAGTGATTTTGGGAATGGATTGGCTGGGAAAATATAAAGCAACGCTAGACTGTCACCGGGGAAGAGTGCGGTTTGAGCGGGACGAGGGGACGTTGGAATTCCAAGGAATTCGACCGACCTCGGGGAGCTTGGTGGTCTCGGCAATCCAAGCTGGGAAGATGCTTGAGAAAGGCTGCGAGGCTTACCTAGCCACAATCACCACGGCAGAAGTAGGGGAAAGTGCGGAGATAGAGGACATCCCGGTGGTGAGAGAATTTGTGGATGTGTTCCAAGCCTTGACAGGTTTACCACCTGATAGGTCGGATCCATTCACAATAGAACTCGAACCCGGAACGGGCCCACTCTCGAAGGCACCATATCGGATGGCTCCGGCGGAAATGGCCGAGCTAAAGAAACAGC